>CM055908.1:28399046-28941546 GCA_029582155.1 Panopea generosa | reverse complement strand
TATATGGACGAATTGATGGAGGGATGGATAGATGGATGGTTTTCGTCACCCCGGAACCATAACAGTTATGGTCTTAACCAAAATGATAAAAATAATAAAACTGACACGACATCCATTTAGAAAATTCCTATCCCTCTGCAGGCAAACTTCGACTATTCTTTCCCAGTAATACAGGGTTCTTGGGCTGTGGAAATAAACTGGATTTTACATTGTACATAGTGTACGCTTGCCGGTTAAAGTTCTTTGTTTTTGTTAGAAAATAGGTGTTAAGTGTAATATAGGATTATAGGATTTATTTAATAAAACAAAACAATGATGCATTCATTAAAACTTCGCTATTGAAAAATAGTGATATATTCTACGCGTTTGAGTCTAACAGATACTATCAGAATTAAAGCATAAACATGATACAAAACAATGACGTCACATTAGCATGTTTCTTTAATAAAAAAAACTAAAAGCAGTTATAGTCTTTAAAGCGTTCACGGTTATTGTCAATAGACATCACGTTTATGTCCGAAAACGTCTCTATCAGTATTCATTTATTCAAAACATTTGAATGTAAAATTCGTATGATTGCGCTGAATATTCGACGGTAAGAATGTTCCGAAGAGCACATTGATTGTGCAAGAACGTTAAGGAAATGCTGTAATGGTGTGTTATTGGTGTGTTTAATGAGGTTTATTCGTGTATTTTTAGTACTTTTTACATTATATAATGATTAAACCTTCTTCTTAAATTGTTATTTGATAGGACATAGTTTACTGAGTAGTAAATAGATAAGTATAACTAACGATAAATTGTTATTTGATAGGACATAGTTTACTGAGTAACAAATAGATAAGTATAACTTACGATAAATTGTTATTTGATAGGACATAGTTTACTGAGTAGTAAATAGATAAGTATAACTAACGATAAATTGTTATTTGATAGGACATAGTTTACTGAGTAACAAATAGATAAGTATAACTAACGATAAATTGTTATTTGACAGGACATAGTTTACTGAGTAACAAATAGATAAGTATAACTAACGATAAATTGTTATTTGATAGGACATAGTTTACTGAGTAACAAATAGATAAGTATAACTAACGATAAATTGTTATTTGATAGGACATAGTTTACAGAGTAATAAATAGATAAGTATAACTAACGATAAATTGTTATTTGATAGGACATAGTTTACAGAGTAATAAATAGATAAGTATAACTTACGATAAATTGTTATTTTAAAGGACATAGTTTACAGAATAATAAATAGATAAGTATAACTAACGATAAATTGTTATTTGATAGGACATAGTTTACAGAGTAATAAATAGATAAGTATAACTTACGATAAATTGTTATTTGATAGGACATAGTTTACTGAGTAATAAATAGATAAGTATAACTAACGATAAATTGTTATTTGATAGGACATAGTTTACAGAGTAATAAATAGATAAGTATAACTTACGATAAATTGTTATTTGATAGGACATAGTTTACTGAGTAACAAATAGATAAGTATAACTAACGATAAATTGTTATTTGATAGGACATAGTTTACTGAGTAACAAATAGATAAGTATAACTTACGATAAATTGTTATTTGATAGGACATAGTTTACTGAGTAATAAATAGATAAGTATAACTTACGATAAATTGTTATTTGATAGGACATAGTTTACTGAGTAACAAATAGATAAGTATAACTAACGATAAATTGTTATTTGATAGGACATAGTTTACAGAGTAACAAATAGATAAGTATAACTAACGATAAATTGTTATTTGATAGGACATAGTTTACAGAGTAATAAATAG
Source organism: Panopea generosa (assembly GCA_029582155.1). NCBI lineage: Eukaryota > Metazoa > Mollusca > Bivalvia > Adapedonta > Hiatellidae > Panopea > Panopea generosa. The sequence goes on along the minus strand of CM055908.1, from coordinate 28,939,730 downwards.
ATAAGTATAACTAACGATAAATTGTTATTTGATAGGACATAGTTTACAGAGTAATAAATAGATAAGTATAACTAACGATAAACTGTTATTTGATAGGACATAGTTTACAGAGTAATAAATAGATAAGTATAACTAACGATAAACTGTTATTTGATAGGACATAGTTTACAGAGTAACAAATAGATAAGTATAACTTATGATAAATTGTTATTTGATAGGACATAGTTTACAGAGTAATAAATAGATAAGTATAACTAACGATAAATTGTTATTTGATAGGACATAGTTTACAGAGTAATAAATAGATAAGTATAACTAACGATAAACTGTTATTTGATAGGACATAGTTTACAGAGTAATAAATAGATAAGTATAACTAACGATAAATTGTTATTTGATAGGACATAGTTTACAGAGTAATAAATAGATAAGTATAACTAACGATAAACTGTTATTTGATAGGACATAGTTTACAGAGTAATAAATAGATAAGTATAACTAACGATAAATTGTTATTTGATAGGACATAGTTTACTGAGTAACAAATAGATAAGTATAACTTATGATAAATTGTTATTTGATAGGACATAGTTTACAGAGTAGTAAATAGATAAGTATAACTAACGATAAATTGTTATTTGATAGGACATAGTTTACTGAGTAACAAATAGATAAGTATAACTAACGATAAACTGTTATTTGATAGGACATAGTTTACAGAGTAATAAATAGATAAGTATAACTAACGATAAATTGTTATTTGATAGGACATAGTTTACAGAGTAATAAATAGATAAGTATAACTAACGATAAATTGTTATTTGATAGGACATAGTTTACAGAGTAATAAATAGATAAGTATAACTAACGATAAACTGTTATTTGATAGGACATAGTTTACAGAGTAATAAATAGATAAGTATAACTAACGATAAACTGTTATTTGATAGGACATAGTTTACAGAGTAACAAATAGATAAGTATAACTTATGATAAATTGTTATTTGATAGGACATAGTTTACAGAGTAATAAATAGATAAGTATAACTAACGATAAATTGTTATTTGATAGGACATAGTTTACAGAGTAATAAATAGATAAGTATAACTAACGATAAATTGTTATTTGATAGGACATAGTTTACTGAGTAACAAATAGATAAGTATAACTAACGATAAACTGTTATTTGATAGGACATAGTTTACAGAGTAACAAATAGATAAGTATAACTAACGATAAATTGTTATTTGATAGGACATAGTTTACAGAGTAACAAATAGATAAGTATAACTAACGATAAATTGTTATTTGATAGGACATAGTTTACTGAGTAACAAATAGATAAGTATAACTAACGATAAATTGTTATTTGATAGGACATAGTTTACAGAGTAGTAAATAGATAAGTATAACTTACGATAAATTGTTATTTGATAGGACATAGTTTACAGAGTAACAAATAGATAAGTATAACTTATGATAAATTGTTATTTGATAGGACATAGTTTACAGAGTAGTAAATAGATAAGTATAACTAACGATAAATTGTTATTTGATAGGACATAGTTTACAGAGTAACAAATAGATAAGTATAACTTATGATAAATTGTTATTTGATAGGACATAGTTTACTGAGTAACAAATAGATAAGTATAACTAACGATAAATTGTTATTTGATAGGACATAGTTTATTGAGTAATAAATAGATAACTATAAATATTGATATATTGATAATTGATTGTGTCTAAATATATGATAATGGTGGCGAAATGACTCATACGGTTATTACACACAAGTCTTTATTCTATTTCATAATGTTTTGGACAATACTTCTGTGTTGAAAAAAAGAGAATAAGCACTGTATTATTTGAATTATGCAGCCGGGCGCCATTAGCTCAGTCGGTTACCCGTCTGACTATAAATGCAGGGGTCGTGAGTTCGAATCCCCTGTACTACTATGACAATAACTTAAGACAAACACGTGGTTTTACAAACTACTTTAATTCTTAGCAACAGATATCAAGGTGCCAAGCGACAGACCAGAGTACCACTCCGTAAGAGACTACCTCTCCGAGTCTCTGTCCAAATCTCTCTCTCTCTCTCACTCTCTCTCTCTCTCTCTCTCTCTCTCTCTCTCTCTCACCCTCTCTCTCCGCTGTCTGACTAAAGTGTCCATTTTATAAAGCACCCACGTCACGAACAACAATGAACAATCATATTTCATCGTGCCATTCATGGAGCTGTTAACTTGTAAACACATCAGTCAAGCTTTCAGGTTGGGGTCATCTCTAAAGTGATGACGTACAGCCTGACCCACATGGAACAGTTTGACCTGGACCAAATTCAATATACATTAGTAACATGTTGACCGATATTAACACACCCCTGCCCCGGTCTCCGTGATGATTGAAATACGACATTGTTTCTCATTATCATTCGTCTCTCACCACTGATTCAAGTGGGAAAGTTATCAGTTACTTGTGGAGATGGGGTGTGCTCGAGTACTGGTTAATCCCAGGAAACAGTGGTTAGGTTAACTGATCGTCTGTTAGCCCTCGATGGCATAAAAAGGACGCTAAATATCCAATCAATCAATCAATCAATCAATCAATCAATCAATCAATCAATCAATCAATCAATTGTATTATGCATTAAACTCATCATTGACATTTGTGTGTGATTGTATTGCAACATGTTTACTGATAGATCTTTTGGGCTTTTGTGTTGAATAAAGAGCCAAGTATCGAATTAACTTATTTTATTTGACATTTCAGTGGTACTTGCTTCCTGTATCGGCGAAGTATTACTGTCACGGTGGCAATGAACTGACAGGAGTTTCTCCGCACCAGCCATCATCGCGAATCCCAATATCAAATCTTGCTATCGTAATGGAATCTCGGGGGATGACGTGCACCTGAATAAAAAATGCTTCAATTCGATGTCAGGATTAGAATATCAAGGATACTCCATTAAATTGAAACTTATAAATCTGGCTACTTGAGCAAACACTAGATGTCCTCGTGTATATAGATAGTGTACGAGTACTGATGTGGCAGTAAATATTTACGACACCCTGGAGTACTGCAGAGGCACACAAGAAAACGCGATATTCAGTGTTTAATTAGTGATTGCAGCCATATATGAGGTCCGTAATGGATCGCTGCTAAAGAGATAATCGCGCGGTTAGAAGCGTGTACGCTTGTGCAAATAATGTGGAACAATAAACTTATTTTGATTGCAAAACACAGGGGGGATATGAGAAAATATCAGATTTAAAAGGTTTCGGAACGTAAAAATGCGTTATATAACGTGGAACATATAGCTTTCAGACTAATTGCAAAACTGAAAATCGAATATATGGTCCATCAAACATAGACCGGATATAATTTAAACTGATGAACATATTTCAAAATAATGGAATAGAAATTTTATAGACTCTTAATACGCTATAAATACCACCAATCTGGCGTGAAATCGAATAGCGTTTGCTTTGTGCGTTTTTAACAGACCGCGGATCTCATGCAAACCAAGCATATATAAACGATTATATAGTTCGGAGTATGTTCAAAACCAGTACCGAAAAGTGCCAAGCGTAAAGCGAGGATTATAGTGACTATGTACAAAACTGATTAAAAGTTCATTAATTAAAGAAACGGAAATATGAATATCACAAAAATGCTAAAAGTTTGATATAATTATAAACAATATTCGTTCAAATGGCAATAGTAGTGATGCATGCAACACAGACATACACAGATCGACAATGATGAACGGCTTATGTTACAGTTATATCGAATAGAACTGTTCTGTACTCTGTTCTATTCTGTACTGTACTGTACTGTAAAAAGAAATACCACAAGCATGCTATAAATTAATTTGTTACAATAAATACAAAATTCAATAGATAAGAAGAGACAACGTCAGAGGAATAATTAGTCGTTACAAGGCGGAATAGAGCAAAAACCATCCGAATTTAATTCTTAATTATCATACTCATCAGTAAGGTGATCTTGGTGTGCATTTTATTTTAAGCATATTGATAATCTTCACGTCGATATATATATACTCATATAGATACTACATGCTGCAACTTTGAATATTAACGACTGAGTGTTGAAGAGGTATTGGCCAGAATTGATTTCAACGTAATGTTACAAGAACATATAAATGCAATGAGATTATGTAACGGAGAGAAGATAAAATAAGCTCGGTTTCTAATGCTCTAGATACTGAAGTGTCTTTGCAAAGTATTATATACCGAAGGAACGTTATTGGCTAACACGTACGTAAGGAAGAAAGTGTAATTAACTTTAATTATTAGCATTAACAATTAAGGGACCGTTAATTGGATTACACACGCGTCAGGAAGGCTGTTGTTACAAAAGTACAGCATCTTACATTTCTATACATTAATTAACACGGAAACCTTATTGGATCACGCGTAAGTTAGCAACAAGTTATTTGAACAAAAAAAACCGGCTTATATGTAATTTGCAAGTAAATATTTAGGGTGTGGAAAGAGCAAGAAAGGGGAGATATATTCAACACGTCTTCATTTAAACCTAAAAAGTACTGCGCAAAAAGCTACCAAGGAACATGATTTGAGAGTATTGGGGAGAGAGAGAAACAGAGAGACGATTTCTTTGATTACAGTAGCGGCATCTTTAATGATGGTAACCATATTAAAAAAACTTACGTAATTTATATTTCCAGAATATTGAAATATATTATTTAATGACGTAATCACGAGTTTATAAACCACAAAACGACGAACGTGTTGTATTTGTACATTGCTGTGATAGTTATTGATATAAATAACACTTTTTTCATTCCCTTGTTCGCAATACAATACCGAGGACAACATGGCCGATGTCAATAATACTGAGGACAAATTGGGAATAAATAAAACAGAAACATTGGAACATTTAAACGCACGATATGCCGAGGTTCTCCTGCCTTTGACAGTTACATTTGGAATATTTACATTGCTTGGTTTCCTGGGAAACCTGCTTATATTGCTCGTATTCTCCCTTAGTCGAGAATACAGACATAACAATTTCAAAATATTCGTGCTAACGTTAGGAATAATTGACTTTGTCACCTGTATCACGTTGATTCCCGCCGAAATGGTGAAGCAGCGACATTACTTTAGTTTTGGCGACACGATATCTTGTAAGGTCAAATGTTTCTTCAATGTGTTTGGCGCTTCAGCGTCTTGTCTAGCATTGTTGGTCATATCCATTGACAGGTTTAGAAAAGTTGTCCAACCTTTACGTAAGCAGTTGTCGCCGAGTTTGGCGATAAAAATATTGTTTGTTGCTGCATTCGTTGTGCCTTGCCTTCTCGCCATTCCGGGTAGTATTATGTGCGGGATTGAAAAATCCAATAAGACAAATATATACGGAGGTACGACGGAAATAAACCTGTGTGCTACAGAGGACAAGTACCGATATTCTCTATGGAGAACAATTTATAAATTCGTTTTCATCATTCTTCTTGTTGGAATATCCTTGACTTATATAGTTCTATACACGTTCGTCATGCGAGAAGTTACCAAGCAACTGAAAACAATTGCAAAACAGCGTAACAATTCCTCATTTGAAGTGACATACAGTTCTGAAATTTACGAACCAAACGCTGTTCAACAAAACAGTGCTCGAGAAAAGCCACGTCGTTTATCGTCAAGGACCGCAGAAGATGACAACTTGATAAGAACCGATTCGATAATTAACGGAACGTTGGACATGAAATACGTGAAAAAGAAAAAGGCTAAGCGGAATCCTAGCATGAAGAGCACTCGTAGTGTAAGGACTATTGTCCCTTTGTTACAGAGAGCACATTTTCCATCAAAGACAATAATTTGGTTCATACTTACTATAGTCTTTATAATCACTTATATAACACATATACTGTTGGCTTTGAGAGTAGAGAAGGTCATCTACATGTCGCCGAGTGAGTTCTCCGTGTATTCATTCTTCTTCAGAATATACTTCTTCAACCATATGATCAACCCGGTCGTGTACGCCATATTTGTTAAAAGATTTCGACAGTCTTGCAGGCGTCTTATACCAAACATTAAAGCCAGACTTGCCGACTGTTGTACCTGATCGATAGCCAATGTGTTATGAGTAAAATGTAAACCATAAAGCCATTATAAATAAATTCATAGATTTTCATCCCCGCCCGCCCAACTTTTTACCCTCCCAGGCATATTTTATAATCTTTTTCAAGATCACCAAAACAAAAGTTTTTACAACGGGAGCCGTAATTTTGCCAAAACGGGACCGCGTTTTAAACGTTTTGATAGTACTTATGTTTTTTTATTTCATTTCATGAATTATAAGTCACATCGTTTTGATATCTGGAAAATAAAATATAGAAAATAAAATTCCATCCCGCCAATATTTTGAAACAAATCTGGATGGAAATCTTGGAACTAATTTATCATGGCCTTACCAAATTCTTATATTCCGTTCAAACATTCATTACACCATCTGTATTCGTTTATTTATGATAATATAAATGTGTGTCTTCGACGATGTTTTTTTGAAAGAACAGCGATTCAATAAATAAAACTGGTTGCTATATAACCTGCAATTATTAATGTGTTGAAAATGGCGTTGAACTCCGAAACATTGACGATACCAAAAAAAATGCCTAAAACGGGTTTATTTATTTTTGGTATTACTTTTACATGAAATGCCTTATCCATTCATAGTTTTTTCAAGAGTAACAATCATATGTAACCATCTGTCATGTGTAGCCCTAGCCATATCGGTAAGGTTTGTAGATAAAACTAGAATATCTGGTTCCGCACCATTTGTGCTATTTTAAGTGGGCGAGGAGATTTTTCACTCGCCTTATGTCAGCGCTTGGTAAACGTGAAATCGAGTTGTGTACACAAAAAAGTGCTAACACATACACCGAGGGTCGTCTCAAAGGTTCCAAAATGTTTCGGTGCCAAAAAATCAACTATTTCAGTGTATGCTCCTCCGTGGGGAAGTAAAGACAAATATTAAGATTCAATCATTCTGTATCCAATAGTTCGATCTGGTAGGGTTTAATTGTATTATAGCATCCTATTGAAGACTCTTGGGTCAAAATATTGGAACAGAAAGGTTTTATCTTGGTATATACAATTACTTGGGTTGTCTTCATTTCAAAATGCATGTAAATGATACACCTTGGCAAATATTAAAATACTTTCAATGGCAAGTATACAATAATACGTTGTCTGAATTCAGACGTACGTGGTTCATGGAATGTTTTAATGTGTAATTGATTTAAGGTATTATACCGATTATATAAGGCGCATGTTTTAGCCAAAGTTTTTCTTGGGGTTTTATTAATACAATTTCAGGTGGCGTAGATATAAACTATATACAAGGAGATCAATCCATTTTAGTAATAAATAAAGAATACTTTTTTTAAAAATATTACAGGTAAAGCAATTCTAACAGCAAAAATGATTTTAAATGGCGAATATGATTGCAAAAATTATGTTCAAACAGCAAGAGTTTGTATTTTTGCATAAAAATAATTTGATAATTTTTAGCATATTTCTAAATATGTGCATTTGACATATATGAAATAAAATGTTAACACTATCGTTTTCATCCATCAAATTTTGCAATTAAATTTCACCACGAAAACATCTTTTTTAATTTATAAAAAAGTATACAATTAAAATTGAAAAATGTCAATATTTTAATTTGTTACTGCTAAAACTGATACATAATATATATGCTTTTCCTCCAAGCTGAAATTTGCGCCCCAAATAACAATGTACATCCATAGCATCTGATGTCTTCGCCATTTTTAAACTATGTTTCAGCTTTTAACTGCCTTCAGCCCACCCAATCATCGTTTATGGCGGCTAACCAGTACTCAACACACCATATATCTGCAAGTCACTAACTATGGATGGTTTTCACATGTCCATAATACAAAGGTAATGACCATACATCACAGTGAAGGTGGACGGGCGGGTATTCAAATTGATCGCCACTGGACTAAAAGTCAGTGGTAGCTGGACTTCTGTACATATTCATACGCCTTTCTAATTTGGTTGATATTACTTTAACGTTTGGTTTATTTTATGCAACATTTTTAAAAAAAAAAAAAAAAAACGACATGGTATAATGTTCACTATATATTTTTATTGTTTGATTTGCTACTGTTTGCTTTTATTAGATACATGAAAAAATGCAATTCGAGGAATAAAAAATAGTCCTTGTCGCGTGCGATAATTTTGGCGGTGATCAACACTGCAAAACTTGATCACGACGACAAAAGTAGGGATATTCAATGTATTCACGACTCATAGGCATAGTTAGGCCAATACAAAATATAGAAACTTTCTTTGCACACAAAAAATATTATATTTTGTCAACAATGCAGAATATACACTGTTTTTATACGTTAATCATTTATGGAGGAATAAAAGAATCAATCAAACTTTCCAAACACGTTAATGATTGAGCATGAGTCATGAAATTATTTTAGGAATGATTGTTATTTGCTGAAATTTCACGAGCTATGAACGTGCATGTAGCACATGCAATGCATGTTAACGCCGTAGTTAGCTCTATATGACGTTAATATCCCATGAATATTCAACAACTTAAGTTATTTTATTATATCTATATTTCTAAGGCTTTCGGTTAAAATAACAATGTACTGTTGCCCATCTATATAGCACAGTTATATATGTGAAGTAAGCGTTGCATTCTAATTTAATGAACGCAACGTCAAAAGGAACGCCTTTTGTTTTCTAGCGTTGCTTTATGACATCAAAATCCGTTAATAATCATGATATATCGAGCGTTACGATCAATCGCATTTCTTGAACAATGTTGATTTTTATCTAAAATTATATCCGGAGCTATAAAAGATAGTTCATGGGTGAGCGTTCATGAACGTAAACATTATTTATAAATTTATTGAAGGAGTCATACGTCAAGAATGTAATTATAACAAACGATGTTTTAACCAGAATCGAAGCTGTTAACTGATTTGTTTGGAATACGCACATCAAATAAAGTCACGTGATTCCCGCACCGCTTATACGTCTATAATGTTGATAAGAAGTTACTGTGATTAAGAAAATGGCTTAGAGAAAACTATCACTTTTTTTTGTTTATGTATGATATATAACTCCGTTAATGTTTTAATGCTAACAACAGTGTTGTTATGTCACACACGTATATCTGTTTTGCACATGTTCACACGGACATTTACAGGACTGCGGCTTACTCTTAAAACAGCTCAGATTTTCGAGTTAGCTCTCCATCAAGGTAGGCCTAAACGATACTGCTATATGGTAGTTGTATTTATTCACCTTAAGACGAAATCAGTCTCTGGTTTAAATATATCAGGGTCCAACGTTTTAGAAGACTATAAGTATTGTGTTTGAAAGTGAAGAAATCGCTCCTATAACGTCCATGTGTATAAACGTATTATATAATGAACAGAACAGCTAACCCGCCACCTTACATTTTATTTACGTGACATTTTATGCATTTCTCAAAAATGTCAAAGCAATATCTTGGGAGTTTGGACTTTGAAAAAATAAAAAACATTTAGGTTATGTATAACCAATACATACTTGTCGGCTAGTGGCGTATACAAACTCTAACAGCACTACTCAATAGTTTAACGAAAATATTAGAAATACAAAAGGGACAGGTTAGCTGTTTCGTTCAGTTTAATGGAAAAAACAAAAGTGACGGGTTAGCTGTTCCGTTCAGTTTATTGGAAATACAAAAGTGGCGGGTTAGCTGTTCCGTTCAGTTTATTGGAAATACAAAAGGGGCATGTTAGCTGTTTCGTTCAGTTTAATGGAAAAAACAAAAGTGACGGGTTAGCTGTTCCGTTCAGTTTATTGGAAATACAAAAGTGGCGGGTTAGCTGTTCCGTTCAGTTTATTGGAAATACAAAAGTGGCGGGTTAGCTGTTCCACTCAGTTAAATGTAAAAACAAAAGTGGCGGGTTAGCTGTTCTGTTCAGTATACATGTTTTATAGATAACTCTTTGTACTTGTCCAATGCAATAATAGTGTTGTTATGAAGTCATGCTCCTAATTATATGTTAAAAATGAAAAAGGTTTATTTTGCACTGAATCTGAAATAAAGTTATTAAATGGGTTTGCTTTCTGCCGTAAACCAATTTTAACGTTTGGCCAAACCCACACTCTTTTGACATATTCAATGGCAATTTCATCTTTATATTCTTTGTTGACACTTGTGCTATTGTTATTATAGTACTCTAATTCATATAAAGCGACATCGCTAAATGACATATAGTGGCATGTTAATGCATTTACGATATTTTAGTCACGTTGTTATTTTCACTGTCTAAGACGACTATTAATATATTAACTAATGAGAAAAATATTTCCAAATATTCAAATATGAAATCGCGTAAAATTAATTTGCCAACGCACCATAAATATCAAGTGTCATGTGAGATATTTCGATTGGTTAATTTTCAGATTCGGAATACCTTGGTATTTCATTGCTTCATGGACAGTTTACAGGATTGTGTGGTTCCAAGTAAATAAAAAAATGTATTTTCTTGTCATTTCATTAGAGCCAAGTTATGCATGTATGATACATAAGTATGGTCTTTACAGTTACATTATGCTAATAAGTATGTGTTGGGGCGCCAATTATGTATAACACACTTGCGAATGAATTAGTAGTAATGACAGTATTATCTAAAAAAATAAACTTATACGTTGAAATAGCGCGTCACGTCAAGCATGTCACTTCAGAGCTTGGCGTCTTGTCTAATTAACACAATAACGTAGATCCTATTTTACTTCTGAATATATTTTAGTTGGTGAAAATTATAACACGTCTCGAATATGGTGACGGCACTTATATACCACCCTAACTATATTTAATATTGACCGTTTCTAGACGACATATAGTAGTTTATGGTCGGTGTGGTTGGTGAAAATACTCAAATATGGTGACGGCACTCGCCTCCCTAACTACATTTACTATTGACTGTTTCTAGATGACATATAGCAGTTTATGGTCGGTGTGGTTGGTGAAAATACTCAAATATGGTGACGGCACTCGCCTGCCCTAACTACATTTACTATTGACCGTTTCTAGACGACATATAGCAGTTTATGTCGGTGTGGTTGGTGAAAATACTCAAATATGGTGACGGCACTCACCTGCCGTAACTATATTTACTAGTGACCGTTTCTAGACGACATATAGCAGTTTATGGTCGGTGTGGTTCGTGAAAATACACAAATATGGTGACGGACTCACCTGCCCTAACTACATTTACTATTGGCCGTTTCTAGACGACATATAGCAGTTTATGGTCGGTGTGGTTGGTGAAAATACTCAAATATGGTGACGGCACTCGCCTGCCCTAACTATATTTACTATTGACTGTTTCTAGACGACATATAGCAGTTTATGGTCGGTGTGGTTGGTGAAAATACTCAAATATGGTGACGGCACTCGCCTGCCCTAACTATATTTACTATTGACCGTTTCTAGACGACATATAGCAGTTTATGGTCGGTGTGGTTGGTGAAAATACTCAAATATGGTGACAGCACTCACCTGCCCTAACTACATTTACTATTGACCGATTCTAGATGACATATAGCAGTTTATGGTCGGTGTGGTTGGTGAAAATACTCAAATATGGTGACGGCACTCACCTACCCTAACTACATTCACTATTGACCGTTTCTAGATGACATATAGCAGGTAAATGGTCGGTTTGGTTGGTGAAAATACTCAAATATGGTGACGGCACTCGCCTGCCCTAACTCACAGGCCCTTTCTTACTATAGCTTTTGAATAGCTATATATAGTAAATAATGGAAAGGTAGGACACTTCAAAATGACGATATCTGGTTTGAAGAACATATAGGTGTGAAGCGAGAAAACTTAAATTAAATCCGTGGACAAAATCATAATAAATTTACTGACTAATGTTGATCTCTTTGAAAACAGTAATTAGCAAGAAGTTTGCATTTTTCCTGCAAAATCCAACTTTCTACATTTACGAAGGCCGTACACATCCGGTACTGATACGGAGTGAATATGTCGTCATTGCATTATTAGCCAAAATTTAAACCTAACATTTTGAAGATTTGGAATTTGGTTAGAATATATCAAAAATATTACATAATAAACATGAAAACATGTCAAAAGATATACCCTTGATGACAACAATTAAATAGTTATTGTTTTATAATGTTCAACTTTAATTTAACGTTATCGTGTGTGTACGGAAAGACCGAAAACGTCTTTCCAGCCATCTGTCAAACGGCACCTGATACTCAATCAAAATCATACAAGACATTCGCACCGTGCAACCGGAAGTAACTAGGCAAGGCAAATGTTGGACTCGTTTAAGAACATAAAATATTAATTTTATAAGCAAAATACGACCTATCTGTTGTTATTACATGATTAAAATATTATTTTCTATGTACGCTATAACCTTATTTCATTGAAATCGGTCATGGATCATGGATTCAGTGATTCTGGTATTTTTTAAGAGTCCAACCTTTCCATTATTTACTATATATAGCTATCCAGATAGGGCCTGTGCCCTAACTACACTTACTATTGACCGTTTCTAGACGACATATAGCAGTTTATGGTCGGTATGGTTGATGAAAATAAATGACAACACGACACAAATATGGTGACGACACTCACCTTCCACCATAACTTCTATCTTACTATTAACTGATCAAGTACTTCTAGATATATGTATTACTACCAAACTTGTGCAATATGGTTTTATGACTGTATTTACATTTATCTGTACATATTAACAAAATTTTAATAAACAAAAACTTTTTATTTATTTTTTATATAATTGTCTCTTTTTCATTTCCATCCCTCTAGAGAATGGTTGGTAGTGTAAATTGTACGTGTACTAAGTAAATATAAAATAGAAGAACATAGGGTACAAGTATATTTACTTTATTTCTTTATTACAATTTTATTTATGTACTATTCGGTTATTGCCTTACTATTATATCGTATTCACATTGGAGCCCTGAATTAAACAATGATGCTTTTTAAACTTTTGATATATGTTTACATCCTGGTAACTTGTGTTTTTATTTGATTAGAAAATCCCTAAACACATGTGTCTGGGTAACTGATGCCTATAATCAGTCTGTTCCGTTCAGAGGTTTAAAATAATGTGCGTCTTTCGATACAGACTTACTGATCTTGATCATATATTACCCACTTCAAACTGAATCTGTATCGTAAGATGGGTTTAAAAACAAATGACACCCCTCAGTTTTTTTTTAATCCGTCACAATAACAAACTACCTCAGTCTTGTAGTTTACTATTTATATCAATCGGATTGTATCTATAAAGTATATACCTAAATGTATCACATCTATAAAGAAAACTAAAAACTGGTCTATAAATCAGGAATTAATTTATACAATTGAACCCTCAATATCAATACAGCCGTTGCGTACACGAGTTATGTTCGCCCCTGGCTACGCACGAGCGCATACTTATGTTGCTGACTCTAGGTCAAACAGGTTATATAATAACAAATAACATTTTAGATAATAAGATAATGAACGTTAACTTAACACGCAATTTATGTTATATGTTTATCTCTTTTCTTCAATATTTCGGCAAAATGTCTTAATTAAGGAATCGGAAGTAGTTTCTAACCTTAAAGTGTCGATATTTTACTTAACGTCTTCTGAAAAAGTGAACTAATTCCGTAAACTTCCCTTATACAGAAATATGCGCATTTTGATTTGATGTAGATTCGATGATGTATCTATATAAGTGAATAACAATGACTATAGATGATATGTTATTGTGGTCAGCAACTACGAATATTAAGCGCAATATTTAACAATAGGAAATATGCTGGACAAGCATGTTGAATATACAGCGCTAGTGACGGTGTTATCGCATTGACAGTATGCACTGAGCCAACTTTCTGACTTTTCATCGACATTTTGTTGGCATTTTTCAAAAATGGAAATAGTAAACATAACAACTAGAGGTAGATCGTGTACATATATTCATTTGTTATCTTTGTGTGAACAATTCATAACAATAACATAATAAATGAAAAAGGTACATTACTGTAAAGATTATCACATTCAGCTCGAAAAGTCACACTATTTTTATATTGACTGTAATAGGATAAATATGAAATTATGCCAGCAAGCTTTTCCCATCTCTTATAACGCAATTAGGAAACACATACAACATGAAACGGTGTGTCCCTTATTAGATAGTATCCAATAATTAGATATGTTTCATCATTAATTTTCTAAAATTCATCTTTAGAATGAAGACGCTTTTTCTATGAAATTTGAATGGTAATAACAATTTATTGTGACTTTTGGTTTGTGGTTACAAACTTTAAACCCATGCTTCATGGCTTTATGTATGATTCTTCAGTATGCAGTTTTCAAAGCAATAAAACTTATATATTCGTCACAATTTGCAGAAAAGATATTTTAAGAAGTTCAGGCGACCAATTAGAAAATTGGTTTAATGCATGTATTCATATATCTCTAAAATAAAGCAAACAATCCAGCATTGACATGAGCTAATATTATTGAATTTTTATTATTTGAGTTAGTTTAGAATCCAGTTATAGCATTGTCATCGTGAAGACGTATATATGACGATACAGGATAAAAAAATGATATCTTTTCTGAATTAAGTAAACAACATACTGATTAAAACCTCAGTCATCCTGTTTGTGCAAATCAAACTATTGACAACAAATACGACTCTAACCGACATATATTCAACTTTACGTGCAACGTTGAGAGCCTCAAGTGTCGAGGTTGTGTTTTGATTAATTCCGACCATTCTTGTGGATTTTGAAATAGTCGCCAACGAATTGCATTGATCATCGTATATTGTGATATTTTTAAAGTATCTTCGTAATGTACGCTGGCACTTAAACGATGTAAATGTGTTATGATGACCCTTCAAACTCATCTTAAAAGACAATAATAATCACCACTTATCAATTGAGATAAATAACCGGTTTCGCTCCGTCCGCATTAAAGTCGACCAATAAAATTAGTTATTTCAAGCAGTGCAGATAGTATCACGGAAGTGTGTCTAATTTTGCTGATGAAGATTTTGTGGCTTCCGGTGACATGAAGGGTATCATTGTTAATGAATGTTATATACATTAACATCATTAAATGTTTATGTGCTAAAACACTTCAAACCAAATAGGAGTTATGTTTAACAAATACAAATACATGTTATATGAATAAAGGTTAAATATGAACTGAATATTAAATAAAATGTAGTTTGTCAATTTATCTAACAATCGCACAATAATTGTACTATATATTGTATAAAATCATATAAAAAATATGCAAAAATCGCTGGGTTTGTTTTTTTGATAACTTTGATTTTAAACCGTTTTTTGGAAAAAAATCGAGAACAAAAGGAGTTCCCGTTTTTCGATAGTATTTTCAAAATTACAAAATTTGAAGTTCGTCGTAGATTTTGCATTTGTAAATCTATACATCCGTCAAATGTGTACCAGGTGGTATTTGTTTCGATACTATACATTATGTAAAAATCAACTGATGTCGAAAAATACGCGATTTTGCTGCTATAAATTGGAATGTCAAAAAGGCTGTACGACGTCACATATAAATATATGTTATATTTACCGCTAAAAAAAATACATATTCAAATAAGAAATTACTAGCTTCATAATATACTAATTAAACTACTGATTTCGAAAATAATTTATATGGTATATTCCTCCTTAAAGCAACACATCCACGTTTAAACTTTTTTAAAAAAAAATTCAATTGAGTTGTGAGCACATTTCCCATACATAAATATATGGTCAGTGAGCTGTATATGTGCTAACAAACACTATCCAGAACGCTTAGGGAATTTTAAAAAAAGATGTTCAAATTATAAAGCGTGACAAACGCTTTATAAATTATTTTTAAATTGCCGAGGATTCCAACTTTGCTTCAAATTGAATTATGCGAGTCGTATAAAAAAAAATTCACGTTTTAGTGCGTAGTGTACTTTACCTGCCTTGAAAGTCATTTTGACAATTTTTTTGACTCGGGTGAGTTACACGCTTGTTTTATAAAGTGTTAGTCACGCATTATAATTTGGGCATCATTTTGTTCGGGATTGTGTTTATATGCTCATATACAGCTAATTGATCATATGTTTGTATGGGAAATGTGCTCATAACTCAATTTTTTTTTTTTAAAGTTCAAACGTGGATCTGTTGCTTTAACTACAAACGTCATAACTGACAATTACAATTGAGTACTCACGGCAATTAGAAAGGGGGCTACAGCCATTTTCAACACATGTCATGTTATAATAATATGGCATATCGAGTGTTATAGGCGGACAAAGATCTCAATATTAATCTAAGTAGAACAACAAGAATTGCACAAGTAACTGCCAAACTTTCTCTCATGTGTGTGTGTGTGTGTGTGTGTGTGTGTGTGTGTGTGTGTGTAGTTCAAAATGCATTAACAAAAAGTAGTTAGATGCCACTTCAAAGGGGTACGCATCTTCCAAATTCGTTCTTATCAAAATGTAACAGGAGGGGGCTGGGTTGTAAATTAATTTACGAACATACGAGCATCGCATACCTGATGTATCAACTGTAATGAATTGCATTTTCGGAAACAAATTTTTCATTTCTTGGCAATGGTTCTCTGCAGTCATGCAAATGGAGAAAAAAAACCATTTCAGCTGCACATTGGTATCTATCGCACACTGTTTTACATAACTGTTTAACATGAGCAATCGGGACAAAAAATAAATAAAACATTGCCTAGATATTGACAAGTAATAAAAACATTGCCTAGATATTGACATATAATAAAATACAATTCAAATTAATTTTGTAGCATATTTATATTCATAAAAATATTCAAAAGATAAATCTTGCTTTGAACACTTTTTCCTTTTTATACATAAATTATGTACACATAGAGTTGTATTACTTGTTTTATTCTCCCTATTTTCTAACAAAGTATTTTTTCTCTCCATACATAATATTGGTTACCAAAATGTGTAAATAACTAAAATTGAAAGTTTATACAATGACATTAAATTCTCTTGTAATATATATATATATAGTTTTAACATAAGCTCGGCTAGTTTAATACTTCATTGTTATCGAATACAATTTCGCTGTTAGCTGGTGTGATATCACGTGGCAAACCTAACAATAGCTATACTTGCTGAAGGAGGTTATCATAAAGGTCAAGATAAAGTTTAAAGATGATTAATTTAATGAAATTTGGTGACAGATAAATCTTACTTTATCTGCTCATTCTAAAGTATGTAATTATATTGGGAATGTTGCGCTATAAATATTGCAAGTAGATGGTCACAACAAATCACTTGAGATAGCGGAGTGGGTTCCCACAAACAGTTGTCTCCCCTATCTCCTATGGTTCACTATTGCGTTAGTAATAAACCAATAATGCATAATCCACATAACGTTATACAGGGTGTTTCATAACATATGTTACATTAACAACTGTGTATTACAGATTAATGGGAAAGTATTTTGCTGTCTACAATACCTCAAATTAAAAAACCATTAACCAAAGTTTTTGTATCTAACAACGTCGTTATACCAGGGAAAGTGTACGACCATTCATTTACAATTGATTGTTTCAGTGTTAGCATCGTTTAAACGAGCATTTAACCTCGCCACTCTTTCCTGGTATCCTGGAAGGTGAACAAGTACTCGATTACACCAATCTGTGTAACTAACTAGTAACATTCCAGCTTGAATCAGCGGTGAGAAAGATGAGACGCAAAGTCGTAATTCGATCATCACGGGGAGTGTGGCGTGGTTTGAATTCAAACTCAAGACCGCTCGATTTATAGTCAGGCACGCTTAAAACTGAGTTAATCGGGCCCGGCTGTTAGCAACGAATGGCCGATTAAGTTAGAAAAAACTATTTGAATGTACACGATGTTTTGATTGATAGGTTGTTTTCCATTGGACGCAGTGAGGCTTTATGACGTATGAACTTGCAAATAAAAAGATCAGAATATGGTAAAAAATAGTCAGGGTTTTTTTTTCATTTTATTTTTAATGCCGCGAACATTCGCTACTCTATCTTGATATGCAAGGCGTGGAAATCCGTTTAATAGTAAGAACGTTATCAAGCAAATTCATAACTGAAGTATGACCTAGTTTTAAATAATTACAGCGTTCTATACCAAAACGAATCGTACCATTACAATGTATTAAATTGCGTTCAACGCCAATTTTGTAATGGCAACGTGTTGAATGAAATTTTTGCTAGATCGCTGTAAGATGCAATTCCGTTGAGCTGTCTTATCCGCTTGCATAAGATAACCAAGGTTCCCCCGAAAATTGAAGGTGAGATTAATTGTCAAAAGAAGTGACAATGTATTTGGATAAAGTACTCAAAATTAAAAAAAATCGTCTTTGCATTCTTCAATAATATCTCACAAAATAATAAAGTAAAATATAATTCAAGCTGGTTTTTAAATGTAGATACATGCGTTTGAATAAAAAGCACCTGAAGGACTGGCCATTTTCTTATATTCATGACATGAGCGGAGTTAACAGATGGGGTTTAACCACAAACGTCACTGGTCGCAAACTATAGTTTTATTAGCCTGGGCTTGGCCTTGACCCAAAGATCATAGAAGCAAAGGCAGATTTCTGAAGCTAACCACGCATAGCTAAATTATTAATAGTGCAAAGTATCCATCTATTAAATGTGCGGTGAACAAATAGTTCAGTACGGAACCAAATAAACTCTCACAATTATTCAGCGTGTCTTGATAAACTAGATATATATGGTTGACGTTTTGATTTCTGAGCTCAAGATTAAGACTATTCTCGGGAATGGTTGGTGAATACGGCCTCAGACGTACCAACACCTTGCCACAGCCTATCGATGTCAGTAAAACACAAGAAACGTTCAATTCGTAAATGACCTTCGATCTTGGCCAAAGAGAATGCTCAATGGATAGTGACTTAAGTGTCCACTCGTGTTCACAGACGTCATTTAATTGTTTGTCTTTCCCTAACAATCAGTAAGTAATAAGAGGTTCAAGTTAATTTGATGTTGAAGTGTATATCTACATGATCCTTTACAGATATCATCCTTTATATATAGTTTAGACTTTTAAAAAATATAGACCGTTATTTCGATGGTCTCCTTTCCTTTTCAAAAATTGTCACGGTTTTGGCATTATATGGTTACCTTGAATACATTAAATCTTAAAATATCATGATTCGAAAATTCACCTTAACATAGCGGTAGGCTAACAGTGCCTTATAAAACTGGGCCAGGAGCTACAAATAAGTAAAGCCACTGTAATTGACATTTAGATAAATACTCAACATTAGTCAATACGCGATCATGCCCATTCATGCTAGGAAATGCCACTTTCACACTATTCCTGTTAAACACTGTCTACACGATACAAAAAACAAAGAAATAGTAGACTACAGTATGTGTGTGGCCCTGTAATTATGTTTATATTTTAAAGAAAGGGACACATCTCTTGCGAATGGTTGAAAGTAAGAATGTCAACGAATGGCAATTTTGATATTCGAATATTCGGTTATTCAGCGGAAACGGTGGGGATGTATAATTACGACTTAGCAATCGAATTGAAATATCACTGTCGTCAAAATATAAGATGACATCGAAGTCAATGGTGCATAAATATGAAATTAGAAAAGCCAAGGACTTATATATAGAAGGAAGAGCAACTGGTTGAGATGTTATGGACGCTCGCGTATTTACGCAAAATCTCGCGAAATCTTCATTCATCTCAGAAATACAAATCAAAATCCTTTCTTTCACATTGGAATTCTTTATAAAAAGAGACGATTCCCAGCAAAATGTGTTTACAATTGTTGAATTACTTATGATTACAAAATCTGTATACTGCAACTAAATTAATCAATGAAAGTGCTTGAATGTTTACTTCAAACTGCAATATTCTATATTCAAGATCATTTTGCGTGTTTAAAACATTATAAAACATTTAACATATTAAGTAAAAAAATCAGTTGCCTGTGAAATTTGAATAATTCATTTGCCAGATTATTAGTTCTTCGCATTATTTTATCAACATTTAGTAGGCAGATGCACTTTTCCTATAATTCTATGTAAGTCCTTGGTTCTATATGAACTTTGCACTTTTATTTCTTTAATGACAAAGGATCAGACTGATCCAGGAGTCAACATATTTACAAAACAATATGGCATTCAGCATTATACACAGAAAATTTGACAATACAGTTTGATACAACATATATATTTATGACCAGTCCCACAGGACAAAAAGTGTAACACATTTTGTATGCATCAGTTTGTGTCGCTACGATAGAAGTTATGGAATATCAATATGAACTCGCTTCTCTAGTGTCGCTACGTCTTTTGGGTTTTATATTGCTAAAGATGCATCACTTATAATGTTCTGCTCAGTAAATGATAGAAAGTGTATTGAATAACAAAGAGGAAGGTCCCATTCGAAGATTATGGTTGATACCGTCCTTGTAGTTTATATTATTTATGAGAAATTCGGAAAATACATATGTCGTCATATTTCCGTTTCATTCGTCAATGTTTTAGCATAACCCGATTCTAGCCAATGAGTGACTTTAATGCGTGCCGCGATTTAGAATTTGGTCAACAAATAATTTTGCAATACAGAGACAAAATACAAGCTATTAAACAGCATATCCATAACATATGAAGTTTGATATAAATGTGCAGTTTTACTGCTAAGTTGATATAAATGTGCAGTTTTACTGCTAAGATCGACAAAATATCGGTGATACAGGTCAGGACTCTTTAAAACTTCACACAATGAAATCTTAATACAAGTGCTTCTAAAACAGTCGCTATTGTTGTTATGATATATGTTCAAAAACTTTTCTCAGAGTACTCTTCAGTATGTTTGAAGAGGGTCACATTTAATGTAATTCAGATATATATATTTGTCCAATATTTACATGCTCACGTGAAGCGTTACAAATCACTTCATAATATTTAAAGTGTATTTATGTCTGAAGGAAACCAAATTACTTACCATTGACTTGAGCAATTAAAACGCTTTCGAAATTTACCTTATCTTTCCGGTCAGGGTTATCGCGTTGAAACAAAAGTTCAAGTACAATTTCCGAATATTTGCGCAATCGCATTTAATTGTTGAAATATGTTTCGGGATTCGGAAACGAATGTGTGCGTTATTTCCCAACCAAAGGACGTCACTATCTTACCGCATCGGCGACAACAGCGTCCGCAGGACGTAGATTTTATGTATATGTAGATAGTGCCAATGATTAACCTTTGACCTTCATTCGGAAACGGAAACAAACATATTCTGGTATGTAGAAATTACAGACGCGTTCTGACTGGATATTGCGGTTTGTTTTTGTTATAGAGCCTGCAGATATGCCAATAACATGATAACACGGAGCGGAATACTTTGAACACTGTGTTTAATTGTGTGTTATTTTACGACTGTTGGAATAAAGATCACCAAAGGATGGTACCGTTTTGAGGCTGTGTGGTTGGTTATTGCGGCTGAATCTACCGAAATGCTATAGAAAAACAAATGTGCCAATATTGTGAAAATGTCAACAAACTATATTGACATATGAAAATAAATAATTGTATGTTATATTTGCAAAACGTTTACATTCCAAATAATGCATTTTATGTATCCTTTTTTTTTTTGTAAATGAATATTGAACCATTTTAAAAAGAAGCGACATGGGTGACGACACGGAAACACACGAGGAGTTAGATATTCGTTACGCGGCTGCATTGCTGCCGTTGACCATAACATTTGGAATATTTGCATTCGTTGGAGTACTCGGAAATGCATTGGTTCTCGTTGTGTTCTCGTTGGGACGCGAGTACAGAAACAACAATTTCAGAGTATTTGTTATATGTCTTGGCATTATAGACTTACTGACTAGCGTATTTCTTATCCCTGCAGAGATGCTTAAACATCGGAAATTTTTCTCTTTCGAAAATGTCGCCATGTGTAAAATTAAATGTCTGTTCAACGTGTGGGCGGGGTGCGCAGCCGCACTGTCGCTTTTAATCATATCCGTTGACAGGTACCGCAAAGTATGCATGCCTTTGAAAAAGCAGATTTCGCCGAGACTGGCGTTGGTGCTTTGCGTTGTACTATCATTCGTTGTGCCCGTGTTTCTGTCCACTCCCGGGGCGGTAATGTGCGGCATACGGCAAGCGAACAAGACAAACATTTATGGAAATCAAACACTTGTGTTTCTGTGCGCAACTGAAGCAAAATACGAAAATCATATATTGAGGTACATTTACAAATTCGCATTTATCTTATTGCTGATGGGCGTGTCCCTATGTTGCATAATAATGTACATACTGATTGGAAGACAAATCGTTAAACACTGGGGATCCGTGCCAGCAAACTTCAGGAAAGATTCTGGAAAGGAGTACAACTCGGACTACTCTACAGACACGTTAAACAATGTCCGGGTTGCCGGGAAACCCGTCGAAAGGTCTTCTAGTTCTGCATCAGAAAGCCAAAATCAAATATCCTGTACATCACCAACGAGTCCGATTTTCAAAGAACCTTTGACGTTCAATAACAGCGGAGAGTCGAAAAAGAGACCTCCGCTAGTTAAACAGGCAGCGAGCAGTTTCGAAATTGATCCAAAAACAAAAAAGCGGATGATAAAGCAACCAAGTAGCTCTAGTTTCTCCTCGCTGATGTCCAACAAGAAGTCAAGAAAAGACAGCCAAGATTCTAACGCCCGTCGACGAACCATGAGCAGGCAAGCATCGGGTTTTGGGGCGCGTCAGTTTCCGTATAAAACATTAATCTGGGTGGTGCTGACCATCGTGTTTGTCGTCACATATGTACTTTATCTAATTTTAGCAATCAAAGTACCGGGTCTTTACAAGATGGACCCGCACAGTTTTACAGTGTTTTCATCGTTCTATCGGCTGTATTTTATCAACAATATTATAAATCCTATAATATATGCTCTCTTGGACAGAAGATTTAGAGAAGCTTGTAGGAACATTGGTCCAACTCTTAAAGCGCGAATCAAAAACTGTTGCTCTTAATCAACTGTATATAAACTGTATATAAACTGTATGTAAACTGTATATAAAATGTATATAAACTGAACGCAACAGCTAACCCGCCACTTCTGTATTTACAATGTCTTCGTCAAAACTTTGAGTAGCGTTGTTAAAATTTGTTTACTATATTAGCAGACAATCGTGCATTCATTTTACAAAGCCTAAAGATCTTTTGTATTCAAGTCCAAACTTCGAGGAAATTCATAAAATGCCAGGGACATAAAATGTCAAGAGTCGGGTTAGCTGTCCCTTTCAGTATAATTTGTGTTAGCTTTTCTGTAGTAGGCTATGTGATTATGTTTAAACATGTGATAAGCTAAAGGTCTCACCAGACATTTTAAATTTTGTTTCATGGTCTATACAAAACAAGGTCTTGCTCTTCAAATCTATTTTCCCCATAATTGCTTTTAATTTTAAATGATATTTTTTTATAACATATAAAATGAAGTCTACTGGTACGTTATCCAATTAGTTTTCAAAGAAGGTGAATTGTTGCATCTAATTTATTTTTAAGTTTTGTTTTTGTTTTGATTTTATGAGCTGAGTTTTCAAATGTTCTAAAATACATATGCCTTATGAAATACATAAAAATATTACTGTTTAGAACCAGTGATGTTCTGCTATGTATACTTGGCAAACCTCTGCTTTATTCATATATGCAACAGGAAATAACAATTAAAATGAACCATTTTGTAAATAATCTAAACCAAATTACACAGGTTTATTTTTAGTTTTTATCGAAAGAATCGGCCTACCGTCACTCAAAAGGGGCATAACTTTGTAGCGAAATCTAAGTTCAAGTACCGTTTGGTAAAAAAAGAAAACTTTTTGTGAGAAAGTTTGCCAGTTACTTGTGGAAGGACGGTGGGTCTACACAGAGTTTTTCTGAGGTCTTCCGCCCTCAATAAAACTGGATATGTCATATGACCTGTTATTTATTGAAAAGTTAAACCCAATTCTAAAAACAAAAACAACAACAACAAATACTATACATATATGTATATCTTCAATCGACCAGTTGTGTTTCTGACAACATATGTAGTATATATCATTATCACCTGTGTCATTATACATACTCATGATGGTTCAGTGCTCCAGGTAAGCACTATTTGGGGTATTTAGGCATTGGAACTTTTTTAATAAAGCATAAGATAAAAGCATTGACTATTCTCAATTTCAGTATTGATTAGTTGTAAAATTAAACTGTCAGTTTGATAATCTTGAATGTTCATTTTTACCCTTAACATTTTGAATACTAATTTAAGGAGTAAAATACTTATTTGAAGAAAAGCTTATCTGGAGCACTGACGGTTAAGTTGTCTAATGTATAGATTATTATATAATAAATAAAACGGAGGAAAAACTTCTTCGACATGCTTGAAAAAAAGGACCGGGTATCGGAGGATTGTGGGTTAGATCCGCGATTTGGTCCGTCAGTTGTGTTTGTGCAAGACAATCTCTCTTCATAATATTTAATATAAATACATGTATTGTTCTTTTATTTCCAGAAAGACTGCCATGTAGCGTTATGCATTTAAAATGTAAAAAATGTATTGCATTAACAAGAAAAGCCGTCGGTATTAGAAATATTAGCAAGATGATGTTTTATATCATTTGTTAAAGGACCCCAACTTAATGCTGACAATAATTTTAAGAACCATTCGCCTGAATATGCACGTATTTTGTTCAAATATACCGTAAATTGTAGATAGACGGTCAAATTATTAAAAAGTATAGAGCAGAAATAAAACTGCGAAATATAAAAAAAGGGAGCGTATTCAAAGTCCCTGATAATTTTCCACATGCGACTGAGATGCATTGCATGCACCCAGGCAAATGTTCATACACTATGCTCGCGAATGCCGGGCCCAATTAGCTCAGTCGGTTACGCGTCTGACTATCAATCCAGGGGTCGTGAGTTCGAATCTCCCGCCCGGCAACAGTCTCCGTGATGATTGATATACGACATTGTGTCTCATTATCATTCGTCTCTTACCACTGATTCAACTTTTGGAAGTAGCTTCGAAACATGGAAAGAAATTAAAAAAAAGTTAAAGTCTCGGTCATGAAAAATTGACAGTAGAAGACAGAGATGGCATTCTTAGCGTATATTAACTTTGATTTCGGATGACATTTTCTGCATTAAAATTACCTGTATGTAACAGGCGCGTTTTCAAAGTCCCTGAGTGAACAATTTACACTTTTTGTCCCAGATGACGGCAAATTTACGCAATAGGATGCCTTTTAATGGTTTACTAGAGTTATGCCCCTTCCTATATGAGAAACGAAATTACGAGTGTGTGTATATGAAAGTATCGTAATTACATATGAGTATCATGTACGAATAAATATAAAAGTTTCACAAATAGTGTTGTTAGAATGTTGATCTTGATAAATTATCACTAAAACAATTTCCGAAAATGACTCAATCTACGCGATGCAAATATGTAGATACAATAACGCTTTATGTGTAAAGACAATTTATCTTGTTTGCTTTGTGGAAAGAGACACAGCTCTTTTGTAAATGGTCGACGTGTAACATATTTCGAATTTTTGTGGTCATCTATGCATGTACATGTCAAACCTGTCTTAAGCAAGTCACTCAAGGTAAAGAGAAAAAAACCCTTAAGACAGGTGGCTGCTTAATAAAGGTTGGTTACAACTAAAATAAATTGTATAAATGGTAAACAGAAAAAATGTAGCTGGTTAAGACAAGTGTTGCTTAATTAAAAGAGGTGACCACAAACACAGATTTGACATCAAAATGTAACAAGTGTTTTAATTTCGTGATATTTTAATCTTTCTTGGGGTGGGGGTGGTGGTGATTGGGTTGGGGGGGGGGGGGGGGGGGGGGAGTCTACATATGGCATTGCGTTCGTAGCGTTAGGATTGGTTTGACGCGTGAATGTGAGTTTGAATGCATCAGAATGCTTAGTGTGGCTGTTATAAATATCCGTACTTTGTGCTTTATTAGTAATCACAGTTTATGTATGCATTTGAAATAAATCGACATTTAAAAGAATCATGCAAAATTAAGTGTTACTATACTACCTTCTAATAGCCGGATATGGTCGTATTGGTCCAGTTCCCTCACCCTCTTCAACTCGTTCTCATTATATCATTTATATACTACCTTCATACAACCTGTATTTCTTTCATTTCCTCTCCGTTCTCTATCTGTCTTTCTCTCCCTCTATTTTCATTATTCTCCCTTTCTTCATGATATATCTCTTTCCCCCCATCTGCTAATTAAACTTTCTTCCTCCTCTCACTCTCTCCTATTTCTCTCCCTTCTACCAATCCCCATTCTTTCGTTTTTTCTTTCGTTCTGTACTCCAATTATCTTTCCTTCCATCTCACTCACATTAGCGCTCTCATCATGTTATTGCTTTACTGACTTGATGCGGTTCAGATCATTGTATGGCCGAGAGACGAGTCTCCCAGTGTGGTTAGCTCATTTGATATAATTGTTCACGAAAGATGATACCGGTAACGCATTCAGTTAGTTTTGCAATTTAAATATATACCTTTAAAAACCTGCACCGAGCAATTAGAAAACATATCGGTATGACGTCACGAATATCAATCAACGTGTAATGTTACGATACTGAAACGGAAAACGTCAGCAAAGTATAAAAATATATTTAAAAAACATATAAAATTATTTAAAGCAATGTCAATGACAATCATATAAAACATATGTGATACACATGTGTCCATTAAGATTCGAACATTGGACCTCCAGTATGCCAATGCCAAGCAAACAATATAATCCACTACGCTGTCAGGCGGTGCTATAACATTCAACCGTGACGCGCGTTGCGGTTTTGTATGCGCATGTCAGACAAGAAGGCGCATGATACTATGTGCTGTCGTGGCATCGCTTCATTACCGCCAAGTTATCGATTTATCGCGTCATCGCCATCGAACCTTCTCTTCATCGCCATCGTGTCATCGCCTCACTATCATCGTGTTATCTTAATGTCGTGTTGTCACCATCCAGCGATCGTATTGCCACGACAACGAGGTGATAGCACGATGACCCAAACGAAATGCCGTAGCCTCACTCTATTTTCCCTCTCATCACTCGACTCCCTACCACTCTCTCTCTCTCTCTCTCTCTCTCTCTCTCTCTCTCTCTCTCTCTCTCTCTCTCTCTCTTTCTCTCAGACAAGCAAGCAGGAAGAACTATATAAGGATTGAAAACTTGCATGAATAAATGATGATAAAATAGCACGCGAAGTATTAGTTATCTAGCAAAGTAATCATTCATTATTCACAGGCAACTGTTTCCTAGTTTATATGTAACATTGTATGTTTTATAAAGTTTCGATCATGCAAAATGTTTTCGAATTAAAACTATTGCAGTTTGAAGCAAAATTCCAACTAATATTGTCGTTTTAGTTGCAATATATTAGCCTTCATTTTGTCATCACAGGTACTTCAACAATATTAAATACAAATTGTTGGGGATGGTCTCGTTTTTGTTCCGAATTATTCCTGAGATGAATGGAAGTTAAGATGTCGCGAGATTTGGCGTGAACAATAACGTACTAGCGCTTTTATAATATGACCACTTCACCTATAAAATATGAAGAAGAATTAAACTGACAAGTATACGGACAATATCCTGTCGATATGAAAACTAAGACAGCCAATTCAACCCTTCAACGCGAAATCCGGAACTCGGCGTGCTAGAATTAGACTCCGGTTTTTAACCGTAACGCAGCTAGGCTAGCACTTGGAATTAGGATCATATTAGAGAGAAAATGTTCCTTGGTGATCACAATAACATACTTACTAACCATTATGAGATGAACTAATAACCAAAAAAATATTCAGAAAACAAATCGGACATCGGCATTTCAGATAAAAAAAATCCGGTACCGAGCGGCAAATTTGAAAAATAGTCGTTTGCTAGTCTGGGTCATCTGTGATGATTACTTTTTCTAAAACACAAACGTCTTGACAGTTTCGTTTTTGAAAAAAAAAATATGAAGGCTTAAATTCTGCAATGATTAGTTGGCTACCTCGGTCATTTCCACAGTATTTCAAAAGATTCGCTTAGATGTTTATTTCTGTATTCATTTTTATTAGGTCATGAGATAGTTCCTGTTTGACAAATATCTTGGACAAGATCGATGTTGTTCTTTGGTCGGAATAAAAATATATTTTACAATTTGTTTAAACATTACTGTTGTAGAGGTGTGTTTGTTTTAGCTAATCAGATATTCCTTCCAAATTCAAACTTTTCTTCGGCACAAAATGTCAAGACGTTTGTTTTTAAGAAAACAAGCGTTACAAATGACCAAGACTAGACGCATCGCATTTTCAATCGCACATTCTTGACTATTTCCTTCATCATTAGAGAAATCGACGAAATATTCCAAATGTTACTTTTTTGTACGGCCAAAGGGAGATAATCAAATTCCAATTAGCTTATTCTCCCTTTAACCATTTGGGAATTATAATAAAAGGCCATGCGAAAAAATATTCATCGAAACAACGAAACATTACAAACTACCACTGTCTATATGTGTGTTTACCTCTGATAATTTCGATCTATAATCAAACCGTAAAATTAATATTTGATAGTACAATAATGATAAATTTGATTGCGTGAACATAATAATGTAATTACGTTGACACATCTTTATTGAGAAAAAAAACAAGAATATGAGAAAAAAAAACAAGAATAATTATACTGAACGATTCGTATAATATATTATACTCGTCACTGGCAACTTATGCATGGTACCGTTCCGTGTAGCCAGATAGTTAATGGTGAAATCGGTGACTAAATGTTTATATGTATCTGATGTGATGTAGGCCTGTCAATCCAGCTCCCCCCCCCCCCCCCCACAACGTTTTTAAGTTTTTTATGTGCAGTCAATAGCTATACAAAGGTATTATATACTATATTAGTCCTTGGCTATCTCTGTATACGTCCTTGGCTATACATAGCTATGAATGATAACTTATTAGCATATTCTATGTCGTAGTTACTTCCCTTTACTTAAATTTAAGAAATACTATAATAATGTGCCTCTATAATTACATGCGTTTTCATACCATGAACCACTTGCTTCTTTGATACTGAGCATTTAACACTTAGTTAGAGCACACGCTTTGTGTCGTTCATTTTAGTTCTATTACTTCAATAGTAGTATTGTGTGTCCCTGTGTATACCACAAACACAACATTTATTACGTCGCTGGAATTACCCAGATGCATGTAGATGCATTCAGAGGCGTAGCTGGCTATGTTGTGCCAAAACGTCACTGGCTAATGGTCGTTTCGCGGACTTATGTATAGATTTAATTCCTTGGGCACTATCTGCAACAGTGTGGGTATATAAAAGTTATTGCCCTTGAATACTCTTCTTTTCGAGAGGCAATAATACTTCAAAGTTTTGAGAGGAAATATTGTGGTAAAAAAGTTAAAAAGTTCTTCAGAAGGCCAGTAAGCTCTTTAATATATATATATTTGCTTAATTTGTATAATTTTTACAATTTTTACTTGTTTTCTATGAAAGATAGCCTATTGTAGTTGCCGATTTTTTGTAAAACGCAGTTAATTGGCCACTCCCCGATGACAACTTTTGACAGGTTTTAATAAACTTTGATAAATCGTTGACAGTTCAGAAAATGTCTAACGTTATATTTATCTGGACATTTAAATAGCACAATAAATACATAAACACTGATTTCATCACGACCTTCACAATTTAAACATGTACTGTATAGGCTTGAAATTGTTAT
Organism: Panopea generosa; assembly: GCA_029582155.1. Lineage (NCBI taxonomy): Eukaryota > Metazoa > Mollusca > Bivalvia > Adapedonta > Hiatellidae > Panopea > Panopea generosa. The sequence goes on along the minus strand of CM055908.1, from coordinate 28,909,811 downwards.
CTTGTACACCTCTGCACAACACAATGACTTCCAACAGCCAACGTGTATACTGGTGATACCTATTACCGTGAATATCAACTGTGTAACTGTAAATGATGACACCAATAATAAACATTTATAATGTTATTTTATTATTCTGAATAACACTTTTATAAGATATTTCTTCTAAATATACCTTGGAAAATGATAATCTCATGAAAAAATTATTTATGACATGCAGTTAAATAGCCATTTTGATTTGTTCCTGTTTTTATTACCACAAATCGGCCATTCAGACTGCTAGAAATGGTGACATCAGGAAAATACTGGTATGGGCTAAATTTCCAAATAATGTTAAGCAAGTCCTGTATGGAAAATATAATTAAAGACTCAAATCAACATACACAGTGAGTTTGCACACTTAATAATTTTTGTACTGATTCTTGTTTTTCTAAAAGGGCACACAAAATATTGGCACCCTCCCAAGAAATCTTACTGGTGTACAGTGTTTTAAGTGCACCCATCCATTTCAGTGCACATGTGTGATACAATATTATGTATAACGAAGTATTAGGTATATAAAGGATGTTTGTATATTTGGGTAAATTTAATTCATCAGAATTTCAGGATATTTTGATAGTCCTGACATCTAGTTCTATGATCTTAATTCACAGTGTTTTAGACAGAGATGAAATAATTACGTTTTTAAGTTGTTGTTTTTTAATTGCATAAATTTTGTACAGTGACTTAATTACATGCTTGTTTATATGTCTCTGATTTGTATAGATACTGAAATTAAAAAGAAACAAATGTCTGAAGGTAATTTGTGTTATATTTGTTGAATGGGTTGCATCAAGGAAATAATAATTTCTACTTTGTCTATAGACTGTTTGACAGATAATATAAAGTCAGTGTGTTTTTTCGGCCATTTTATAGCTGTTATTTGGGCATATTCTGAATTGTAAATAGTATCTTATTTTCCCAATTGAGGGGTAAAAATTCCCAATTGGAAGTTTCAAAAACAAGTGAAACTGCCTCGAAAATTAAGTGCATATTTTGCCGTTCTGAATTCAGTACGAAACTGCTTTTAAACTGCTTTTCTGTGCATGCACTTTTAGACTGATTTCCTGCACATGGACCGGATCCAAGCAGATAACTGTAAAGTTTGGAAAACGGAAATAAAGTGAAGCAGTCTAGTTTCCTTACGATTCTAGTGTGTTTGATTGATTTGGAGTACATGTTCTTCGTAACCTCAACATTTTAGCATAGATGCTTAATAAGTTTGTGGAAGCGTTAGCAAGCGTTTATATGTATTATGAAATAGTTGCATAATTCGAAATAGTACCTCAAGATATTAAAGGCTCCTGCTAAAAAACAACAAACTACTGTCAATTTCTTTAAACAGTAAGCTTTAAGTGTTGGTGTAACACCTTCCCCACCTGCTCAGAAGCCTGTGAGTTAAAAATGGCACAATAATTGTCCCATCAGTTATGGACAATTTTCTAACCAACACAGGTCAGATACTGATTGTGATTATTATAAACTTGTATCGCCTGACAGCATCTTTTTCTATTCAAAATGAAAGCATATATACACGGCAGCACTTCAATGCATATTTTTCCCTATTTTAAAGAAAACACAACTTAAATTCCCAATTCCATGGGTATGGGTCATCTACCCAAAATGGTTGAAAAAAACACTGTAAAGTACAATTTTTATGCAAAAATGAACATACTGACACTGTAATGTTACTGCTCCAATGAATGACGCAAGTGCAGGTAGCAAAACTACTGCATACACCATGTACTGACTTGCCATTTCAAATAATTATTTATGAGCTGTAGATTGATTACTTTTGATATGAAATACATGTTAGTAAACTACCATACTATATACATAGCTGAGTTTTTCTTTTTCGTTTCAGTATATAAATATGAAATTTATTTTAAAAGGAATGAATATTGTGATGTTCTGATAATTGGTTGGTTTTGAAAGCAACTGTGAAATGTCATTTGTGATTTCTGTTGTTTTTTTTACAATGGCAGTGAATTAATTACAGAGACTGACAGGCTTATATCACTTCAACATAGTTACATGGTTGAAATTTAGGTAGCACCTTTAGTATATCTTTAATAATTCTATGAGCTTTTTTCTAAATTTGGTAATTATAGTAACAAATTAAAGCTGATAGTAATATTGACTATTTCCAATTAAAATTTAAATTAATTATTTAATATTTTTCTTCTTAATTTAAATTATTGTGGATTGAAAACAAAAAATGTCAGATTTTTTACAAAATATTTACTTCTTTAACAAAAATCTAAGTGTACTCGTTTTAACAAAACATTTTAAAAAAAAATCATAGTTATAGAAATTTTATGTAGAAAGATGGAGAAGAACTTCAGATCTCTGTCTGCATGAATAGTGTATCAATTGTTTTACACTTATTAACTTTTTTTTCTGCAATAAAATTTCTGTTTGTGTGATCAATTATTAAAATTACCAAGACATACATATAAAATTATTTTAAAGTGAATGGGCTACCTAGAAATAAGTTAACACCACAATGAAATTAATTCATGAAGGGAGGCTACTCTTGTGCTGCTCTATGTGACATGTTTAAAATACTGCTCTTGCCTGAAGATAAATCAGAATGTGATAGCAAACGGCATTTTTTAGGTCAAATCTGACTTGCAAAATGTTTCATTAGAGTAATTTTTCTCAACAAAAAGGGGAAATAGATATTTTTGCAAAGGGAATGGAGTCCAATTTGGCTCTAGCAAGAAAAAAAATCACTGTTTCTACTAACATATGGTTTGTTTTGTTTTTTAGTAAATTTGAAAAAAAAACAACAACACTATTCTGATTGCTTAAAATCTCAAAATATAAACTTCAGCTTAGCTGATTGTGTTATCAATCTTTAGTATATCCGATTGATGCTGGTAAGTGTATCTCCATTTCTACTATGTTACACAATATTTCAGAACATTTAATGTTTCTTTTTCAGATTATATTCATTTTTATATACATATCTGAACAATGAAGTTTGAGATGCACACCCGTTGACATTAAAGAGATCTCCAGTTACACTTGTGAACAGTTTTGGTGTCCGTCTTCCTGCACACTGCAACCATGGGAGATGTTGAAGACGATCGTTCTGCATCTCCTCCCTTACCAAAGGGATCCTATAACCTAAATTTTGATGAATTTGATGATTCTATGGATCCATTCAAGTCTAAAGGTGGATTGTGCAACTCCCCTGACAAGATAATGGGCAATCCGTTTCAGACCAAGACTAAAATGGCATCATCTCCTCCCTTGCCTTCTCATATGCCGGTGTCTGAAAATAATATAGAAGACGTGAATCCGTTTGTGACTAAAACTAAGTTAGGCAGTTCCCCACCCCAACACAGTGATATGTCAGTTACAGATGACAATACAAGTGAAGACAAAAGTGTTCACAATGACAGTGCAGACTCTTATAAAACTGCTGTTGACGAGTCTCCAGTGAAAAGCAATAAAGGTTTAAAAACAAGAGCTAAGTCACAGACACCACCATCTGTGGATGGGATAACTGCTGATGAGTCACGCAATGGGGAATCAGTTGAAGAGACCCCTCCAGTAGTGGAACCAGTGAAAAAGTCTCCACCGTAAGTTTACTGATGGATAGTAATAAATGTTGGCTAGGGACATTATTAATAAAAATGGGTGAAAAGGTTGCATAAGGCAGAGGGTTGCTATAAATATAACATTTTTGTAACAGCGGTATTTCCGATTTTATATATAAAAATCGGAAATACCGTTGTAGTGAAATTATTATTTTCCTTTATGAAATGATTAAGTACTATGGTTTCACTGTATTTTCATGATCTAACGGGTTTCTATGTCTCTTCTAGCCTGTGAGAAGTTATGAATCCTTAACTGGATCCTACTCTTTTAAAGCGATAAGTTCATGTATGTGAATTGTCTAATATTCCAGATGTGTTTCATGTAAAACCCTTGTATATAAGTCATTGTTGACACATATTCTATTGAATTGGTTGATGTTATGGTCTTGTGTCTTTGGTTTGCATTGTAGATTATGTGCGCTTGCTGTAGTCTGGTCTGTACATTTATATCTGGTTGTTCACAAATAGTTTTATCATAAATACACTGAGCAACTGACTGGGCGATCCTCTTTGAATCAAACATTAATAAACCTCTGCATTTAGCAGATTGATTTGTAATTTACACTTAACAGCTTCATGGAAACAAATTGCAGCTTATGTTGTTGCAGCATTTCTGATATAGGAACTTACCATCACTTAACATGTTAATTTGCCAGACCTAGCTAGCTGAGTTGGTAACACATCTGACTGTCAATCCAGGGGTTGTGAGTTTGAATCCTATCTGGCCAGTCTCTGTGATAATTGGTCATGAACTTTACAGCATTGATAACCTTTCACCTGTGGGGGAATATTAAGTACTTATTTCCTGGCTGGCAAACCCCAAGAATGATGATTAGGTTACTGACTAATGTTAAATTGTTCAAATATGGTTGAAAAAAAAAGTATAATCGTCACAATCATGTAAGTTGTTTTTAAAAAATTTCTGTTTTTCATTTGCTACCTAAGATACAATGCACATTGAGTGAATGTTGGTTTAAACAGGTAACATTATAGTAGAAATCTGGTTGAATGTAAAAAATCGTCAAATTTTGTAATTAATATTTAAAATTTTGTGAAGTGTTGATTAAATAATGTTAATTGGCCAGTTTATTACCTTGTTTTACATGTTTTATTGTTTTAGGAAAAAGATTGCAAGTCCGAAAAAAAGTGGTATGAAAAGCCAAAGGCAAGGTCAAAGTTCAAGCCACCTGCAAATTTCGGTGTTAAGGTAAAAAAAAAATGTCCTTTTTTGCCATTTGGGTTCAGGAAGGCTTCAAGTGTAGAAAGTTTTGTTTTGGTTTATCAAATAATGATATATCTATATTTGGTACATACTCATACTTGCAATTTTGAAGGCGTTATGTATAGAACCAAATCTATATATAAAATTAATATACCCACTTTACATACAGACGTAATTTTGTTTCTGATTTGGAAAGGGACACAACTAAATGGTTGATATACATCCTATTTTAAGAGCATTGGTGGTCGTCTTTGATAAAAAATGTTAAATGTATCCTTAAATTGCATCAGTTTCTATGGATATCCAAAAATATTTTTTTTTTAAGATTTTTTCTCATATTTTCAAAACTATCTGCATCAAAATACTACAAAATAAATAAAAAATAAATTCTTATATGTAAAGTTTCAGTTAGAAGTTATTTTCTTCATGAATACAAGTTTGAATGTTCAAGGCCTGTATCTATAAGATTTTTAAACTTAGGTAGAGGTCGTCTATGGCAGAGTGGTCTAAGGCACCATCTCAAGATCACTTGACTCTCACCACTAAGGTTGTAGGTTCCAGTCCTGCTCGCTCCAAAAACTCTATGTGAGAAAATTTGTCATTTACTTTCAGAATAATGGTCGTTCTACTCAGATTCATTATGAGGTCTTCCTCCGCCAATAAAATGGGATATGCCATAATTATATAACTGAAAATGTGTTGAAAATGGCGTTAAACTTCATTAAACAAAAGTGAGCATAGGCAAAATCGGTTTATTATTGTCCTGTGTCCCTTTAAACCAACTCCAATATTTTATCAATTTTATTCAGAATACAGAGGAAGATATTATATTTGCACCACCTCCTCCAAGTCATACTGAAGTAGACACTGCTGAACAATTAGAAGAAACAGATGATAAATCTGGAGTAATAGGTGCTATAAATAACGGGCCATTAATATTGGACAATACAACAGATCTACCCAATCCGGAGCCAATGTTGGAAGAAGTGGGAGGAGTCAGTGATATGATTGACAGTGTTCATGATTTTGGTGCTGGGGATATGCCCATTGAAAATAATGAGGGATTTGTGCCCGCCTCTGAAGGTATATAGCTTATAACATGTGGGTAAAAGTTACTGAGTGAGTCCAGGGTGAAGTAGATAATGTGGTGTTGAGGAAAGAGTCTGAGGAAAAAAACCCAGAAAAACACATGTCCGATTTTGTGACCCTTAATGTTCACTTGCACACACACTGCCTTAAAAACCATAATCCCCTTCCCCCTCCCCCTTCCCCCCCCCCCCCCCCCCCCCCCCATTATCAGTCACAGTTTAAATTAATTATTTTGGTTTCTGGTTTACAAACTTTTTATCCAGTTTTTACTGAAATATTGATATTCTTACTGATTAGAATTTAACTTGTGGTAAATTTTAATATTGCAATATGCATAGGAATGATCACCTGAAAGCTTTCCTTACATTTTGATTGTTTAAGTTGTTACATGTACTTAAAAAGGTCAGTGAAACTGGAGCTAGCCCTATATCTTTATTGTCATTGCAATAGACTTTTCATAACCTGGCTTCTGTTGAAAGTAAATGTTTTTTTGTTGTTTAAATCATTATTTGTAGATTGACTGTGTGAAGGCACTTGAGTGTTGTGTAGAAATGCATCTGTGGGTTTAATCTTCTTATCGTTTTCATTAATTGTTATTGCCTTTGGTGAACTATGGATTTTGGCTTATCATAACTGCTGGCTGGATTGAATGAAACTTTACATATGTGTGTTTACTTTGGTGCACTCAAGACCAGACCACAGGCACTTCAGTGGTCACTCGATGAAATAAAATTATATTACACTGAAACTAACAATTAGTCAATACTTCACCTATATTTAGTTACAATTATTCTTTATTTCACCTATATTTAGTAACAATCGTTGCCTACTTCACCTATATTTAGTAACAATTAGTCTCTAGTTTGTATATATTTAGTAACAATTATTCTTTATACTTTGCATATATTTAGTAACAATTATTGTTTCACCTATATTTAGTAACAATTATTCTCTATTTCACCTATATTTAGTAACAGTTATCCCCTACTTCACCAATATTTAGTAACAATTCTCGACTTCACCTATGTTTAGTAACTGTATAATGTTGATGTAAAATCACATTTCTATGTATACTTCAGCTTTCAATGAAGACGAGGAAGCCTGGGATATGATGGAAAAAATGAACAACGAAGACCATGTACGTATAATTGTGTTAATTGTAAAATTGTGATTTTCCCAAATTCAGATTGATACAAGTTTAAACCTTATAATAAAAATACCTTTAAAATAAGTTAGTTAATCTCGTAGAAATTATTACCTTCATTTTTAATATAAACATATTTTAATTTTTTCCCTAAAAAGGGAATTTTCATTGTCTTCCACTATTAGTTGGTTGTTGTTGTAAGGTGTTTAGCATCACTTTCAACATTTTTTCAGTCATATCGCAACGGTGTCTACTTGAGATTTTAGCACTGCCACCTGGAGCATTGTACCGCAGATACATTGTATGATACCCCACGGAGTCCCATTATACTGACACCAGCTATGAGACCTAGAACTATGAAATGGGTCATTTATGAACAAAAAAAATAGTACATTTAAATTGATTTTTTATGAAAATTAAGCTCCCTCAGCAGCAACCATCATTTGAACATTTGTGTTTTTTTGTCTTTCTAACCACACATTAATAATATGCAGGCTTGTAATTACTTTTTGAACTGCATCAATCTATCACACATAGCCAAGTTTGATCATTTTCTATAATAAAAAATCAAAATATGGCAATGTTTAGAACACTGAAGTCCAAGAAGTTTGCAACATGACATTCACCTTCAACACAATTAAACCAGGGACGGTATCTATAGGGATCCTTCAGTAAAATTTTTACAGTACTTTGTACTCTATACCCCTGTTTATATATATATTCAGTTTGCAATATACTCAGTATGTTCCACTGTAGATATATTTGTTTTCTTTGTAGATGTATTTTTTCATTTTCATTGTAGATGTTATATGTTTGTTTCCATTGTAGATACCAGCAGGGAGAGAATCACTGTAGAAAGAATGAGATTGTTTCCATTGTAGATACCAACAGGGAGAGAATCACTGTAGATAGAATGAGATTGTTTCCATTGTAGATACCAGCAGGGAGAGAATCACTGTAGATATAATCAGATTGTTTCCATTGTAGATACCAGCAGGGAGAGAATCACTGTAGATATAATCAGATTGTTTCCATTGTAGATACCAGCCGGGAAAGAATCACTGTAGATATAATCGGATTGATTCCATTGTAGATACCGGCAGGGAGAGAATCACTGTAGATATAATCGGATTGTTTCCATTGTAGATACCAGCAGGGAGAGAATCACTGTAGATATAATCAGATTGTTTCAATTGTAGATACCAGCAGGGAGATAATTACTGTAGATATAATGGGATTGTTTCCATTGTAGATACCAGCAGGGAGAGAATCACTGTAGATATAATGGGATTGTTTCCATTGTAGATACCAGCAGGGAGAGAATCACTGTAGATATAATGGGATTGTTTCCATTGTAGATACCAGCAGGGAGAGAATCACTGTAGATATAATCAGACTGTTTCCATTGTAGATACCAGCAGGGAGATAATCACTGTAGATATAATCAGACTGTTTCCATTGTAGGTACCAGCAGGGAGAGAATCACTGTAGATATAATCAGATTGTTTCCATTGTAGATACCAGCCGGGAGAGAATCACTGTAGATATAATCAGATTGTTTCAATTGTAGATACCAGCCTTGAGAGAATCACTGTAGATATAATCAGATTGTTTCAATTGTAGATACCAGCAGGGAGAGAACCACTGTAGATATAATCAGTTTGTTTCCATTGTAGATACCAGCAGGGAGAGAATCACTGTAGATATAATCAGATTGTTTCCATTGTGGATACCAGCAGGGAGAGAATCACTGTAGATATAATCAGATTGTTTCAATTGTAGATACCAGCCTTGAGAGAATCACTGTAGATATAATGGGATTGTTTCCATTGTAGATACCATCAGGGAGACAATCACTGTAGATATAATCAGATTGTTTCAATTGTAGATACCAGCAGGGAGAGAATCACTGTAGATATAATCAGTTTGTTTCCATTGTAGATACCAGCAGGGAGAGAATCACTGTAGATATAATCAGATTGTTTCCATTGTAGATACCAGCAGGGAGAGAATCACTGTAGATATAATCAGATTGTTTCCATTGTAGTTACCAGCCGGGAGAGAATCACTGTAGATATAATCAGATTGTTTCCATTGTAGATACCAGCAGGGAGAGAATCATTGTAGATACAATCAGTTTATTTCCATTGTAGATACCAGCAGGGAGATAATCACTGTAGATATAATCAGATTGTTACCATTGTAGATACCAGCAGGGAGAGAATCACTGTAGATATAATCAGATTGTTTCCATTGTAGATACCAGCAGGGAGAGAATCACTGTAAATATAATCAGATTGTTTCAATTGTAGATACCAGCAGGGAGAGAATCACTGTAGATATTATCGAATTGTTTCCATTGTAGATACCAGCAGGGAGAGAATCACTGTAGATATAATCAGTTTGTTTCCATTGTAGATACTAGCAGGAAGAGAATGACTGTATATAGAATCAGTTTGTTTCCATTGTAGATACCAGCCGGGAGAGAATCACTGTAGATAAAATTAGTTTGTTTCCATTGTAGATACCAGCAGAGAGAGAATCACTGTAGATATAATCAGTTTGTTTCCATTGTAGATACCAGCAGGGAGAGAATCACTTTGTGCCTTCGATCCACTCTCTGAAGAACAAGGTAAGGGAAATAACTCTATATGCTAAGTTCATTTTCTGCTAATATCTTTATCTCTCCTGTTTTAGACTTAATATTTTTTCATAAATATTGAATTGCTCCATCTTGCTGGGTTTTTTTCCATCGGCAATTTACTTATATACACAATATTTATATGGCAATCTTTTTTTTTTGTAAGACAGAAAATCATACAAATATTAATCTTCCCCTCTCCCCCCCACCCACCTCACCCAACCAGTGCACCAAGAAAAAAAAATTGGGACTAGCCCAGGGCAAGTAGGTTGGAAAAATCTTCTTGCCCTTGCTGAAATATAACTTGCCCTGATCAAAGGTTCACATGCCCACATTTGTATTACCAAAACACCTTGCAGTATAATATGAAATTTTTAAACATAGACTTAAATATATTAATTTTGTGTAGGGTTAGCTCCCCTTAACATTATGCATGTCTAAATCACAAGTATTAGAGTTTGAATAAGACCGGGAGAAGTGAGAGAATTTTGGGAGAACTGACTACGTCTCTATCAGTATGTCAAACTTATCATGTTGTATTTGATCTTTGTTCTTTATTGACTATCATTTCTGTTCTGTCGATTCAGTGCTGTCATAACATACAATAATGGCAATGCCAAGCCTACAAAGCTATTCAATCTATCCAAGAGAACTTGGCAATATGATAAATAGATGCAGTCTATGATAGCCTTCAAATATCTAGAAAGTGCAACTAGTCAACTATATTTCAAATATTTAAAAAACCCACACAATTCATCTTAATTGTTGTTTCAATACTATATTTAAATCATGCAAAAGAAAATTGTAAGCTGAAATTACACAACCAAAAAGCAATGTTTATTTCTATAACACCCCACCCACATTTTTTTTACTGTAAACTCAATTTAATTATCAACTTTCACTTTTTCACAGAAGAAAATTTATATACATACAGTTTCAATTATTGTAAATCTACGAAATATTTATAAAATAACCAGAACCTAATGCTGACATTTTACAAAACGCGATCGATCGCAAATTATTTGCAAAAACATAATCAGATTTTAGAAATCGTTACCATTTTGGTAAACGGAGATATTTTTATACTCTTCATAATGGAGAATTTGAGAGAGGCCCGCGAATTACATCATCGTCTATTTTTTTGTCTTTGCTCGGGTAGGTGGTAAGAAACGTGAACCTTGGTCGTAGATATCCGACCAATCAGAGCGGTTATTAAAAATATATTAATTTATATTCAAAGCTATCCACCAATCACATTAGAGGAATAAAAATAGATAAATGAATATGCATGAGAAGTTTTCCAAAGTCGCATTATCGTGCATGTGGTGTGATAAACACTTTGGGGATCAATTATTGATACTGATTAGTTACGGTCTTTAAACAACAGTTTGACCTGTGTCGTACCGAATAGAGATATTTGCAGACCTGTGTATTGTGAAAACTAGCTTGTAAAATTTTCAAGACAAGCCCGACGGGCAAGTAACTTTGAAAAAGGCACATGCCCGGATCCAGATTTTAAACAAGTCCCTGGCATTGGGCTATCCTATTCTTGGAGCACTGCCCACTGTCAAGTGTTTTCAATGTTTGATCAATTAATCTTTAAATAGCCTTAGTTCATCAAACTTTTGAATATCTGTGCTGACACAGATCGTATATCTTATTTGACTTATCCATATAGTTCACCATCAGGTATAAACATAGAAACAAAAAGATAACTAAATTAATTTCCTATGTATTTATTTTTTGCTCATACTATAATTAACACAATAAAGCAAATAAGTTTTGATATGTTAAACTAAAAAAAGGTTCTCTGACTAATAATTCTACGAATCAAAAAGGTTCGTTGTTTTTAAAACTTTTTTTTCTGAACCAAATTGTTGTTTTTTTTAAGTATTTTGTTTGATATATTTGAAATATTGCATGTTTTTATATGTTTCTTGTCATTTGTCATTTGCCGTTTGCTGTGCATTGTCCGTATAAAATTGATACATGAATGACAAAATCTGGGGAAGTTCAATAGTAATACTTCAAACATGATAGAGGTTATAAAATTATATTTAATTCAATCTGAAAAATGGTTGATCGAAAGAGTGTCTGTCTGTCTGTCTGTCTGTCTGTCTGTCTGTCTGTCGGTCGGTCGGTCGGTCGGTCGGTCGGTCGGTCGGTCGGTCGGTCGGTCGGTCGGTCGGTCGGTCGGTCGGTCGGTCGGTCGGTCGGTCGGTCGGTGTATTTTTATAAAACATCATGAAGTCAAGTTGTAGTTGCTCTGATGGTTTTTAAAGCAGTTATGTCTCTTTGATTAAAAAAAATCTCTAGACAACTTCTAAAATTGGTAAAAAAAAGTGGGTAGACTTACATTTTCTTCTTTTTAGTATTGATTTACGATTATTCCACATAATGCTATCTGGAATAGAATTAGTCCGGCCTGGATATAGACACAACATTAAGCATTAGTGGTACAATATTGATGATCTGAACACCCCCAACATGACATACCCAGCGTGAGGGCAGACAAGGTGATAAGTGGATTACATCAGGGATTGACCTCACCTAATGAATGGCAACTGAGGCAAACTTGTTCTGTAAGACCAAAAGTAAAACATTGCAAAATTTTATGGTCTTAAACCTCTCCATTTTGCTTTTTTTCTATTTGTGTTTCTCTCTCTTTCTGTCTCTCTCACACTGTCCCTTGTGGTATCACACTCTCCTTCTCTCTGTCTTTCTCTGTTTATCTGTCTTTCTCTGTTTATCTGTCTCTCTCTGTCTGTCTCTCTCTCTCTCTGTCTCTCTCTCTGTGTCTGTCTGTCTCTCTCTCTCTCTCTCTCTCTCTCTATCTCTCTCTCTCTCTCTCTCTCTCTCTCCTTTCTCTCTCTCTGTCTCTCTCTCTCTCATTACTTTCATGTATCCCTTCAAACAAAAATCCTGCAGAAATGATTATAAAATACACATAATATTATTTTGAAATACCAACACAAACTTATATAGCCATAACTTATAATGCATCCATTCAAAATATATTTCATGTTAATTTAACAACAAACAATGCAAACAAAATTAAATACCCTTCAATATCAATAAAACTGTACTCTACAACAATAATATTGTATTAATATCATACAAATCATGGATGTCTTTGTTTGTAGTTTTGAGTTTGTTTGTTTGCTCATTCATTGTTTGATGCACATGAGAAAATCACAATGTTGAGTCACTTTAAATGGAAGAAGGTTCACGAGTTTAGAGCCCAATCACCATTAAGGAGTTGATTAGATTGTAAGATATTTTCATCTTAAATTACATGGGACTAACTGTTCTTATATCGCCCCATTGCTGCAAAAGGGTTCCAAGTGGCTTCTTATTTCCTATACACTTTGTACTTTATTGCTCTAATAGGACGTTATATAGTGTATTCAATACGCTCCACAGGGGTGGCAGCCATCATGCAAGGGAGGTTGAGAGGCAATGCATGTAATATTTCATCAAAAGACAGTTGAAAGGGAGTTTGTACTATGTGACTGGGGGAAAGTTGTATGATGAAATTGGGGAACTTCTTTGAAGAAATTTTTACCAGAAATGCTGAAAATCTTGACAGGGTCCCCCTGGGATCCCTTCTACATTTACTGTTAGTGGCAGTTTGATATTGAGAATAAAAAAGAAGCACACCCTTGTGTCTTTATGTGGACTTGATATATATGTATAATACATTATGATGTAGATAAGATAACATTTGATTAATTATGCACGGATTGTCTTAAGATAATTACGTTAACGATACCCTGTGTTGCTTCAGGTGCATGACCATCAGTACAATACATGGTCAGGCTACCATGGCACGCTTTACAATGGATTTTATTCTGCCGTGCATCTCGGTGGACTGGGCTGTAGAATAATGTAGTCAATTTGTATTCGTGTGTCATACTGTGAGGAAATATATGTAATTGATTCTAGTGGAAATTAATTGAATATTAGTGTTTAATTCTAATATTTATTTTCACGATTATTTTTTTTAATTTTAAAAAAAAAAATTATTGATGGTCTGGACAATATTTGATTTAGTATTGTGAAGTTTAAAGTCTGAAACATATGTTTTGCAATACATTTATTAAAGAAATAAATTGTTTTTTGAGACATGGACATTTAAATGTGTTTTATTAACAATAGAAACATAGTGGAGACATAGTGCTTATGGATAAAAGTTGAAATATATATCTAGTGCATCATAAAAATTTATACCCCTTAAAACAATACAATTTTTGCATTAAAAACAATCCACATTTTGTTGTATAAAACTGAATTCATGATGAACTTGAGCCCCTATACGAATGGTTGGACAGAATATTGTCGAACCCAGCGTCGTCTGTCCTGGACATTTAGTGGATGCGCAGGTAGTTCTTATTTAACATTTTAATGCCCCCTCCATAAAAATATTTATTTACAAGAGTTATGCTCCTTTTCAATGAGTTGTCTTGCATACATGCTGAGTTAATTCATATTTCATATTTGCTAGCACTTTTATAGATAACAATTTTTTAGAAATGATAAGCTTTAATTGAATCTTTATCCTTCTTACCATAACAGCGTAACATTGTTTAGTGCACCTGTCTATATACTTGTTTATAGATTTCCATCAGGGATTTTTTCTCTGATTATAATGATTTGCTTGGAGATCAGACATGTGCAGAATTATTATATGCAATGTTGATAATTTGAAACTATCATATTTTTATGTGTTATACATACAATCATGTTTAAAATGAACACATGTAAATATTTCCCACACATAAATGATATATACTGGTAGTATATATAAATTTCTTTATCGGAAACCAGGGCTAACTTCCTTTCTTTTTGGGGAATGGGACCCTGAGGGCCCTTACCAAGGCAAAAAAGTATATTTGCAAGAAAAAAAGGTCATCTCAGACTTATAGAATCGTTGTTTTTTTTGGTCAATAAAAGAGGGGGAGGGGAAACATGCCTTTTGAGGCAGGAATTAGACCTGAAAATATGTGCTAAATCTTACACTTTAGATAATTGATTCACACAAGATGCATCATGATCACCTACCATCCATTGCTAAATATACATGTACAAAACAGGCATGAGTTTCAAACAGCCCTGGCCAGGATTGTAATTGGAAAGTTTGCCTCTTGGCTTAATTTTATGAAACAAAGATGTTGTTAAGAATGAATGAATGCATGCATGAATGAATGAAAAGGAAGAATGAATTAAAGAATTATGAAAAAAAGATGGATGGATGGATGGATGGATGGATGGATGGATGGATGGATGGATGGATGGATGGATGGATTAGTTAATGAAAAGGAAGAATGAATTAAAGAATTATGAAAAAAAGATAAATGAATGAATGAATGAATGAATGCATGAATGAATGAATGAATGAATGAATGAATGAATGAATGAACAATCAAACAAAGAAGCAATGTAGGGCTTTAAATAAACAAAGAATAGGTGAATTTAAGATATGTTTCTTCATGCAGGTGCATGCATAAATGTAAATGATAAACACTCATGACTATAAAAACATTTTTTTTTGTAATTTATGAAAGTTGATGGTGCATAATTTATAATTCCAGTCTTAAATATAAAATCTTGGGTTCACAGATGAAGGAGAATGTGAAGTTTCGTTTGATTAAAACAATGATTTTGTTTCTTGGAGTAAATTTCACTGAAGATTACTAGAGTTTAATACTGCATGTTTGTACTGATGTACAACTGATTTTGATTTAATTCTTGCAGGATAATTTTCATTCAAGGTAACAAGATAGCACAGTAGTTATTATTGCACTGTTTTACAGCTGTGTGTTTTTGTTTTGAAGGACTTGATATAGATGGGTAGCTAGCATTAGTCTGTACTCTCAGCCTGCTCTCTGTCAGGTGCTGGGTCAACATATTCATTTATTTTTGGGTGTGTTGAATTGTGCAGTAGTTGTCAGGTCTATTGTTTTTCACATTATTCAGTGTTTTTCCTCATACAGTCAAACTTGTATAAGCGGTCACCTATATTAAGCAGCCACTTGTCTTAAGCAGCCACATTTGCGATTTCCCTTATATATATATGTTTTCAGAGCAAATTAACCTGCATTAAATAACAACCTGTCTTAAAAGACCACTTTTGCACCTTCCCTTGACTGACTGCTTAAGTTAGGTTTGACTGTACTTTGAAATTTGGGGTCATTTGTCCCTCATAATGATCATTATGATGAGACTGTCCTAAGGTAGACTGGAGAATTTAAGGGTCATTTGATTAAATAGTTTGACAAAAAATACAGAATATGAGGGTCATGGACAATCCTGGGTGTTTATGTTATCTTGAAGGTTTGTGTCCATGAAATTAAAACTATATAAATAAAATATAATGGCCATGGAATACTTGTACATGTGCAGTGTAAAATTTAAAATGAAATGTGTTTTATTTAATAGCAAATTAACCCTCTTTGGGTGAGTGATCTTAAAGGCACTGTCTCAAGATCACTAATACCTTCTACTACTGAAATCATGGGTTTGAGACTACCTAAAATAGTCCATAAGTCAAAACCCTTTAAATAAGAAAGCTTTGCCAGTTACTTGCTGTCAATCTCTTCATTTTTTTCACTAATAAAACTTTGACCTGTGATGCATTGAAAATGGCATTCAACTCCATTAAAAAAAAAGATAAAATGAAACAAGGTAACTGACTGTTGCATCTGTTTGGTGGAGTTGAAAGTTCAAGGTTTATAATCGGTACACCAGCACTTACATATTCTCCAGATGAACACAGTCCAGGCACTTGATTTTATAAATTTTAAAGTGTGTTTTTGTTGTTTTACACTTGAATTTGCATATTAAGTGTGTGGTAGATGGTGTTTTAGTTTTTGTTTGACTGTTATTTCACCCTGCACTCCATGGTTGACAGAGAGTGAGTTTAGAATGGTTCTGTAGTTCCCTATTCTGGTTTTCAAGGTGGTTTATTTTTTTATTTTCAAAATTGTTTTTTTTTTTTTAAATTTTTCATTTTTTAGACCAACAGAGATTATGCAGCTGTGTGTCACGGTCTGTCTGAACAGTTTTTCTCAAAATATTTATCTTTTATCAAAATAATCAAAATTATAAGTTGAAGCTGGAAAATCCTACCAACAAAATAACATACATTTTAACTGCATAAACTTTTTTACCTTCATACTCTCTCCCTAACTATTTACTGCCAGTTTTCTCAACTCATTAGAGATTTTACATAAATTTTACTCCCATCTTTTTGACTGTTTTTTTTTCATGCAGAAACTACCAATTACTGTTAATGAACCATCTAGTATTTTGTGTAAAAGAGAACCTTTGATTACTGTTTGATTGATATCCCCAGCAGTTTAAATAGTTATTAGCTCCAAACCTGAGTTAGTAGACTGATCTGTCTACCGGTATAGTAGGTTATTGAGCTGCTTTCTCCAGGGTACCAGTATTATAGACTAAGCTGCCTTCTCCAGGGTACCAGTATAGTAGAGACTGTTTAGCTGTCTTCTCCAGGGTACCAGTATAGCAGACTAAGCTACCTTCTCCAGGGTACCAGTATAGTAGACTAAGCTACCTTCTCCAGGGTACCAGTACATTCACATGTTTAAAACTGTTTAAACTCCTTTCAGATGATCGAGTTCCTGAATCAATATTTGTATATATTGTGTTTGTGTATACTTGGATGACCCACGTTATGTATTGGGTGATTTACTTTGTTCTGGCTTATCGGACGTGTCCAAATGTTTCGGATTAGTTTCACTGATAGGTTTATTTAAATTTCCATTTATTCTGATATTTAATATTTGTTTGTTGTTCTGGAGTTACTTTAGTTTGGTAAGTTTATGTTATGTATCTGTTATATGTTGTATTAGTATTATATAAGTTATATGTGTTTGAAAGAATGAAATTAATGCAAATTTGGAGAGGAATAAAAGTCAGATATTAAAGTCTAGTTGTTTAGTGCAAAGGTGCTAATTATATGAAACTATTGGGAATTTTTGTTTTTCTTGCATTTTTATTGTACTAGATATCATAGCTAATTTAACTGCATTTCTATATCATATCATTTTCTTCTTGTACAAAAGTGTTTGTATCCTTATTTGTCAAAAAGTGGTTGTATCACTTATTCATCACTGCTGATGTTGTAGCCTGTAGGTCTTGGGCCAAGCTCATCCGAGAGTTTTAAGATTGAAAATTTAAGAGTAACTTATGCGGTGATAATGAATGTGTTGTTCTTAAATCATAGTTCATATAACTGTTTGTGTGTGTGGGCGGGGAAAGTGGGGGTGGGGTGTTTGAGGCTCTTGAATGCCTTATATGTAACCTATAATTTGTTAGAGATATTATGTAAACCCACCCATATTAAGTAATATGTTAAAAAAAATTTGATGTGAAATCTCTCAATCTAATATTCAGGTCTCAATCTAATATTCAGGTAAACAGTAATTTTTTAGTTTCCAATATAAATCTATGCAGAATGTGATATTTTTGTAAGGTTTTAAAGGTAACACTTCACCCCTTGGCAGGTTTGTTTACACCGTTAAACATTTATATTGATCAGTGTTAAAGTGACATATGTCATATCAATGACAGTCTTACAGATTTCTCGATAACGGATCAATAAAGGGTCGTTAGACTGTGTAATATAGAGAAAATTAGCTACTGGTTGTAAAGAGAGATTGTCAAGAAATATCACTAAAAATGTCTTAACCCTTTACTTCATAAAGACACCTTTTGACACCTCTAATACAGACACCTTTTGACACCTCTGATATAGAAGGCTTTTGAATAATTTGGTGAATTATGTTTATATTAACTGACAGAGTGGAAAACAGTGCAGGAAGTGTTCAGATTGCTCGTCACGAGCAATCTGAACTCTTCCTGCACTGTTTTCAAAGGCCTTCTGTGATTGGTATCTATGGAGTAAAGGGTTAAACAATCATTTAAATTAATTTTAAAATGAACATAATTGCACCATGGCCTTAAAATATCATTCACATAAACTAAAATATAAATGATTTTGGAACTTAAATTTGCCAAAATGTGATAAAAACAATACTTTAATTTAAATGTTAAACTGTCGAAATGGAATCCCAATATTAAAATTCTATATCACATGTACACACTTGATGACCTCATTATTAAAAAAAAAAAATTCAACAATACATGTATGTAAAACCAATACAGCAGGTTAAATATTAGAAATCAGATTGAAGTCACATGCCTCATTTGTTGCTGCCGTAAAGGAAATGCAATGTTAAGCAAGAATTTTTATTTTATTGTAGTTTAGACCTGGCTCCTGTTTTACCAACCATATTTAAGTATGTACTTAAATACTTAAAAACTTAATGTAAGAGGAGCATCATCATGATTTTAGACTGGTTCCAGAAAATATGCAGTTTGTTTAATTGATATCGAATAAAGTATACTTTTTTAACCCTTTACTCCATAGATACACGTTTTCCCACACCGATCACAGAAGGCTTTTGAAAACAGTGCAGGAAGAGTTCAGATTGCTCGTAACGAGCAATCTGAACACTTCCTGCACTGTTTTCCACTCTGTCAGTTAATATAATCATAATTCATCCATTGCTGATATGTGGTGAATTAATGCTTTCAATATAAGAGGTGTCCAAAGGCGTCTATATGAAGTAAAGGGTTAAGTAAATCTTAAGGAAATGTTGGTGGAACAGAAGCCTGTGTTCGTAGGCCTAAATCCCTTTTCTGTTTATTAGTGTTTCAATACATGTCACTATGGCAATAAAGTCTTGAGGGTATTGTTCACACATTATTATACTGGAGAACATTTTAGCCAGTTCTACAGTTTTGGAACCTGACAATAGATATGTTAGTTGGTATATGTAAATAATGTTTCATGGCAATAGAGTAGAATTGAATTCAGCATGGTCGAGAAAGTGTTCCTTCAGGTCATATTAAATGAATTCCTAGATTCTCATCTCTCCCCACCCCTGTTGATATTTTTACCTGCCCTAATAATTTATTGTCTTGTCCAGTTTGCAGATTTTTTTAATTTATTTATTTTGACAATGGGAACCGTAATTTACCATTTATGATGTTTTTTCTAATCTTGAAAAAAAAAATGAATCGACAGTTGTTAAGGACTGGTTTAGGCATAATTATGCTGACACAAATATGCCGTTTTACCTTTATAAGGATTTTCTTTCATTTCATGCCTATAGTACGGCACTTCCCTTCCATGAAAATATTGATATCTGAAAAATAATAATAATTATAAAACGCACCCAAGGGTCCTCTGTTGCCGAGCAGTCTAAGGCGCCGTCTCAAGATCACTTACCTCTCACCGCTAAGGTTGTAGGTTCGAGTCCCGCTCACTCCAAAAACTTGTGAGAAAGTTTCCAGTTACTTGCGGAAGGACAGTGGTTCTACTCAGTCTGAGGTCTTCCTCCATCAGTAAAACTGGATATGCCATATGTAACTTGAAATGTGTTGAAAATTGTGTTTAACCCATTCAAAAAAAAATAAAATAAAGAAAATAAAATAAAATGCACCCCACACTGGTCCTATTTGAAACAAAATTTGAATGAAAATCTAGGAATACATTTATCCTGGCCTTAACTAATCTGTGCAAGTGTATGTAAAAAGTTTATATAACCACAAACAGATTACATTGGGTGAACATTGATTTATTTCCTGTTCTAATTAATGGTTTCTCTTTTTTGCTTCATATTGAAGAGTGATGGGTGGGGTACACTCACGGGAATTACGCACGCTTGTCAATAGTGGCATATGTATGTTTGTTTTATGTTATTTCATACAAATTAAAACAGTTGGATTTTTGAGATAGACCAATATCATATGCTTTGAATGAACAGATGTTTGAGATACCATCAATATTAATGATTCATCATAAGGGAAAGAAAGGAATATGGGTTTATATGCCATTTTGAACACATTGAGGAGACCTCAGTAGAGAGTGGCCTTTTGTTTGTAACTGGCAAATTTTCTCTCACTAAACCCTTTACTTCATATAGAAGCCTTTGTACACCTCTAATATAGACGCCTTTGTACACCTCTAATATAGACTCCTTTGGACACCTCTAATATTGAAAGCATTAATTTACCACATATGAGCAATGGTTGAATTATGTTTATATTAACTGACAGAGTGGAAAACAGTGCAGGAAGTGTTCAGATTGCTCATTATGAGCAATCTTAACTCTTCCTGCACTGTTTTCATTGACCTTCTGTGATTGGTGCGGGAAAACGCATATCTGTGGGGTAAAGGGTTAAAGCATTAAGTATTTTGGCCGAGCTTGGGTTGAACCCATGACCTCAGTGTTGAGAGGCAGTAAGACTTAGTAGTGACCGTGAAACCACACAGCCATGAAGATGACAGTAATGGCAAACCCAATGAATGAATAAGTTTTTTTTTAATGGGAACCTACACATCATAGTTACATGATGTCAACAAGAAGGAAGAGTCCATTTAATTTCAGGCTCAGTCAATGTGCAAAAACAAATACAAGTACACAGATTGAAAGTAAATATAAACAACCTTAAAAAAATGAATAATAATAAAAAAATGAACCTGTAACCTTGATACCTGCGGAACTGCTATGTTAGTTCTATCTGGCACACATACAACATATACATGAGCTACAGTGGCCATTTTCTCATTATCACTCAATTGGTGACAAAAACAAGTAAATTAACCCAAAAAAACAAGAAATTTAAATCTGTATAAACAAATAAAACCAACACAATCACCATGGCGATCATTTCCATCTGTTTAAAGGCAATATCTGCATCTTAAAGGGACACAGTCATGTTAAGTTAAAAATGTTCTCTTAACACTACAGTCATGTATATTTGAAAATTATATAATATGCATGATGCTGCGGCAAAAACTATTGCATTGTATTTATCCAGAAAAAAAACCATACCCTTCATTAACTCTAGTAAATGCTTGGAAGGGTGCTCCTTTATCATCATTGTGATCATTTATGACAAAGATGCTAAATATGATTATGTCTGATCAGTTTTTATGGTATCCTATCTGAGATAATTTCATGAAAATATCTATTTGTATTTTTAAAATTAGCAGGACTTTGCTAGCTGTTTAAAAATTCTCAAATATGAAGTGTGGGTCCTCCGTGGCCGAGTGGCCTCAAGATCACTAACCTCTCACTGTTCAGGTCATAGGTTGGAGTCCCGCTCCTTCCAAAACCTTTATGTGAGAAAGTTTTCAGTTGCTTAAGGAAGAATGGTGGTTCTATTCAGTTTGACTCAGTCTGAGGTCTTCCTCCAGCAGTACAACTGGACGTGCCATATATAACCTGAAATGTGTTGAAAATGGCGTTAAACCGCATTCAAAAAGAAATATTTAATATGAAGTATCATGCGATAGTTACATTAGGAGATTAATTATATTTCCACTGGTTATATACTTCTGGGTGTAAATATTGAGTTGATGTGTATACATGTGTGAGATGAGCCTGATAAGCTCAGTCCGAAGCACACCTAACTATCAATCCAGGGGTCATTAGACAGTCAGTAGCACACCTTACTATCAATCCAGGGGTCATTAGACAGTCAGTAGCACACCTTACTATCAATCCAGGGGTCATTAGACAGTCAGTAGCACACCTTACTATCAATCCAGGGGTCATTAGACAGTCAGTAGCACTCCTTACTATCAATCCAGGGGTCATTAGACAGTCAGTAGCACACCTTACTATCAATCCAGGGGTCATTAGACAGTCAGTAGCACTCCTTACTATCAATCCAGGGGTCATTAGACAGTCAGTAGCACTCCTTACTATCAATCCAGGGGTCATTAGACAGTCAGTAGCACTCCTTACTATCAATCCAGGGGTCATTAGACAGTCAGTAGCACACCTTACTATCAATCCAGGGGTCATGAGACAGTCAGTAGCACACCTTACTATTAATCCAGGGGTCATGAGACAGTCAGTAGCACACCTTACTATTAATCCAGGGGTCATTAGACAGTCGGTTGCACACCTTACTATTAATCCAGGGGTCATGAGACAGTCAGTAGCACACCTTACTATTAATCCAGGGGTCATTAGACAGTCGGTTGCACACCTTACTATTAATCCAGGGGTCATTAGACAGTCGGTTGCACACCTTACTATTAATCCAGGGGTCATTAGACAGTCAGTAGCACACCTTACTATTAATCCAGGGGTCATGAGACAGTCAGTAGCACACCTTACTATTAATCCAGGGGTCATGAGACAGTCAGTAGCACACCTTACTATTAATCCAGGGGTCATGAGACAGTCAGTAGCACACCTTACTATTAATCCAGGGGTCATGAGACAGTCAGTAGCACACCTTACTATTAATCCAGGGGTCATGAGACAGTCAGTAGCACACCTTACTATTAATCCAGGGGTCATTAGACAGTCGGTTGCACACCTTACTATTAATCCAGGGGTCATGAGACAGTCAGTAGCACACCTTACTATTAATCCAGGGGTCATTAGACAGTCGGTTGCACACCTTACTATTAATCCAGGGGTCATGAGACAGTCAGTAGCACACCTTACTATTAATCCAGGGGTCATTAGACAGTCGGTTGCACACCTTACTATTAATCCAGGGGTCATGAGACAGTCGGTAGCACACCTTACTATTAATCCAGGGGTCATGAGACAGTCAGTAGCACACCTTACTATTAATCCAGGGGTCATGAGACAGTCAGTAGCACACCTTACTATTAATCCAGGGGTCATGAGACAGTCAGTAGCACACCTTACTATTAATCCAGGGGTCATGAGACAGTCAGTAGCACACCTTACTATTAATCCAGGGGTCATGAGACAGTCGGTTGCACACCTTACTATTAATCCAGGGGTCATGAGACAGTCCGTAGCACACCTTACTATTAATCCAGGGGTTATGAGACAGTCGGTTGCACACCTTACTATTAATCCAGGGGTCATGAGACAGTCGGTTGCACACCTTACTATCAATCCAGGGGTCATGAGACAGTCGGTAGCACACCTTACTATTAATCCAGGGGTCATTAGACAGTCGGTTGCACACCTTACTATCAATCCAGGGGTCATGAGACAGTCGGTAGCACACCTTACTATTAATCCAGGGGTCATTAGACAGTCAGAAGCACACCTTACTATTAATCCAGGGGTCATTAGACAGTCGGTTGCACACCTTACTATCAATCCAGGGGTCATGAGACAGTCGGTTGCACACCTTACTATTAATCCAGGGGTCATGAGACAGTCGGTAGCACACCTTACTATCAATCCAGGGGTCATTAGACAGTCAGTAGCACACCTTACTATCAATCCAGGGGTCATGAGACAGTCGGTTGCACACCTTACTATTAATCCAGGGGTCATGAGACAGTCAGTAGCACACCTTACTATCAATCCAGGGGTCATGAGACTGTCGGTAGCACACCTTACTATCAATCCAGGGGTCATGAGACTGTCAGTAGCACACCTTACTATTAATCCAGGGGTCATGAGACAGTCAGTAGCACACCTTACTATTAATCCAGGGGTCATTAGACAGTCGGTTGCACACCTTACTATCATTCCAGGGGTCATGAGACTGTCAGTAGCACACCTTACTATTAATCCAGGGGTCATGAGACAGTCGGTTGCACACCTTACTATCATTCCAGGGGTCATGAGACTGTCAGTAGCACACCTTACTATTAATCCAGGGGTCATGAGACAGTCGGTAGCACACCTTACTATCAATCCAGGGGTCATGAGACAGTCGGTTGCACACCTTACTATTAATCCAGGGGTCATGAGACAGTCCGTAGCACACCTTACTATTAATCCAGGGGTTATGAGACAGTCGGTTGCACACCTTACTATTAATCCAGGGGTCATTAGACAGTCAGTAGCACTCCTTACTATCAATCCAGGGGTCATTAGACAGTCAGTAGCACACCTTACTATCAATCCAGGGGTCATGAGACAGTCAGTAGCACACCTTACTATTAATCCAGGGGTCATGAGACAGTCGGTAGCACACCTTACTATCAATCCAGGGGTCATAAGACAGTCGGTAGCACACCTTACTATCAATCCAGGGGTCATGAGACAGTCGGTAGCACACCTTACTTTCAATCCAGGGGTCATGAAACAGTTGGTAGCACACCTTACTATCAATCCAAGGGTCATGAGATTGATTCTCGGCCCGGCCACAGTCTCCATGATGACTGATATACAACATTGCATCCCGACATCATTCGTCTCTCACCGTTCATTGAAGTGAGAAAGTTTTCAGTTACTTGCAGAGATGGGGGGTGTTTGAGTACAGGTTAACCTTTCAGGATTCCAAGAAACAGTGGTTAGGTTTACTGATCATCTGTTAGCCCTTGATAACATAAAAATGATGCTGAATATTCAATCAAACCATGACTTGACGTGTGTACATGAGTAAAATCTAAAACATCATTGCCATTCAATTTTCCCCCTTTAGCTGTTCCTTCTGCTGCCAGACTGTCATCTGATTCACCTGGCTGCTTTGTTATTGATCCATGTCATTAAACTGCTGTGTGTATTGTATTCACAATCACTTGCCTGCTTTCATCGCCAATTTCCGGAAATCTATTGGGGCCAGTTACATCAAGTTATGCATATAAAATACATTATTGATTGGAGGTCTACTGGAATGTTTCTTACATATTGGATATACTAGAAAAATGTATTTTAGCTCAGTGTCTCTGTAAAGTATATTTTCTGCTAACTACGTTTCATTACATTGTAATTGATTTTATTTTATGGAAATATATGTACATAAAAATCCAGTAGCATTATGAAAGATGGAATGTGATTTATATTTGTAAGGTAAGGTTTTATGTTGGAAAAGGGATTTGATTATAATAATGGCTTCATTAGTACACAAATTATTGTATAATGATATATACAGGCATATTAGAGCCAGTCTAGTATGATGTTGTTTCTATATATATATCTATATATATATAATTTTGTAAGAAGTCTATTGACTGTCTTGTTGGTGATATAGTTATTTATATTCTGTTTTCTAATTTAGATCATTAATGGATATGTAAGGCATTTATAGTGACAAAGAAATCAAGTACCATGCAGGTATTGTGTATATTTCTAGTGATGGATAATTAAAACACTTAGTAACTTAAGTATATAGTAAGCATTTCTAGTGATGAGTGATACATTAATTAGGTACGAGACATTTCTAGTGATAAATAGCTAAAACACTATATGGGTATCGGGCATCTCTAGTGATAAATAGTTAAATCACTGCTAAATGGGTGAGTTAGGCATTTCTAGTGATGATTATAAGTTAAAACAAGACTTAGGAATCTGGCATTTTATGATGAATTGTTAAAACACTAAGTTATATTAGGCATTTCTATAGTGATGACTAAGTTAAACAATATTTAGTTTAGTTTATATTAATTTATTTTAGCTTCATTGCGATGAAAGCTCAGAGCTTATATGAACTGCTCTCAAGTTTAGTTTCTAGTGATAAATAAACGAAACAATACTTGGAATTTAGGCATTTCTAGTGATGGATAAATGAAACAATACTTTGAATTTAGGCATTTCTAGTGATGAATTAATGAAACCATACTTAGGAATTAGACATTTCTAGTGATGAATAAGTGAAACAATACTTAGGAATTAGGCATTTCTAGTGATGAATAAGTGAAACAATACTTAGGAATTAGTCTTTACTAGTGATGAATAGATGAAACAATACTTAGGAATTAGGCATATCTAGGGATGAATGAGTGAAACAATACTTAGGAATTAGGCATTTCTGGTGATGAATAAGTGAAACAATACTTAGGAATTAGTCTTTACTAGTGATGAATAAATGAAACAACACTTAGGAATTAGGCATTTCTAGGGATGAATGAGTGAAACAATACTTAGGAATTAGGCATTTCTAGTGATGAATAAGTGAAAAAATACTTAAGAATTAGGCATTTCTAATGATGAATAAGTGAAATAATACTTAGGAATTAGGCATTTCTAGTGATGAATAAGTGAATTATTACTTGGAATTAGGCATTTCTAGTGATGAATAAATGAAACAATATGTAGGAATTAGGCATTTCTGGTAATGGATAAGTGAAATAATACTTAAGAATTAGGCATTTCTAGTGATCAATAAGTGAAACAATACTTAGGAATTAGGCATTTCTAGCGATGAATAAATCAAACCATACTTAGGAATTAGGCATTTCTAGTGATCGATAAGTGAAACAATACTTAGGAATTAGGCATTTCTAGTGATGAATAAATCAAACCATACTTAGGAATTAGGCATTTCTAGTGATGAATAAGTGAAACAATACTTAAGAATTAGGCATTTCTAGTGATCGATAAATGAAACAATATGTAGGAATTAGGCATTTCTGGTGATGGATAAGTGAAATAATACTTAAGAATTAAGCATTTCTAGTGATCGATAAGTGAAACAATACTTAGGAAGTAGGCATTTCTGGTGATGAATAAATGAAACAATACTTAGGAATAAGGTATTTCTAGTGATGAATAAGTGAAATAATACTTAGGAATTAGGCATTTCTAGTGATGATGGTTAAACACTACATAGTTATATTATAGGCACGTAGTTTAGTTTATATATAACTTGGTTATATTAGGCATTTGTAGTGATGAATAGTTACTATTTAGGTATTAGACATTTCTATAACAGACACATTTGACAGATCTATAATCAAATGATTTGGTACCATACAGTTAATTCTTTCTGTTTTGATACTGGCTGTTTCAGTATTTTTCTCTGTAGATTTTCAAAAGTAAGCGACAAAAATTTACATAATTCTATTTAAATGTTTATGTTATTTCAAATTATTTGTTTTTTTCTTACTGAAGTCTAGTCACTTTAATAATGTAGAAACTGATAGAGATTAGAGGTACAGATAGATTGTGACTTTTATGTGTAACTTATAATAACCTAAATTCCATATTCTCTTTGCCAAGGAGGGTCAGCTGAGAGTTTAAACAAACAATGAAATTTCTAGTTCATATTATTTTTATCTATTGTGGATTTAAATGTTAGTTATATTTTACATGCCTTACCCAGAATATTGAGGATGTAGAGGAATTACATCATGAGGTGGACTATGGGTTGATTAGTATTATTATTCCCCTCTGAATGATTTACAAATTATTTAAGACATGCCGGGTTAGCTCAGTTGGTATCACATCTGGCTAAAATCCAGGTATTGACTGACACGTACCCCAACCTGGTCACAGTTTCTGTGATGATTGATATATGATGTTATGTTTCATTGACATTCGTCTCTCACGGCTGATTCAAGTGGGAAAGTTATCAGTTGATTGTGGAGATGGGTGTGCTTGAGTACTGGTTAGCCTTTCAGCATCCCAGGAAACAGTGACTGGGTTAAATAACTGATCATCTGTTAGCCATTGATGGCATAAAAATGACGCTTAATATTAAAACACAAACAATTACATATCTCAGTACAGTGTTTCTTACGATGTGGTCGTTATTGATCGTGATGGAGATTTATACAGCCTGTACACACATTGTTGTTCAGAATAATCAATAGGAGCTGCTATTCTGCTGTTTACTTGTGTTTTATTTCTCTCTCACTGGTAATACTATTAACACATTCTTAAAATAGCACAAAAGTGTCCTGCTTCCCATACATGTATGTATGTAATAGTGCATTGTAATGTAAGTTGTTTTCTTGCGCCTTTTTGTAACAACCAACAGTATCATAATAATTTTGGTGATAATAGCAGTCAGCAAACCTAATCATCTTTCCTTGAAACCGCTAGGAAGTTAACCAGTCATAGACACACATTTTATCTGCAAGTCACTGACTACTTCCTCACATATTCAGAGGTGGGAGATTCATGATCATAGAACAAAATGCACGGCCAATCATCACAGAGACTGACAAGGCTATGATTTGAACCCGCAACCCTTGGATTGACAGTCAGATGTCTTTCTTTGTCTTAATCGGAAATGGCGTTAAACCCTATTCCTTTGTCTTAAGAAATCACTTTACTATATTAGTCATTCTGTAGTACAGCATGATATAACCCTGTGTTTCTGCTAACCAGGCCTTCCATCCAGTTTTAGGCCAAGTGGTAATATTTTTTATATCTATAATGTATAATTATGTATACCTAATTATGAACTTAGGGCTAAAAAATCACTTCTCACTGGAGGAAATCTACTGATTCATTCATTCTTTCATTCATTCATTCATTCATTCATTCATTCATTCATTCATTCATTCATTAATTCATTCATTCATTCATTCATAACATAACCCAGGGCTAGAAATTTCTTATAAAAGCAACTTGTTCTCCATTTCTAAGATTTTTTAATAGAATGCTTAAAATCAAAGAAATATAAAGGTCAGTTTCTTAAATATTACTTGTCCTAAACAAATATTGACTAGTCATGGTGAGCAGATGAGTGGAATTTTCCCTCCCTGATAACCTGTATGTGCAATGAACTTCTTTTTTGTGAAGCATATTGTCCAGTGGTTACGAACATCAGACCCAGGTTCAAAGGGTCGTGGGTTTGATCCTCCACACGGCTATGTGTGGTGTCCTTGAGCAAGACACTATATCTGTACATGCTTTGTACTGGTTCTACCCAGGAAGACTTCTGGCATGATTTGTCTAAGTTGTAAGAACTTGTTTCATAATCAAATTAAAATAAGTAGATTTAAAACTTATTCATGCTGTTGCAGAAGTAGGTTATTTTAATGTGATTATTATATAAGCTAGCTAACAAAAAATCAGCAAATTGAACTATTTCCTACATTCTCATATAAGGTTTCTAGATTGCACAAACACACAGACTTGAAGATATTCAGGAGCAAATAATATATTAGTGTGAAAATCAGCTGTACTACAAAGCCTGCTGCAAGGTGAAAATCAATGATTCTATGTTACAGCCTGTTGCGAAACCACAAAACCAGTTTCTGTCGGATGAGATCATCCGCTATTTTTATCCTGAGAGTTACTCCATCTCTACTTTTCTGTCAAGGTTCTTTTACTCTTTATTATTTGAACTGTGAATTTAGGAGCATTTGCTATGAGTTTTAATGAATGTAAGCATATGTTTCTTTTTATCATGGCAATTGCAGTGCTGCTGTGAGTTTTAGTGAATATATAATATACCTTTATTTTTACCGTGGCACTTGCCATCACATGTGTCTATCCTTTAGTTTAAACTTACTTGTTTTATTTTGAGTTATTACAACTCAAGTATTTGTGGGTAGAACCAGTATTATGCATAATTATGCTGATACGGTTCTTGCTCAAGGACACCTGATATGAGGGACATTACAATATACATCTTTGAAAACCGTTATCTTTCTGCTACATGTAATAAAGACAACCATTTTACAATATAGTAGCACGGTTTTAAAAGCAGGCTGAGTGACATCGGTAGACGCGGCGCACACAGTGGAATTTATACATAACAACGTCGGTAACGTCTATAATTTGCTTGTCTTTTTTTTTAATATTTTCCATTGTATGCCACGCATTTACCCACTTATCGAAAATGTCTCTATACCAATCCTGGTTGTACTACCAATCCTGGTTGTACTGTGCGATAATATTTGAAGTGCCAGAACATAGTTCTGACAGTGATTAGAACATGCGGCCCTTCAATTGCGACTTAATTACTGGGAATAGGGCAAAAGTAAATGGCGCCAGGTCTTCTTGTGAATACGATGGGTAGTCAACTCAGCTGAAAACAAGCAAACCGATCTCCAACTGTGTCGATGCATTGTGGTGGTGCGTTGTCCTGGTGTAACAGGTTATACTCTAGTGGTCACTATTTCCTTAATGCATGTGCTAGGAATTTAGAACCGTCTTTTTTTATCACTTAAGAATTTCTTTAGAATCCTTCACATGTTGCTCTTTTTCGTTATCCTTCAATAGCCTGAGTACCCACCGTTCGTGTAACTTGGACATCTTTAAAATTAAATGTTTTGTAAGAATTGTATAAATTGTTCCCACACTAACACCAATCCTAATGGATAATGCCGTAACTGTAAATTGTCGACTGTTAACAAGAGCATCTCGAACAGACGTCACAACTTCATTGCTAATATTCAACTTTCATCCTCTCCCCTTATCATCTTTCAATGAATCTTGACCGTCAGCAAACTTCTTATGCCACCTAAACACTAGTTCACATTTTACAAAACTGTTGTGTGGTACTTTCTACATCAACTAATATTTTTCCATTCATGTCTTTCCAAGATCCACCTAAAACTTAATGTTTGCCCTAATTTCCAACTTTTCCGATGACACCAATTATTTTCATGCAAATATCTCTATCTCAGTCTTCAAAAACACTGTTTTCATTTTTATTTAAAATGCAAAGACATCAATTTTAGTAGTTATGTTACTATGAGGTTACGTTACAATTTAGCGGATTATTAAAGCTTTTGAACAACCATAATTGCAATTGTCATGGCATTTTACTACGTTTTAAGGAATGTAAAATGACAAGTGCCACATATGCATTACTATGGTAAATGATGGAACTTTCGTTGCTTTGGACGTATCATCATAGTTAAAACTATTCAGAAAGTTTCAAAATGGAAAGCAGTTTACATTTATGTAAGTTTTATTATCCTGAGGAAAATAATATCATTAGAGAAAAAGATTTATTTTTGAATGTCCCTCGTACATAGCCATTGCAGTGGATCTACCCATGACCCTACAATCATGGGGCAGATGCCCTACCACTGGACCATGCCCTCATCACTATCAATAATGCTCCAACTTCCAAGATATTGTGGTTATTTGTTTATAAGTTTTTGTTGCGCTTTGAACTGGTCATTTTGTGGTTATTTTCATTAGAGACAGATTTTATATACATGAGTGTATTATTAAAGTTTTGTGTGGAGTATGTGGTTAATTGGTAAAGTGACAGTTTGGTCGTGGGTTCATTCCCCAATATTGTCTGGGTTCAATCACCACTATGGTCTGGGTTCAATCCCCACTATTGTCTGGGTTCAATCACCACTATTGTCTGGGTTCAATCCCCACTATTGTCTGGGTTCAATCACAACTACTGTCTGGGTTCAATCACCACTATTGTCTGGGTTCAATCACCACTATGGTCTGGGTTCAATCCCCACTATTGTCTGGGTTCAGTCACCACTATTGTCTGGGTTCAATCCCCACTATTGTCTGGGTTCAATCACAACTACTGTCTGGGTTCAATCACCACTATTGTCTGGGTTCAATCCCCACTATTGTCTGGGTTCAATCACCACTACTGTCTGGGTTCAATCCCCACTATTGTCTGGGTTCAATCCCCACTACTGTCTGGGTTCAATCCCCACTATTGTCTGGGTTCAATCCCCACTATTGTCTAGGGCACATTTAGAATGAATTTCACCCTCTCATAGTGTAAAACCTTTCAACAGTAACTTGAGTAACTCATTAACAGTCACATAAAGAGTCAGAGTGAACTCAGTATTAATTCTATATGGTAGATTCCTTATGTGGTTCATAGAGTGTGTTTAATTTTCTTCATATTGAATGGAAACCAACATTGCACTGAGATGGATTGTGGCACTTTATGAAAACTTGTTGCTGTCAAAATAACTTTTCTTTCACTGTTGAAGACATAGTTTAGTCCAAAAGCTGAGAGTTTGATAGTTACCATGTGTAGATAACTAAATACTAGTGATGGGAATCTGTTGATATTTGCATATTTCTGTGCCAATTAGAACACCACCACTAAATATTATTTTATTTATCTCAGTTGTAAAGGAAGTACAGAGCTTCAGTGAATCTCTTGAAAGTCATTTCCTGTGTAACGCGCCATCAGGTTTCAGTCTGGGAGTCGTACCCATGGCAGCCAACACTCTATAGTCCACTACACCACCATCTTACTTTACCAGTTACTTGCAAAAGGGTGGTGGTTATACGCTGGTTTAGTCTGAGGTCTACCTCCAACAGTGCAAGTGGTTGCCATATATACATGTGTTACATGTAATATTGACATTCTTGAAAATGTCATGAAATCTCATGCGAAAAAAGACAACCAACTACTATTGTATAATTATAATTTTTGTGTATATTTGAGTTATCAGTTAGTGTGATAGAATGCTTAATTTAGTTTGAAGAAAGCACAACGTAAATTCATAAACACTGATTGGATTCATGGCCTGAGTCTCCTGGCTCATCCTAAATCAAGTGCTCTTTGTTTAATATTGTAAGTGTTTGTAAGTATTAAATGTTAATTATGTAATTGATAGCTTACTTACACAAGCACACTTTATATGCAAAGTTCATGTACAATGTAGTTAATTGATTTGGGTGTAAAATATTGATTATTGAATACTGGTAATTGATTTATAAAATGTTTTGTGTTTTTTTCAGTTCCTGACAAAGTTACCAGCAGTGTGCCGGAACCAAGAGCGGATGACCACAGGTAACAGAAATGCTAGTTAATATATACCAAGGCTGTATAAGGAATCACAGAATCACCAAGCTGGAATCTGAAAATCTATATACTCGTCTGTCTGTATTCTGGTTCACTGCAGACATTTTGTTTTCATACATTTATTTGTGACATTAATAACTGTTCCTTAATTATGTTTCAGAAAAATGACTTCAGATACTAGCTGCAACAATTTACTTCTTTTAGAAAAAAGGTTGTTATATTCAAAAGACAGTAAAATAAACTTTGAAATAAAAACAATTTTTGTTTCTAAAATGTTTCATGAAAATTGTGTGAATAAAGGATCTGTTGCCAGCACAGAACATATCAATAGCATGTAACTTTTTAGTTCACCGGGACAAAGTCCAAGGAGAGGTATTGCTATGACGTCGTCGGCGTTGTCTGTGGACACCCAAATTAAACTTTTGCGTTTAAGTTTAAGATACCTATGCAACCACTTATTGGATGTGAATGAAACTTCACGTGTGTGTTCACCATCATCAGTGAAACACACACACAGACAAGAACCATAACTCTAGATTGCATTTTGGCACAGTTATGGCCCTTTTTGGACTTAGACACCCAGGTTAAACTTTTGCATTTAGTTGCGTTTAAGATATCTATGCAACCACTCATTGGATATGAATGAAACTTCGCATGTGTGTTCATCATCATCAATAGAACACACACAGACAAGAACCATAACTCTGGATTGCATTTTGGCAGAGAAATGGCCCTTTTTCATCTTAATTTTTCAGGTTAAAGTTTTTTATCAGGTAAGATATCTATGCAACCACTCATTGGATATGAATGAAACTTTGCATGTGTGTTCACCATCATCAATGGAACACACAGAGACACATACCATAACTCTGGGTTGCATTTTGGCACAGTAATCGCTCTTTTGAATTTAATTTTCGTCTGCAGATATCAAGGTTAAACTTTTGCATTTAGTTGCATTTAAGTTTTGGTGTTTGCCTCCAATCTCAATCTTTGCATGGGTGGTGACTTTATCCCATCAGTGAGCTTTGTTGTCTTCTGACAACTCTTGTCATTTACGGGGTCAGCTGATTGATATTGTTACAGCTCAGTGAATTTGACCTTGATTGTTACAAAGCTGATTTGACTTAAAGATTTGTCATCAATAAATATGTCAACCAAATTTCAGTATAATATATCCATTATTTTTCGAGATATCTTAAAATACTAGGTGTATATACTTACAAAAGTTGCAAAGTATATGTACAAGTAATATAAGATTGTTTACTGCCATGTGTATATCATATACTCTACCAAAAAGTGAAATATTTACATTTTACATGTTTTCCATCCACTAGTGTTGGTGACAACGATGACCTATTGTTAATGAACACACCACCTCAAGTAAAGACATCAGGTACCTCGCGGGGTGTCGCCCGCCATCCAGCAGCTAGAGCCCTACAAGGACAGGTGGATGGAGATGGGACTCCCAGGGAGGCCCACATCGTAGACAAGATGCTTTTCTCACCAGTAAAAGGAGAGGAATTAAAGGTAGGTGTTGAATTTAAGAAAAAAACATTTTTTATAAAGTGTATAATTATCAAAATGTCAGGTTTACAATGTTTTATACTGATCATGGGTAAACCAGTAATTTTTGGAGAGCATTATCAAATGGTGGAGAGCCCGACCTAATGCTGGAAGGTCACGGGTTCTGTACCCTACTACAGTCATGTTTAATATCCTTGAACTCTACAATTTATCTTTAGTTCTGGTTGTACCAAGGATAACTTTGAGCATGATTTGTGTT
Organism: Panopea generosa; assembly: GCA_029582155.1. Taxonomy (NCBI): domain Eukaryota; kingdom Metazoa; phylum Mollusca; class Bivalvia; order Adapedonta; family Hiatellidae; genus Panopea; species Panopea generosa. Next base: position 28,874,810 of record CM055908.1, on the reverse strand, counting down.
GAGTTTGTTTCCCAGTCAATGTAAAACAAATAAGTGTTAATCTTGAACTATTCTTGGTGATCAAATTACATAATTTGACGAATTTTAACTTTAAAGTAAATCTAGATGAATTGAGTGGTTGAATTGAACTGAATTTTAGGGATATGATCAAATTTAAAATCAATAATAAAAACTGTTTTGACTTTGCATGGCTTGATAGAAAGTTTTGCTTGGAAGCAGCTGCTGTTTTTGCTTTATTTGCTGCCGGGTAATGACCCCCATTCCCCGCACTTAGATCTAGTCCCCACCCCCTCCATAGCATGGTGGTTTGTCTACTGTGTAGAAACTAAGCTTCAGAGAAATTACTCCCTGCAATTGATTAGCTGTAGATTTTATTGTTTAAGATTGTTTTTATTGAATATAAAGATACAACAGTATGTCGAAAATAAAAATAGTTTTCATTAAGCATCTTGTCAATTTAGAATTCAAAATGACAAAATGACAAAAATGATATATATTTTTAATTTTCATTATAATAAATCAGATATTTCATAATAATATTTACCTGTATGTGTATACAGATATTTTATCAGTTTTTCAAACTGTTTTCTCTGGAGATCTTGTTATTCTTAGTAAATGTTTTAAACCTTTAATTTTTTAATTTTTCATGGAGTGATTGTACACTTTTATTCTATGTCTACATTCTTATTTTATTTTAAAGTCTTATTTTAGTTTAAAAATGACAAATGAAATTGTATTTGGTTCTGTCCATGATTTTGAATTTTTGGTTTTGAAATTGTCATGTATTTTATCTTAGTTATATCAATATTTTTTATTTTTGCTCTATATTTTTTCTTTGCTTATGGTACAATGTTAAGAAAGTCTGATTACCCAATATGGCTTCTCCAATATTTGTCCTTTATTGACACCTTCTGAGAAGTTTGTCGGGCAACACTGAAATATGTGGAGTGTTTGAGCTAGCAGTAGAGCCAATGGCTTGTATGGTGTCCTTGAGCAAAACACTTTATCTGCATAGGCTTAATGCTGATGTTACCCATGGAGTCTTGGAGTGTGATTGTAAGAACATGTTTCACAGTGAGTGTATAGTAAATTATATACAGTGTGAAATATAGTGTGTTTGGTTTACCTTGTAACCTTTCAGTTTGTGTCGTAGTGAAACAAATATTCATTAAAAACCATAATTATTTTCTATACGATAATTCTCTGTAAAAATAAGAGAGTGTCCTCTGTGGCCAAGTGGTCTAAGATGCTGTCTCACTTACCTCTTACTGCTGAGGTCATGGGTACAAGCCAAGCTTAATCCAAAAACTTTATTTGAGAAAATTTGCTAGATTTAGGCAGATGGTCAGTGGCTCTTCCCCCAGCAATGAAACTGGATTCCATATATAACCTGTTATGTGTTAGAAATGGCACTGAATCCAATTTAATCAAAAAATGGAGTAAAAAAAAAGCAATAACTAAGTGTTTCTAATTTTCTAATCTTGTATAAATACACACATACAAAAAACAATAATGTTTTGAAGTAGCACTGCTTGAGTGTTATTTCCAATGTGCCAAGGCCATGGTTTCATGAAATGGTCATTATATTCATATTGAATTTTTAAACAAAAAAAAACATTTTTATTGAACATTTTCCTTGATATACTAGATATTCAGTGCATGCCAATGTTGTATTTTTTTCCTAGTGATATTGATTTAATTAATTTGTTTTAAGTTAAAAGAATGATTTTTTCCCCGGAGTAATTGCTTTCCATTTTGCATCCAATTTTTTTCTATATTTGGGTTCTATATTATGTTACTATAACAGTCTTATATAAGTTAACTTGAAACGAAGACTTAGCATCTTAAGTCCTGTAGATGTCTTAACTTTTAACTAATCACAGAGTTAAAAGGTACCTGTATATCACTTTAAAACACAATCTTTATCTATATTACTAAGCTAACAAATATATATTACGTTTTATTAAAGGAAAGCTATTGGCATTTTAAACTCAATTTGAGTATGGGAGGCTCTTTTATATATTTTTTAGCAAAAGTTAAATATTTTCTGTACATTGTTTTAATTGTTGAAGGTTGGGTTAGTAGTGCAGGGAATAAAGTGGTTGCTGCTCATGCCAGAGGTTTTTGGTTCGGTCCCAGGCTTGAACCAATGGCCTCGCAATATCAATACTATTGCTTCTGCCCAAGGAACGTACTTGAGAGCATTTCATAAAAGCTATTAGTTTAATTTGTAATTGAGCTAATATTTATAGGCATGAATAAATTGTTGAATTAGAGACACAACATGGAGATTTAGTTTATGCATATTTATTTTAGCTTCAAGCTTTATAATGTGAACGCTATCAAATCAGCTTCTTTGATAGAACGAGCACTCAGTCAAATCAGCTTCAGTGATGGTTTTTGACAGGCATCGGGTCAAGCTGGGGATTGAACCAGCAACTTCTGGTGTAAGCTGCCAACACTCATGGAGGTTTTAATGCCAATGTTTTTACTTTAAGAACTAAGAAGCAGGATTATAATTTATATCAACTGAAAGATTAAAATGGACACCTATCCAGTACATTGCTCGCTACTTGTCGTGACAATAAGACACATAATAGAAGATGCATAAATGTGAATAGAGGTTGCTTATGCCAGATTCCGCTGGTTAGATCTCACACTCATATAACTCTCAGTATAGGTTATACTCAGGAAATACACTCCAGAGTGATTCATAATAATTCTGATATTTCTTTACAATTGAGCTAAAATAAAATACTAATATAAACTAAACTAATATTACATGAACATGTAAAAACTCCCTGAATATAAAATTGTTCTCTTCTAAATGTTGACGTAAGTTGTACCGTATGTAAAGTCTAGGACAGGGCCCAGTGGACAACATGTAGACATGGCAATCTAAAATACTTAAATTACGACAAGATCATAATCTGGAAATTTAATTTTATATAATATAAAATGTTATATTTTTCAAGATGTGCTATTGAAATCAGTCAGAACCTAGTACATATTATTATATATTTGTGTAAATATATTCAATTCTAGAATAACTTGATTTTAATAAAAACTTATAAATATTGCAAAATTTGTACTTTTTTACTAAAACATTCTTTAAACTTTTGAGCACAGAATTAATTAAGCCGAAATATTCCATTTGGCCCAAATTCAAATATAACTTACAAATTTTTGTGAAACAAGTTATTTATATCATTCCCTATTTGAATCCAGAAATATTCTTGTTTCTTTTGATTTCAACTTACGTGATTTATGTTTGAATATTGTGCTCGAAAGTTAAATGAATGTAAACTTCGATGTTTTTTGGCAAAATCTCAGTACAATATCACTGTGATTACATGACATAATGCTACACTAACCCGTGTGCCTGTGTGCTAATTTTAGCAAGCGGGAGAGATGCTGGGGGAAAAATATTTTGATGCCTTGGAGTACCCAGCAGGGTCCAGGAGGGCACAGCAGGTATATGTAAGGTCCTTAAGGGGCCCCCCTTAAACAGGTCTTTGGACAGTAACACCCTTCAAACTGGAGGCTTTAGTTTTTAATGCCTTTGTATTACACAGTACATGATGCGTCTTTGCTCTAAACTTGCTATTTTACGGTATTTCGGTGATATCTGCAAACAGTGTAGTTGCAGACCATTCTGAAATCTGATCAACGTGTACTTTGTTTGACTCTTAGTCAGTTTGTTAATGTTAACCTCCATTCAGAATGATATTGGAACAATCCAAAAATGGAAGAGTTGTTCTAACATAAATTGTAAAGAGCAGAGGAACTATGAACCTCAGATGAACATGTAACATTGGCGGAACTCTTGGTTGGTTACATTACGTTACTTATTACGTTACCCAATATGTTACTCTGGAGGGTAACGTAATGCAATCAACAGTGGGTACTGACGATTCTGGTCTACATACATCCGATAAAAATGGGTTTTAGGGCAACATAAATCCATTATTCATAATAATGCATATATACCATTCTAACAAAATTCATATATAGATTTCGTTGACTTAAAATAATAACATAATAAATATTAAATTGAATGGCAAAAATGGAAATGTTACTTACATATATACTAAGGCAATAAGAATAATGTTGTTGTTTTGATAGGTGAGCACTGTCCAGAGATATTGTATTGTTTCTGAATATCTTATGCTTTTTATGGATTTTTTGGTTGGAATAGAAACTGCTTGCGTAACAAATGTTTTTTAAACTAAACTTTCCATTTATTCTTTTATATCTGACACATAATCTAGACAGCATAAGTTATATTGTATGCCATCATCACCGTATGTTTAATGACTCGACTCTGCTTGTTTGCTTTCTGTCACTGGATTTTGAGCTTAATTGCATATACTATATTATATTAGAGATTAGAATAATGTATCTGGAGATACTATATTGCAGTTACTTCCCTTGATATCATTAGCAGACACCTACAATTATATATCCATAAAAGTATTTGGCACCCTAAAGTTCCAACATAGAGAGTGCCACCTAGTTACAGTGGTATAGAGAGATATTATAATACTATAACCAGAGATAACTCTAGTGCTGTAATAACACAGTTATTTATCCTAACATCAGTAGTAGACACCTATATGTGTCCAACTAATGATCTATTGGACACCCTATAGGTCTAACATAGAGGGTGCCACCTAGGTACAATGGTGAAGAGAAATTAGTTACTAGAGATCAGAATACTATAATTGGAGATAACTCTAATGCAGTTATAACACAGTTACTTCATGATTACATAGTTACTTCCCTTTACATAACTACATTCACACAAGGCATAAATCTGTATTGGAAACCCAAAAGGTCCAACGTTAAGTAAGCCAATGGGGTACTGTGCAGAAACAGTGGCTGACCTCTCAGAAACAACACCCAGTACTGGTTCTACCCAGGAAACAGATCAGATCCTAGTAAGTCCAGCATTATCTTTCAGCTTTCAATACTCCATGAAAAAAAAGGACATTATAAGAAGTTCTTATTGTGTATTCTTTTCTCCTCTATGTGGTGTGTAGTTTTGTTTTAAATGCAAAGCATGTGCAGTGTTGATATGAAATCTTTCCAGAATGTTTCATCTGGACCACCTGTTCATTAATCCTGCTTTACATCATACATCGTATTTCTGTCATCACTATAATAATGTGTCAACATGGTATGCTTGCATTTTAATATATGATACATTACATATAGTAATGTGATATCTTTATGATAATGATAATAACAGAATATAATAATGTCACAGCAAGCAGATCCAGTCTTCCTTTTCTATCCCACTCTAATTAAAAGCCGACAAGTACCATTCTGTACCTTATCTATCGTCATTTTTTGCTTGTCCAGAGTAAATTTTCACAACAGTGTGAAAGAAAGGTTATTTTGCTATCCAATTAAGCACTTGTTTGCGTAACGTCCATCGGTTATACTGACACCTATATTTAAACCAGTAAAAAATTTTTTTGAAATGTTTACAATGTTTTAAGATTTTTGTGATACAGTTAGTGCTAATTTCATGTGACCTGTAACCTCTGTTCCCAAAATACTGAGTATCGCTTCTTAAAATATTGTTTTTTCTTCATTTAAAAAAGAATTAAGTGGTAGATCTTAAAAAAAGTTTTGGCTGGTATACAACACTCCATTTTATAAAGTACATTTATCTACAGTTTTATCTGATCAGAATGAAATGTAGTTTACCTGAATAAAGTTGAATGCATTTAGTTTGTTAAAAGCAAAAAAATACTTATTGAGCCACCATAGTTTGACCAGAAATGACAAGAGTTATTGCCCTTACATGATTTGAAAAAAAAAATAGGTCCTTCAGTTTTCATCCTCTCTTGACCTTCCTTGGTCTGACTGTTTTAAACTATCATCACATCATATGTTTGGCTAGAAAGGAAGATGAGTTGATAGTTTGTTGCTTCTTAAATTAAAAAACTATTGAATGGTGATTTCTTAGAAATGTTTCTTCTTTAGATCACACAATGTCATGTAATGTCAATGAGCTGATTTTTTGAAGTTTTCACTGTGTAGACCTGCTAATTATTGACTAAGAGTCGCTGTCACTGGGAATAGAAACACTTTAGATCAGTACTGGAAAGGCACACAGATCCAATGTACATTACAATACTGACTCCTGATTTGATTCATATTGTAGTTCAGGTTTACAATAAGCCAGTGCCTGGTTGGGTCTGTTGTTTACTCTTCTACTTACTTCTTATTCTTGTCAAAATGCAAACCAGGCTATTTTCTTGTATGATGAATGTGCATGGATTTATTACCTTTATATAAATAAGATTTTAAGATCATATATGTACCCCAAATAAATGCTTTCCCCTAATAAACTTTTCCCTTGACACATACATACACACATTTTTATGGAAAATAAAGTTACTTGCCACTGGAATTTGGTTTTTATAACAAGTTTTACTAAAGCAGTCAGACAGCATTTTTTTTTGGGGGGGGGGGGGATGCAGTTTACACACACTTCATACCAAATTTAGCCGGGCCCGATTAGCTCAGTTGGTTACACGTCTGACTATCAATCTTGGGGTTGTTAGTTTGAATCCCAGCCTGGCAACAATCTCTGTGATGATTGATTTACAACATTGTCTCATTATCATTCGTCTCTCACTGCTGATTCAAGTGGGAAAGTTATCAGTTACTTGTGGAGAAGGGGTTTGCTCGAATACTAGTTAATCCCAGGAAACAGTAATTAGGTTAACTGTTCGTCTTTTAGCCCTCGATGGCATAAAAATAAAGCTAAATATCCAATCAATCAACCAATACTAGATTTAGATTTTGATTTCTAGGACCCAAATTAAATGCCCCAAACACCACATTGACAAAATGCATTGCCCCCTGGGGACATTTATTTGGGGAAATACGGAATGCTCTCTGATTCCATTGGTATACATTACCATAAATATTTGAATCAATACAAACTTTAACAGTTTCGTTTTATATGCTTAAACTAAGAAATTGTCATCATCAGCTTTCGTATAAGAAAATTGAAATTTGTTTTATAAAACTTCATCTCAAGCATGTGATGATCTTATTTGCTTTTTGTAATGAAATTTGGTACATGTATGCGGTACAGCAACATTGGTGTCCTGTTTTGTGAATCACAGTTTTACTAACAGACCCGTTTATAATGTGGGATTCTTTCTATTTATATTGTGAATGTGGTAAATTTTGTTTTTCTGTTGTCTTTTAAACATTTTACAGTACATGTATTTATAGTTATGTTATTCCAAACTAAGTTTAAGTTCAACTAACTCGTATATAATGAAATATTTTAAACTTGTTGAAAAAATATTATAACTCAGTGCTATTTATGATGGTAATTTTTGAGAAAAATTGATTTGTTGAAAATATAAGAAATCAAATTTTGCATACAGTTTGACTGTTATCCCGCCCACTTGATAACACATGGAATTAAAAACACATACAAATTGTATAGACATGTAGTTATTGGTGCCAGCAATAGGCTGAGATGTATTGGTACATTATTAATCAAAAATACATTTTAAATGAAAATTTTGCGTCTAAAGTCTCAAAATTGTGCTGAAAACCCTACAGACCAAATTAGTTCTTTAGACATCCATAGAAATGTGCAGACCATCACATTTTTGATTTGATAGATTGTCGGTTGTTCATGCCAGGGGTTATGGGTTCAATCCCCAGATCAACCCTATACCACCCAAAAAACAACACTCAGTACTGGCTCTACCCAGGAAGTATATCATATACTGCATATAAAACATGTATGCAAACATGCATAAACACTGCCCTTGTAGATGATGGTGGTATAAAGAACTGTTTACTCATTATTACACAAAATATTATATCAAATATCCTTTATAAAAACATCCAACTAACCCATCAATAGTTATAAAACATACATATACACTTTCCTTGACTGCTACATGTAGTCGATGGTGTTATGGCATTTCTCAGAACTGTTGATTCCTTATTCATTTAGCAATTACAACACAAAGTATTATATCAAACATCCTTTATAAAAACACCCAACCAACCCATCAATACTTTTTAAGTTCTTTGATTATCTAGTTTATAATTTTTCTTACTTAAATTTTTAAATCACAATTTGTTAAAAAATTGTTAAGAACTAACTTTTAATTTGCATTTTTGTGTTTAACTGTAATTAACGGAATTAACAAATAACATAAATAAATGCTACATTATGTGATTTTATATACAGTCAAATCTGTCTTAAGCAGCCAGTCAAAAGAAGGAGCAAAAGTGGCCTTTTAAGACAGGTTGTTGCTTAAAACAGGTGAATTTGTTCTGAAAGCATAGAAATGGGAAATAGCTCATGTGGCTGCTTAGGACAAGTGGCTGCTTAATAGAGGTGACCACTTGCACAGGTTTAACTGTATGTATATGTAAATAAAATATGTCGAGAAAATTCAACTAAGTTTTGTATAGATCTGTCTTTACGTCAAGATGATGTATAACGTACACTCTTCCTATTTTTTGCTGAATCAGGCAATGAGGAAAAACCGAGTAAGTTTGGATGTATTGTGTTGACTTTGTATTCTGCAGGTGTGTTATATAATAAGTCGCTATATTGTTAACAGTGGTCTGTGATTGTTATATGTGTAACATGTGATCTTTATTTAAAGTGTTGTCTGTGATTAGTAAACTGTTTTCTGTGATGTTTTCTATGATTTAACTGGTAAATGAAGTGTTGTCTGTGATTTACTGGTAAGTGAAGTAGTGTATCTGTGATTTAATGGAAGTGTTGTATGTGATTTAGTGAAATGCTGTCTGTGATTTACGTGAAGTGTTTTTTTGTGATTTAATTGAAATGTTATCTGTGATAAGTGGTGATTTATATTTGTCAATGTGGTTTTGTTTGTAACAAATGAATTTGTGCATGCTTTAACTAGAAGTTCTATTATTAAATTGCTTGGGCTCTGTTAGTCTGAGCAGAGAACTCATAGGACTGTGAAATGACCTTACAGTGGGATGTACAGTTATAACCATGCACATTGAATTTGCCAGACTAAATTTTTTTCAGTTTTAGATTGTACATGTATTCCAACAAATCACTTACATGTCTCACCGCTGAGGTCATTTGTTGGAGTCCCATTTGGTCCAAAAACTTTAATTGCAAAAGTTTGCCAGTGGGCTTATATATAAATTATACTCAGATTCATTCTCCATGGCCAAGTGGTCTAAAGTGCTGTCTTGAGATTTATTACCTCTCGTTGCTAAGGTTGTAGGTTTGAGTCCAGCACGGTCCAAAAATATTGTGTGAGTAGGTTTGCAAGTTACTTGTCTACTCAGACTCATTCTGAAGTCTTCCTCCACCAATAAAACTGGATATGCCATTATATATAACCTGAAATGTGTTATTCTGAGGTCTTCCTCCACCAATAAAACTGGATATGCCATTAATTAAATATGTTGAAAATGGCATTTAACCCCTTTAAAAATATCATTCAGAGGCTTTCATTCACCAATGAAACTGAATATGCCATTATATATAACCTGAAATGTGTTATTCTGAGGTTTTCCTCCACCAATAAAACTGGATATGCATTAATTAAATATGTTGAAAATGGCATTTAACCCCTTTAAAAATATCATTCAGAGGCTTTCATTCACCAATGAAACTGAATATGCCATTATATATAACCTGAAATGTGTTATTCTGAGGTTTTCCTCCACCAATAAAACTGGATATGCATTAATTAAATATGTTGAAAATGGCATTTAACCCCTTTAAAAATATCATTCAGAGGCTTTCATTCACCAATGAAACTGAATATGCCATTATATATAACCTGAAATGTGTTATTCTGAGGTCTTCCTCCACCAGTAAAACTGAATATGCCATGATATATAACCAGAAATGTGTTATTCTGAGGTTTTCCTCCACCAATAAAACTGGATATGCCATTATATATAACCTGAAATGTGTTATTCTGAGGTCTTCCTCCACCAGTAAAACTGAATATGCCATGATATATAACCAGAAATGTGTTATTCTGAGGTCTTCCTCCACCAATAAAACTGGATATGCATTAATTAAATATGTTGAAAATGGCATTTAACCCCTTTAAAAATATCATTCAGAGGCTTTCATTCACCAATGAAACTGAATATGCCATGATATATAACCTGAAATGTGTTATTCTGAAGTCTTCCTCCACCAGTAAAACTGAATATGCCATGATATATAACCAGAAATGTGTTATTCTGAGTTTTCCTCCACCAATAAAACTGGATATGCCATGATATATAACCTGAAATGTGTTATTCTGAGGTCTTCCTCCACCAATAAAACTGATTATGCCATGATATATAACCAGAAATGTGTTATTCTGAGGTTTTCCTCCTCCAATAAAACTGGATATGCCATGATATATAACCAGAAATGTGTTATTCTGAGGTCTTCCTCCACCAGTAAAACTGAATATGCCATGATATATAACCAGAAATGTGTTATTCTGAGTTTTCCTCCACCAATAAAACTGGATATGCCATGATATATAACCTGAAATGCGTTATTCTGAGGTCTTCCTCCACCAATAAAACTGATTATGCCATGATATATAACCAGAAATGTGTTATTCTGAGGTTTTCCTCCTCCAATAAAACTGGATATGCCATGATATATAACCTGAAATGTGTTATTCTGAGGTCTTCCTCCACCAGTAAAACTGAATATGCCATGATATATAACCAGAAATGTGTTATTCTGAAGTCTTCCTCCACCAATAAAACTGGATATGCCATGATATATAACCTGAAATGTGTTATTCTGAGGTCTTCCTCCACCAGTAAAACTGAATATGCCATGATATATAACCAGAAATGTGTTATTCTGAGTTTTCCTCCACCAATAAAACTGGATATGCCATGATATATAACCTGAAATGCGTTATTCTGAGGTCTTCCTCCACCAATAAAACTGATTATGCCATGATATATAACCAGAAATGTGTTATTCTGAGGTTTTCCTCCTCCAATAAAACTGGATATGCCATGATATATAACCTGAAATGTGTTATTCTGAGGTCTTCCTCCACCAGTAAAACTGAATATGCCATATATATAACCTGAAATGTGTTATTCTGAGGTCTTCCTCCACCAGTAAAACTGGATATGCCATGATATATAACCTGAAATGTGTTATTCTGAGGTCTTCCTCCACCAATAAAACTGGATATGCCATATATATAACCTGAAATGTGTTATTCTGAGTTTTCCTCCACCAGTAAAACTGAATATGCCATGATATATAACCAGAAATGTGTTATTCTGAGGTCTTCCTCCACCAGTAAAACTGGATATGCCATGATATATAACCTGAAATGTGTTATTCTGAGGTCTTCCTCCACCAATAAAACTGGATATGCCATATATATAACCTGAAATGTGTTATTCTGAGTTTTCCTCCACCAATAAAACTGGATATGCCATGATATATAACCTGAAATGTGTTATTCTGAGGTCTTCCTCCACCAGTAAAACTGAATATGCCATATATATAACCTGAAATGTGTTATTCTGAGGTCTTCCTCCACCAGTAAAACTGGATATGCCATGATATATAACCTGAAATGTGTTATTCTGAGGTCTTCCTCCACCAATAAAACTGGATATGCCATATATATAACCTGAAATGTGTTATTCTGAGTTTTCCTCCACCAGTAAAACTGAATATGCCATGATATATAACCAGAAATGTGTTATTCTGAGGTCTTCCTCCACCAGTAAAACTGGATATGCCATGATATATAACCTGAAATGTGTTATTCTGAGGTCTTCCTCCACCAATAAAACTGGATATGCCATATATATAACCTGAAATGTGTTATTCTGAGTTTTCCTCCACCAATAAAACTGGATATGCCATGATATATAACCTGAAATGTGTTATTCTGAGGTCTTCCTCCACCAGTAAAACTGAATATGCCATATATATAACCTGAAATGTGTTATTCTGAGGTCTTCCTCCACCAGTAAAACTGGATATGCCATGATATATAACCTGAAATGTGTTATTCTGAGGTCTTCCTCCACCAATAAAACTGGATATGCCATATATATAACCTGAAATGTGTTATTCTGAGTTTTCCTCCACCAGTAAAACTGAATATGCCATGATATATAACCAGAAATGTGTTATTCTGAGGTCTTCCTCCACCAGTAAAACTGGATATGCCATGATATATAACCTGAAATGTGTTATTCTGAGGTCTTCCTCCACCAATAAAACTGGATATGCCATGATATATAACCAGAAATGTGTTATTCTGAGGTTTTCCTCCACCAATAAAACTGGATATGCCATGATATATAACCAGAAATGTGTTATTCTGAGGTTTTCCTCCACCAATAAAACTGGATATGCCATGATATATAACCAGAAATGTGTTATTCTGAGGTCTTCCTCCACCAGTAAAACTGGATATGCCATGATATATAACCTGAAATGTGTTATTCTGAGGTCTTCCTCCACCAGTAAAACTGAATATGCCATGATATATAACCAGAAATGTGTTATTCTGAGGTCTTCCTCCACCAGTAAAACTGGATATGCCATGATATATAACCTGAAATGTGTTATTCTGAGTTTTCCTCCACCAATAAAACTGGATATGCCATGATATATAACCTGAAATGTGTTATTCTGAGTTTTCCTCCACCAATAAAACTGGATATGCCATGATATATAACCAGAAATGTGTTATTCTGAGGTCTTCCTCCACCAATAAAACTGGATATGCCATGATATATAACCTGAAATGTGTTGAAAATGGCATTAAAACCCTTTAAAAATATCATTCAGAGGCTTTCATTCACCAATGAAACTGGATATGCAATGACCAGGTAATTGTGTTGAAAATGATGTTAAACCCCATTCAAAAAAAAAAAGTTAAGGCAAGGAAAAAGGTACAATTTCAATGGTGCATGCGATTTGATTGACAGTTTGCATCTGGTGAGTTGGTACATCATGAGTTTAAATGGTAGGAGGAGTCAGTGGGTTTAACAATGAATGTTTTTTATGTTTATTATCTATCAGTAGATTTTATACATGTAATTGTTTCTCTCAGATTGATCAAATATTACATCAATAAATTTCTACATTTTGCTGATTTAAAGTCAATATTTTGTATTATAATAGTGTATATTGATAAACAGCAGAAACTTTATAATGTGTATGCCTTTTCAGACTAAAGTGTCAGATGGTAGGCTGTATACAAATTTTATGACCCATTAATTCCAAGTCATTTAGTCGGTGATTTATAAACACTACTGCATTGTTTGATAAATTTAAAAATGAAATGTTATACTTTATTTATCTTGTAGATCTTTTATTTATTGTTGTACCTGTGATTTCATATATAGCTAATTTGTTTAGTTTTGTATCTTAGTCTTGTATACAATTTCTTTTTAATATTCTGTAGTACATTGTATTATAAGTTGACCATGTAAACATGATCAATTTAAATCTTTACGTTTAATAGAACTGGTTTTTATACAGAGTTTACTGAAACAAATGACTTAATTGAATAATTTTTTAAATTATAATATGAATTATCCTTAAGTTCCTATTAATTGTCCTTAAAAACAGGTTTATATTTTTCAAAAAGTGGGCCTATAATATATTATTAAATAGAAAAATAATTGTAAAAATATTTCTCTTTTTTTTTTTTTACATGGGGAAAAAAGTGTGCTATTGATATTTTTACAATGTTGATTAAATGGTTTCATAGGCATTTTTAATGGATTAAAACAGACTTACACAGGATATAGGAATATGTTGGTAAGTTTTAACTTTTGTTTTAAAAACAACATGGGTGGGGTTGGCTTTTGTTAGGAAGGGATCCTCAAGTATGGAAATTTAAAATTTATGGTAAATTGAATTTGGTACAATTTAAGTTTGATAATTATGTTTTATAGTCAAGTTTTGCTGAAGTATGACTTAGCTTGGGTAAATATTATAAATAACTGGCTTGCGAGGTTGCTGCATAATAAAGTTGGTGCATAATAGAATCATGTTAATATGGGAAATAGAAGTGATCTAATACTATAACTATGTTGTAAGTGGATCCAGTGTTGCCCACTCATGCTAGAGGTTGCATGTTGTTCGATCTCCTGCTGGATCCGATGGCCTCTCAAAAACAACACTCAGTACTAGTTCTACCCTTATGTTCTACCCTGAGAAAGTGGATTGAGAGGGGTTCATCAAAACAATCTCTGAGCTTACTTCACAACCAAGCTAAAATAAATAAGTAAAAAACTAAAATGTGGTCTTCTTAAAATCAAATTATAGCTCTTAATGCCACTTGGATAAAATTAATGTTACTGCGAATGTTGAGTGCTCAAACAAGAGCCTGACCATAGTTCTATAAGGTTAAATATCATCTCGTTCCTGATATTAGGCTTTTTATGCATGTCTTTTTATTATTTATATATTTTTCTTTTATCAACAACCCCTTTTTTTTTTTTTTCTTTTTCAAGTTGGATAAAAAGTGTTTAATTTTTGAAACCATTTATCAAACAATTTTGGAGAATCCTACTGTAACTCTGTAACGTTGAAGCCACATGACCAGTAAGTTACATAATCCTTTCAGTGCAACAAAAACCAGATATAATTGTAATATTTAGCATTATTATAACTATTTGCATCATATCTGGTGCAAAATACCATTGTGTATTGTCAAAGACATGTAATTAAAAACTCGCTATTATCGCCGATCTTTGAATTAGACCTGACCATTGAAATAAAGTCGATCTATTCTGATCTCAACTTGTCCGTTAACTTTCTGAAATTCCTGGCATCTTTCATTAAAAATGCAATTTACTGTATTGACAGGCATATGCATAAATAATATCATTTGATATTTTACGATAATTTCTGTCAGTAAAGCAGCTAATTTACATATAATAGTTAAAATTTGTCAGTAAATATACCACTAAGGTCATAGGTTTTAGTCCTGCTCGCTCTAAAAACTTTATGTGAGAAAGTTTGCCAGTTACTTTTGGAAGGTCGGTGGTCTACTCAGATTCATTCTCCAGCCTTCCTCCACCAATAAAACTGGATATGCCATGTTTAACCTGAAATCTGTTGAAAATGGCATTTAACCCCATTCATTCAGTTAAATTTGGAATAAACTTTCTGAACTGGATGTAAAATTCTCTCAATATTGCATGATCTGTGTCACAGAATGCTTTACCAATCTTCCATATGAACAAGATCAATAAGATACAATCATTGAGAAATATTAAATTCTCACTCTCAAAAGTTATTATGGATTCAACTTGAAGGTATGGATTTAAATATGAAAGACATTAGAAAACGGGTAACTATGAAACATTATTCCATCTGGTATAAAATTTTGTAAATTCAATTCTATTCATTGTTACGTTTATCTAACGCATAGACATAGCCTTGGCAGGCAGTCTCGTGTACAGACCAGTATAACAAATTGATTTTATGTCAGCTTGATTTCAATTGAAATAATTCATTCACTTGTCATTCATTCTATACCCATTGACTAATTGTGATATGAAAGGTTTAGATTTACTATACCGGTAAATGGTTATTTGATGTCTTATTTTAAAAGGGGCAAAAAATTAATGTATTATTGGATATATTATATACTATGTTACAGTTTAAGCTGTTTATACAATTGAAAACAAACCGGTAGAAATTTATTGCATAACTTAATGCCTTTTGTTAGTCAGTTTGGATAGGGTGTTCTGTTTTTTATCAACAAAAAAAAAATGCGCCACTGTTAAATTAATTGTTACATATTTTAAGGAATGATGATAAGTGTTGTGTATGGAAGATTAATTTTCTGGCAATAATCAGACACACTGACTTGAGCTAAGGTGATTATCAACTGTACAATCAGTTTGAGTTAAAATATTACACAAAATTGTATCTCAAATTTATAAGGAAAAAAAATGATTGTAGCAGTCACTAAATTGAATATTTAGCTTTATTTTTATGCCATCGAGGGCTAACAAACGATCTGTTAACCTAACCACTGTTTCCTGGGATAGTGAAAGGTTAACCAGTACTCCAGCACACCTCATCTCCGCAAGTAACTGATAACTTTCCCACTTGAATCAGCGATGAGAGACAAATGATAATGATACACAATGTTGTATATCAATCATCACGGAGACTGTTGCCAGGCGGAGATTCTAACTCACGACCCCTGGATTGATGGTCAGATGCACAACCGACTCAGCTAACCGGGCCGGGCTAGATCTGCACATGACTGTTTCTATCTCACACTAACTTACTGAAGGTCAGTGGCTCAACTCGGATGTATTCTGATGTCCTTCCCTACAAATAAAACTGGATAACATGTTGAAAAATTTCAAGTCCTATTTCTTAACTCCATTACACTTAGAAATAGGATAGAATTAACACTGCATTAACTAAGATGAGAGGTCCACCATGGTGGGCGGGTGATCTATTAGGCGTGGGTGTCCATAGCCACTGAGCTCACCGGTTAGAGCTCTGCTCGGTACCTGCATGATATAATAATCAGTAATATGTTGAAAATTGTGTTTAACCGCATTTACAAAATATAAAAATTACTTTCTCTCACAGGTTAGGAGATGACTTGAGCACAGTTTGCTCCTCAGACCCTGTTTAAAACAATTTGCCAGTTTCTTCCAAACCCGGCCCCTTTAAATAAAAACACTTAAGTTCTTTTCTATATTATAATCTTTTCTTGAAGATTGTGGGAGTTGCCCTAAGTAATGTTAATGATGTGTTGGTGAAGCATAAAACAAATATTTTGATATCTCATTCCTCATTACTATAATTAATACAGATGACAAAGCTACCAGATTCTCCCGAGAGATAGTGAAAGGAAAGTTCTGGATAACATTACAGCCAGTTATTGGTGTCATAATATAGAAATGCTTTTATTTTATCCATGGTTTATTCATTGGTTACAGAATACAATAACCCCCAAGCTCCAAATAATTTTAAGTTTTGAATTACAAAAAGCTTTTGCACTTAGTCATGAAGGTTGATCATGCAGCTAGGGGTCAGGATAATGGGGTTTTGTTACATATCATTTGTCAATAACATGATATGTCTATGGCGGTAAGGGCCACAAGTTTGAAACCCCAACCGGCTACAATCTCTGGGATGATTGGCCGTGAATTTTATCCTAGAGCATTGAATCTCCAACCTCTAAACATCTGGGGATGGGGGGCTAGGAGATAAGGTGCGTCTAGTATTGGTTAACCACCCAGTAGATCCAAGGAACGAAAACTACTAGATGCGTGAACAACTTCCCTCTGGAATCAAATACCATAATACCAAACAAATATTGATTAAAGTTTTTGATGTTAATAGTACAATTATAGTGTGCAGTGATTAACCCATTACTTCATATAGACGCCTTTGGACACCTCTAATATTTAAAGCATTAATTTACCACGTATCAGCAATGGGTGAATTATGTTTATATTATCTGACAGAGTGGAAAACAGTGCAGGTAGTGTTCAGATTGCTCGTTACGAGCAATCTGAACTCTTCCTGCACTGTTTTCAAAGGCCTTTTGTGATTGGTGCGGGAAATTGCGTATCGATGGAGTAAAGGGTTAAATAAAACAGGAAAAGAGGATAACAAGCATGTTTAAATGTAATGAATATAAAACTGGTTATTTACCATTTGATTTCATTTACAATGAACATAAATGTAGGGCCCTTCTGATCTCTGCTGGATATCATTAAATGGAAAGATTTCTTGGCAAAATATTGATAAATCGTGCAAATATTATGAATGAAACAATTCATTGCCGAAGCAGCAAATTGGGATCTTGTAACATTTGCTCAAGTTCAGAACACTGTTTACTATTTTAAGGTTGTTGACGTATCAGTGTAACAATTTACACACAATGTAGACCCTGAGACCAGCTATTGAGTTAAACTCACAGTCAAATAATGATCAACATGGTGTGTCTCTCAGCCACACACATTCACATAAACATTTTAATGATAATTATGTTTGTTAGAGAAAGTTAGTTTGGCTGATTAATACCCTGTGCCATATTATAGCTATATATGTATTATATACTGTACATACAGATATGTCATTTAACCCTTTACTTCATATATACGCCTTTGGACACCTCTAATATTGAAAGCATTAATTCACCACATATCAGCAATGGGTGAATTATGTTTATATTAACTGACAGAGTTGAAAACTCTTCCTGCACTGTTTTCAAAAGCCTTCTGTGATTGGTGTAGAAAAATACATATCTATGGAGTAAAGGGTTAAGAGGTTTATGATCCTGTAGGTGATAGTGCAATGGATTGAGGGTTGGCCACTCATGCCAGAGGTTGTGGGTTCGATCTCCAGCTTGACCCAATGCCTATTAAAAAACAACACTCAGTACTGGCTCTACCCAGGAAGAGGACAGTGCTTCGTATGAGCTTTGAGCTTTCTTCACAATCAAGCTAAAATAAATTAGTATAAACTAAAATATATAAACTTCTATACCTCTGTTCAGGTGCAATAGTGTAGATTTCAGAACAACCAGGGAATGGGTAAGGGATTGTTCAGTTGGATTTATTATAGATAAGACTTACCTCACAATGCAGAGGTTGATGCATGGTTCGAACTCTGAATGTTTAGCGCCATTTTTATGTCATTGAGAGCTAACAGATGATCTGTTAACCTTACCACTGTTTCCTGGGACCCTGAAAGGTTGACCAGTACTCGAGCACACCAATCTTCGCAAGTAACTGTTGAATCAGCAGTGAGAGACGAATGATAATGAGACACAATGTCGTATATCAATCCTTATGGAGCCAGGCGTGGATTATACGAAGGAAAGTTTGCCAGTAAGGCACAGGAGGAAGGAGGTTCTAATGAGTATATACTCCACCAGTAAAACATGCCATATACAACCTGTAATTTGTGCTTGATAAAGCCCATGTAATATCAGAAACAATAAATAATCCTATATAAAATTATATAATTCTATTCAGGTGCAATTTCTATATTTAAGGTGACTCAAGATTTCTGGACTGTGGTTGGAGAGTGGGATTGCTTTTCAGTGGGATTATTCAAGATTTAGGGATTTTAATTGTTTGCTTACATTGTGTTTACTCTGTTAGATCCTCAATATTTTATGAATACTGCTACTTAGACACATAAAGGTCACGTTAATACAATTTGTGGGAAAGCCTGGTTACTGTAATATCAATTAGATAGTAGCAGTAATGGAATTCTAATCTACGAGTCCTGGTGGACCACTTGCAGTATTAATATCTAGATTAGCGGGTGCTGTATACATATAGTATATATATATCTTGTATACTGTAGACATAGATTATAGATTATGTATTATCTGTATATTCCTTGATCACCTGCGTTATTGACAGCTTCTGGATGTAGAAAATTGTAGATGGAATATAATACATAGTTGTTTTTCCTGTATTTATATAATAACAATATCTGGCATATTGGATGAGAATTTCTAACAATTTGTATACAAGTGTGAGATATTTCTTACATACATGTACATGTGTGAGATATTTCTATGTCATCTGCTGAGGGATGAGGTTAAATTCACTAACTCATAAAATACACACGCTAGTATAATACTGCTGCTGCACTATACATATATATTCTCAGAGGAATGACAATGATACACTATGTCATATATTAGTCATGATGGAGACTCAACTCACTCACAGTGGCAGAGTGGGGATTTGAACTAACGACTCCTGGTTTGATTTTTAAATGCACTACTAAATGAGCCAACGTTTTTCTGGGATCTGCTGATTCGTCTGGTAAAGGGACTGTATAATAATGTCAGCTTATAAACTATATGCATTATGACAGCTTGCATCATACAATCATAGAACTCTGTACTATAGAAAAGACAAGATGCCATAATCTTATATAGATTACCTATTAACGCTGAAAATCGTGTGAATTCAAATTTTATGCCTTAGGTAAATGTTGAAACATAAATCCCAACTTTAGGACTAGGGTAAATGTTAAAAAATAAATCCCAATTTTAGGACTTAGGTAAATGTTGAAACATAAATCCCAACTTTATGATTAGGGTAAATGTTGAAACATAAATCCCAACTTTAGGACTTGGGTAAATGTTGAAACATAAATCCCAACTTTAAGACTAAGGTAAATGTTGAAACATAAATCCCAACTTTAGGACTAAGGAAAATGTTGAAACATAAATCCCAACTTTAGGATTAGGGTAAATGTTGAAACATAAATCCCAACTTTAGGACTTGGGTAAATGTTGAAACATAAATCCCAACTTTAAGACTAAGGTAAATGTTGAAACATAAATCCCAATTTTAGGACTTGGGTAAATGTTGAAACATAAATCCCAACTTTAGGAATAAGGTAAATGTTGAAACATAAATCCCAACTTTAGGACTAAGGAAAATGTTAAAACATAAATCCCAACTTTAGGACTAGGGTAACTGTTGAAATACCAATCCCAACATAAGGACTAGGGTAAATGTTGAAACATAAATCCCAACTTTAGGACTAAGGTAAATGTTGAAACATAAATCCCAACTTTAGGACTAAAGTAAATGTTGAAACATAAATCCCAACTTTAGGACTAAAGTAAATGTTGAAACATAAATCCCAACTTTAGGACAAGGGTAAATGTTGAAACATAAATCCCAAATTTAGGACTAAGGTAAATGTTAAAACATAAATCCCAACTTTAGGACTAAGGTAAATGTCAAAACATAAATCCCATCTTTAGGACTAGGGTAAATGTTGAAATTTTAATGACAACTTTAGGACTAGAGGATAATATTAAAACATGTCTCCTTTTAAAGAATGACAAATTTTTTAAATTATTCCTTTTGCTTGTTTTGTGCTGGATGAAGTACAAAATGTATGGTAGTTGTATCAGTGACCTGTACTGTTGTCACTGTAGACACACCATATATGGACACCACATACCGGTGTGCTGACCACAGTGACCTGAATCTCATCACAACCAGAATCAATAGTGATCTTTGCGTTGTTGTACACATTGTTGGAGCTGCTGTTGTTATATATGAATGTAGCGAGTATGTCACTGTCATGAGGGCAGCGTTGATTGTTATTTGGGATCAATATGGTACATTTCTACTGTTACAGATTTAATACTTTAAAGATGGATAATATATATTTACGTAATTAGCTGTATTTAGCTTTAGAGAGGTGCCATAGGTAATAAATATTTACATAGTCTACTAACGGTAGTCAGTAGGTTAATCATTAATATTTTAAGGTCATGTTTTAATAAACATGTAGCCAGAACTTTTAGCTCAGTCGGTAACATGTCTGACTATATCAATCCAGGGGTCTAAATCTCTCCAGGACACAGTCTCCTGGACAATTGATGTACAACATTGTGTTCTCATTTTAATTCATCTCCTACAACTGATTCAAGTGGGAAAGTTATCAATTACTTGGGAAGGTTGGTGTGCTTGAGTACCGATTAACCTTCCAGGATCTCAGAAAAAGTGGTTAGGCTGCATAATATCAATGCTAAATATCTAAAACAAACAAAAACATGCGGAGCATCTGGCTTTGTGGTAGAGCAGGGTGTCCAAGGTAGCAGTTCAATCCCACGTCCCCTCTATGTGTGGTGTCCTGAGCAAAACACTTCATTCACATATGCTTTATTTGTTTTAGTTCTTGACCAGGAAAGCTTGTTTCACAATTGATGTAAAATTAATCAGTTTAAAACAACAAAACAAAAAACATGCTAGTTGTTTTGCACTCAGAAAGGATTCCATAAGTGGGTACATGGGAAGTTAAAGTAAATACTTTTGAAAGTTGTTATGGTGATGGAGAAAATGGTAAAACCCTGAGCTTCAAGCATTGAGATGGGGTTTGGTCAAACTTTTTTTATTGAAATACAATGTAGATAGATATTGTTTCTTTTTGAAGAGTGACTGTTTATTGTTTTGAAATGAAAGAAAATTCAATTTTATGGTTAGCCCAAATATTTGCGAAAGATTTAAATATTGTTAATTTGATATAAATAACTTTGAGCCTACAGAAATATCATAAACTGAGTCATATATAATTATAATAATATAATATACATAAAAAGCACTTACCTGTTTAGGAAATTTATATTTCAACTCAATACTTATATACCATGATATAATATATATGATGTAGAATAATAAAAAGTGCTAGCCTGTTTACTAAGTGTTTAAGATGTTTATATTTAATTTCATATTATCTGAAAAAGATGTAGGAATCAAATATGATTATTCATTTATAACTAATATTTATTATAATTCACAAAACAAAATACTATTTCCATTTATTTATATGAGAGGACTTAACACCATTTTATATATATGTAGATACTAATTTGTTTATTAAGGGGAAGTAATTATTCATTTTTCCTGCATATTGCATATATATATATAGGTACTAATTTGTTTATTAAAGGGAGGTAATTGTTCATCTTTCCTTCAAATTTCTTATCTCTGTTCTGTTTTCTTTCCTGCAGGGTGATAGTGAGGTTGAACGCATGAACACTGCAAACAAGAAACATGGTCCCGGAGCAGGGGAGATAAACCAGGACTCAATAGTACAGCTGGTCCAGGTATATTTCATATTCAAATATTATTGATTCATTGATTGCTTTTTACAACATGATTAAAATAGGTCTTGTTAATAGCCATTCTTTATGACAATGGAATGGCCTAAAATGGTGATGGGGAACTCTGTAAATTCAGCTCTGCTGAAAGATTTCCGAGTAAAAATTTATCAATTACTTTCTAAAATGACACTTTCCTTTCAGGATTGATGACACATCCTTTAATCAATTCCTTTAGTTTCGACACTTAGTCATATTACTGAACCAACCAATACGGTTCCATACTGCATTTTTCCAATATCTGTAAAAATTTTGGTCAAATTGTCTTAAACGTACAAAATACAGATAAAAAGATACAAGATACAGATAAAAGATACAAATGTTTAAAATCAGTGATAAGTATAGTTAGGAAAACCATAGCTATGTATAGCTATTGACAACATGCATAAAATTGTATGCTGACCAAGACTTTATCATTATGAATAAAATTACCAGTGGCTTGGATCTATAGGTCAAATTTGGAATTACTTTTTACTTGGTCAGATGCATGTTTACTTATGAAAAAAAATTGCATGTTGCATTATTCTTTATTAGAAAAGAATAACAAGTATTGATGCTCATCAGAACAAAACAAATTGACCTTGACTTGAATGTATCAAATTTGGAGTTGCTTAGAAATATGTGATTGCCTCAATATGGTGAAATGAATCACTGCAGTGTTGATGAGGTCGCGCTGTGTTGGTTCCCAGTTTATCTCTGATTCCCCGTACTTGCCATTATACTACATGGTAAAAGGCCAATAAATACTAATTACTGCTATAAGGCAAATTGTGCATGTGGCTTCATAATTGAAAATGTGATGTTCATCTCTACTGTGTGATTCATGATGCATGGCTTTGAATATTTCTGTAAGAGTTTTTTTTAATTGTTTTAAGAGTATGCACCAGTCATAACATGGATTTCTTTTGGTGAAAAAATAACTTTTTTTTTCTTTTGTGTGTTGTTTTTTTCTATAGAAGAATTAATTTCTGTTTATTTGAAAACTTGATACAATTGCAAACTAAATATGTTATCAGAAGTTATGACATAGAACATGTTTGTCAGTTGCTCTTGTTTTGTTTTTTTACAAAGTCAACAAAGATCTGTTTTTCATTAATTTATTTTCAAAGATTTTTTTCTAAAAAACACTACCAATCTTGTGATATACAATGAATCTGAAATAGTAATGCGATTTGAATGAAATGGTAAAGCACACACACTGACACACCCAATAAAAACAAAAACATTCAAACGATTGAAACTCCATGTGTTTTTTTAGAATATTGCTAATGACTGGTGTTTTTTTATTATATATTCTTTATTATCCATTGAATGTTTATCATTGTATATATATTTGTGTGTGCGGGTGGGCGTTTCCAGGATCTGAGATCAGTGGGAAGTACAACTCACCTGGATCCGCCCCCTACCACAGAATTTGCCCCAAAGTCTGCTTCATAAGTTATGTCATATTATAGGTAATGTAGAGCGTTATTTTTTTAAGTATGTATATGTCATTGCCACATGAGTCTTTTGTCAGTGATGTAGACAGTGAGGTTGTGTGTACATGTACAAGAAGGTCGCTTGTGTCGAGAATATATCCTCGGAATCCTGCTGCAATTTATTGCATTATACAAGTACTGGCCTTTCTTCATATATCATTGGTCATTATCAATCCAGGGTCATGTGTTAGACTCTCCTCCTGGCCACATTGCATCTCATTGTCATTCACCTCAGTCTGTCTCCGCTGATTGGTCAGAAACTGATATTGATAGGAAAGGACCGATCACATGACTGGTCAGTAGTCATAGTTCGAATGAACACTCAGTCATGTCACACTGACTGAACATAATTATTACTTAAACTAATTTAAGACATGTTGTAAATTAACAGTATATGTTCAGGGTGAAGTTCAATCGATGTTTCCTTAATTAAGTAAATACTTAAAAGTTAAGTTTTTTTAGTATTTACTAAGTTAAATACATGTTAGGGAATCACGACATATTTTAGACACAAGCTGCTTTAATGTACCATACAACAGATTCAAACTTAGGCAACAGAATGTCACATACAGAAATAAACCAGATGGCTCCCTGTAAGACTTGGGGAATAACTTTTTTTAGTCTTAAAAAATACTGGTAATTTGTGTTTACCATTTGGATGAGGAGTCAAGGTCTTAATAATATAATTGACATTCAATTTATCCATGAAAAAAGCTTAATTTATGAATTTCAAAATGCAAATCCCTGCTCTTCATTGTTAGATAGATACAACATACCTCCTTTTATAGACATGTAAGTAGATTTAGGCACTTATTTCTTTACTGTACTTCATTAAAAAAAATTGATTACAATTTAGAGCCAGATCTGAGCCAGTTGAGAACTCATTATTTGGCTCTAAGTCAATACATTCTTAATAAAATTACATGTTACTGATAAGGAATGGTTCGTTAATACAAGGACAGAACAGTCTGTTAGGTTAAGGGTAAAATCGTTCATGTACATGAAGTTGCCTAGGGTTGAAAATAAATTATTGGGATACAATGCAATACAACATATTGTTGTTTTAAATTGTGAAGTTGCAGTATTTATAATGTGATGTTTGCCTGCTGTAATTTAGGAGAACGGCCTTGATTCCAATGATCAGGTAGTGTATGTTGTTACTGTGTGAGGCACCTTCAGTTTTCAACATTCAAACACTGGACTTATCTTCATCAAACTTTGTACCTAAATTTCAGACACATACATGTTTCTAAATCTAAATTCTCTCTCTCTTTTTTTTTTTTTTAAAAATAGATAAATGCTTCTTTGTTGGACAATTCATGGCATTTGACTGTTTGATTCTTACTGCAAAAATAAGCAGAAAGGTTGTGTAGTTGTCAAGCTAGAAGTCTGCAGGGTTTGATCCCAGGCTCAACCAAATGTCTTCTCAAAAACATTGCACAGTCCTGGTTCTACACAGGAAATGATTTGAGAGCAATTTACAAAAGCTCTAGTGAACTGTTGCAGTCAAGTTTAAATACATTTACACTGATATACTTTGAAGTAGAATTTGAAAAATAAAATGTATAATTTGAATCCGAGTTTTAAACTGAAAAGTTTGATGAAGATAATTTCAGCAAAATGTCAAGTGTACTTCCTGTCAAATTATAGTTATTTATAATGTTATATGACTGTTATATATGAGTTATTTTATCTGTTATATAACAGTTATTTGCTAGTTATTGTATAGATTTGCATGTGTATGGAGATCACAGGGGTCATAGTACCATTATTGTTGCCAATATTTGCCTCCAGGTTTTGCAAAATTTGAGAGGTTGTGAATATGATTATCATCATTAAATTGTCTTGGCTCTTGAAAAGTAAGAAAGTATATAATGTCCAACAGGAGACATAAGCATTCAATTTTAGGCCAGCCAGTCCACACCTTCATAAATACAGCCAGCAACACAAACAATTATGATAGGTACAACAAATTCATACAGAAGAGGGGCCATTTCTGTTTCCTTGCGTGAGGTCAACTAATTGTAACTTTTTACACCTGCAGTAAAAATACATGT
The DNA here is from genome assembly GCA_029582155.1 of Panopea generosa. Taxonomy (NCBI): domain Eukaryota; kingdom Metazoa; phylum Mollusca; class Bivalvia; order Adapedonta; family Hiatellidae; genus Panopea; species Panopea generosa. The sequence continues at coordinate 28,848,572 of CM055908.1, read as the reverse complement.
TTCAGACCAAGCAGAGCTATTATCATCACCCAGCGTCGTTGGCATCATCGTTGTCTTTAGACACCCAGATTAAACTTTTGCGTACAAGTTTCAGATATCTATGCAACCACTCATTGGATATGAATGAAACTTTGCATGTGTGATGACCATCATCAGTGGAACACACAGAGATAAGAACGATAACTCTGAATTGCATTTAGGCACAGTTATGGCCCTTTTTGGACTTAAACACCCAGAGGCGAGCTTTGTTGGTCTTCTGACAACTCTTGTTTTATAGGTTATGGCTAATTGTCTGAAATTAAAAGTTAACAACAGTTTGAAATTTAAATTAATGAAAACATAATAGGGGATCTTCCATAGTCAAGTGGTCTAGGGTATGTTTCTCAAGATCACTTACCTCTCACCACAAAAGTTGTGGGTTCAAGTTGAGATCGGTCAGAATACTTTATGTGAGGAAGTTTGCCAGTTACTTGTGTAAAGATTATGGCAAGATGAGACGTCCATAAAAAAAGGCTGACTGAGTGATAATGGATATAGATATGGCATTCTCAGTTTAGACTAGTGTCTCTTCATATTATGACTTTAAGTATTAAATCTATTGCTTATGTTCTTCTCACTACATACGCAAAGATTTAATACCATGATTTAATTTACCCTTGCGTCGCCTGGCCTATAACTGAGAGAATAATATGAATAAATACAAAGCGAGCACATTCAGATTGGCAATATTGGTGCTGTCCCGTGTGATTCTGCATGCAAATGAATGCATGAGTAATGTAATTGTGGTACAACAAATTTCACTAAATGTTCCGTTTCGGCACACACATATCTGCTGTACATTATAAATACCAGCTGCTGAAGAGAATCACCTTCATAGATTGATAAAATTAACACTTGAAATATTTTTACAAAACTTGGCATATAATAATAATTGTTATGATACCTAAAATTTTAGAATGAAAAACAGAGACAAAATCAGGATTTGAGATGTGGGCCGTTGGGATGTAGAATTTAGGGCAAATCTCAATGTGTGTTTTAGTACCAAAATGTATGGGGGATAGATATTAGGGGGTTGATGTGGTTACTGTTGAGTAACCGTTTTTATCAGTGCTTGTAAAATATATAATTGGGAAAGTTCATTTTTCTCTGAAGTTACAAATGCTACATAATTACTTTGTTGACTTGTATATGGTGAGAATTTCTTCACCCATTAGGCAGAATGTCATACGAAATTTATGACCTATAACTATTGGTTGAAAGTGGTGGTAAACACCACTTAAAAATTTGTTTTAGGGAAAGTTTGCAGCAAAACATAATTTTGCATTGAAATTACTGTATAATAATTTTTCATTTCTCGCTAAAATAATATTATTTTGAAATAGCCTATTGTTATTAACCAGTAAATGTATTAAACATTTATTTGTGTTAAACCTCAGTAACCAAGTTTGATGAAACTATTTAAGTGTAATAACTATTATTAATCTGTGAAAGGTGAACCTCTGGAGATGCTGGAATATCCACGGAATAGTCATCATAGAAACAAAAATAATTTCCTTAAAACATACAAAATACTGCATCGTGCATCTAGTGATATATGCATGCATAAATTATGTAAATGGCATGTCACAATATGCAAATATGTATGACTTTTTGCATGAAATGTATAATCGATTAATACATTATTCTTTTTCATTAATTGATATTATTGATACAATAATAATTGTATGGAATGACATTTGACGCAGTTGAAGCACGTAGCTTGGCTTAGGTGATTTGGTACATTTTGCTCGGTGCCTGCATTTCGCCATTACATCCCATATCCATCAAATATTTATATTTAAGAATATATAATTCTTTATGTTTGTTCCTTTACCCAGAAAAACCATTTATGTGAGAAAGTTTGCGAGTTACTTGTGGAAGGGCGATGGTTCTACCTATACTCAGACACATTCTGAGGTTGTCCTCCACCAATTAAATACTCGATGCCATATGTAACCTGTTATTTGTTAGTGTTTACCTTCCGTTCCTTTACCCATATATAGATTAATTAATACCTAAATAACATTATTGATAATGCAGCACTACACCAGCATTATCTTTTCCGTTTTTATTCGATATTGTAGTTTCAGTGTGGTTTGACCTGAGTCCCAACATTGCTTTCCTGACACCCACCCCCCTTCCCCCACACCCCCAAACCTTATACCCTTTCTCAAATTATAACAAACATCATAATTATGTCTCTATGTTCAGGAGACCTCCGGCGGCCCAGTGATTAAAGACGCTGTCTCTCACTGGTCAGGTTGTGGGTGTAAGTCCCTACTCTGCACAAATATTTACCAGTTCTGGGAGGACAGTCTCACTGCTGAGATTCATGTATACAAGATTTCTCAAAAAGATACTTGTTGGTGTTCTCACTCTATAAAATGAACTGCCATGTATATAACTTTTTAATGTTTTAAAAAATGGTATGATTAAAATGGTAAATTTGAAAGAACAGAAAATAACAGTTATTTAAAATAATCTTAAGTATATATTTTTTTAAAAAAAAAAAAAAGAAAAGTTAAATCTTTAAGTTTGTTTTATATGATATTCATGGTAGGTTTGTGAGTGATAAAAATGAAATGTGCTTGTGTACAAAATGCCAGAGATATTTAAAACATTTAATGTTATAAGACTGGATATGGTGTACACTTGTAGAGACGGCTACGTTGTTGTGTTGTGTTGTGTGTTGTTTGTTGTGTGTTCGTGTGTTTTACAACAAATTCTTCAATAAGTAGTATCTTCTGTATTTTTGGTGTACATAAATGGATTACAGCTTGTAACATCTAGTTATCCTTAAAATTGAATTAACTGACACTTTCTTTCTGTTTTTAAGATAGCAAGCTTAGCTGGTAGATTGAGGGTTTATATTGATCTTGTCCAATGTTTGTTGTCTATAAGCACTGTATGTATTTGGTTTTGTATTGATTTATGTTGGCTTGATTGTGTAGTAAGCTCAGAATTTGTGTGAATTACTCTTGGAGTTCATTTCCTTAATAGAACCAAACCTGGGTGTTGTTTTTCATAGGACATTAGGTCGAACTTGTGATCTCTAAAGTCAAGAGGCCATCACTCTTACCGCAACATGGTAAATGTTTACAATTGTTGTGAAATATGTTTGTATCACATTGGCAGTTTTTTTTTTTTTATAGATGCATTAAGTGCCTGTTGTCCGTCTGTGTGTCGATCCATCCAATTAATTTCCATTGAATAACTTCTGAAAGGGTCTATTTATTTAATTAATATTTGGTGTGAGCTGTATAATTATAAAATACAGGTCAAGGTCAATATTGGTCAATGTGGCTCATTTTCTTCAGGATTTAAAATACTCCATTACGACTTAATGTTCGGTAAACTTTATAAACATACAATGGATCCGTGTCTAGGTTAACTTTCTTTTATCTGTGTTTCATTTCTGCGAAGTTTGAACCTGCTTTTATTTTTAAGTAATCTCTCACGGGAGATTAATTCGTAATTGTAACGTCATCCGAAACAAAGAGATTGTATTAATTGTTTCCAGTAGACTGGTTCACATTTTTTAATCATACGCTGTTTTTGTAGGTATTGAAGTACTCGCAGTCTGACTGGAACAAGATGAAACAGGAGCTTGAATTGGATTACAATGCACGAATACTCAACAAGGAACGTGAATGGAGTAAAAAGTTGGCCGACAGAGACAAGAAAATATCCTACCTCGATGATCAATTGCATCTACTACGGTCATCAAATGAAGAAATGAAGTGAGTGATAATAAACAGAGCTGTCAAAGACCTTTGACTTTTCTTAAATATTTAAAAAATATAAACATTAAACAGCGATTAAAACCCAATTCCTGAAATAAAGGTTTATAAAATTATTGTCATTCCCCCCTTCGTTCTAATTTTTAGATATAATTGGAAATGGTCTAGCATTGTTCTAACCGATTATTATGTTCTTGTGCATTCTGTCAAAATTGAAAGGAAATGTTTGTATAGTTGTTGTAGACTTTAGAAAGGAGCATGATAATATATATATATATACTTCATAATTATTTTGATCCCCAAAATCGTTATCAAAACAGAAAAAAGACATTTTGCATCACATGATAATCATAAAATAGCTTTAATTACAAGATTGCATTTAAATAATCATTAACATTTTATCTTAAAAAGCCAGGCCCGATTAGCTCAGTTGTTAGCACGTCTGACTATCAATCCAGGGGTTGTAAGTTTGAATCCCCGCTCGGCCACAGTCTCCGTGATGATTGATATGACATAACGTCTCATTATCATTCGTTTCTCACCACTGATTCAAGTGGGAAAGTTATCAGTTACTTGCGGAGATGGGGTGTGGTCGAGTACTGGTTAACATTCGGGGATCCCAGGAAACAGAAGTTAGGTTAACTGATCATCTGTTAACCCTCGATGGCATAAAAATGACGCTAAATGTTCAAACAAACAAATTTATACTAAAAACATTTGACTGATACCTAATTAAGAATGCCGTACTCTTGGGAGCATTTGTGAAACTTATAATATTGGTTGTAAACTTAAAGTAAGTATTGTTCATAATATTTTATAAATTACTCCTAATGAAATCAAACTTGATTGAAAAGTTCAGAAAATGCTAAATTGAACAACTGATTTTTACTGTAATTTTTTTTGTGAAATGCAACACTGGATTGCATTTGTGAGAATTAAGAAGGGAGTGTGCTTCCAACAGTACTTGCACAGCTTCTATACAACATTTACATCTTTATTTACAGGTGTGTGGTGTCTGAATTTGAGAAGTTAATATCACAGCTGCAGGGTATGTACCAGTATTTGCTACTTTACTGCCGTGATATGTTGGCTAGCTTGTGTTCAGCTACTTGAAACATTACTATATCAAGATTTTTTTTGTTTTTTTTTAATGGGTTTAACGCCATTTTCAACACATTTCAGGTTATATATGGCATATCCAGTTTTATTGATGGAGGATGACCTCAGACTGAGTAGAGCCACCGTCCTTCCGCAAGTAACTCGAAACGTTCTATATTGAGTTAAGCACAACATGTATACTTGAACTAGATGTACCTAACTTGGTTGACAGTTAGATAAGAGTGATATCCCCAACCCACTCATTTCCTTCCTCGCACAATGCATTTGCAAAAAGGGTGCCATTATTTGGGCCCAAGAAACCAAAATTTATATTTCGCATGAAGTGTAAATTATTTTATATTCCATAAAAATGGATTTGCGACATTTATTTCGGGGCTATACAGTAAATTATGGAATACTATTTGACCTTATGAAAAGTAACCTTATATTTAGATAAAAATTATATTCATCACAAAACATATGCGTGGGTGTAAAATAACACTGAATTATTTAGGATAAATCATAAGTAGATCAAAGCAGGGTGGTGGTGTAGTGGATACCCTGTTGACCACTCACAAACGGTCGCGAGTTTGATCCAGGTTTGGTCTAATAGCCTCTCATAAACAGCACCCAGGAAACAAACTCGGCAGCAGTTTACAAAAAAGTCAAAGCTTACTTTGCATTCAAGCTAGAATAATTAGTATAAATCAAGCAGAATAATCATGCAAATGAGATCCAGTTCAATAACCATTAAGCAGACTTCTGCAAATGTTATTAACAGCATGTTGGAAAATTCATTTAGCAGATTGCTGAGGAAAAAAAACAAGGTTAATAGCACTATGTTTGTAGTTCTATGTAGACTATTACATTTTTCACGCATCATAATTATTATTTTTGCAAACTCTTTTAAATAATTCAACAGAAGACCATAGTTATAAAAGTTTGTTTTTTTCACCTGTCATGCTATAACATTCCTAATAAAAAAAAAAAAAAAATGGCTATCCATTATATCCATATATTTTTTTCAGCTGAGAAAGAAAAGTCATCAACAGAATCTCAACAGTCCTATGGTGACCTAGTGAAGGAACGAGATCAGGTAATTGCATTTAAGGATATATTATAAAATTTACTTGAGATATACCAAGTTCCATCTTCTGTGATGATTTTGACTCTTCTGTGATGATCTTTGACTCAAAATGATTTACTCATTGAATCAATTTTTAGCTGTACTGGCCAAAGGCCAGAAGGTCTTATATGATGGTGCGTTGTTTGTTGTATGTCATCTGTTGGCAGCACTTTCTCTGAAACCACTTGGCCAATTAAACTGAAACTTCACATGGATGTTTCTATTGCATAGGAGTCTACACAGAAGATTTTTTTTTTTTTCGATCTGAAATTCAAGATGGCTGCAGTCCAAAACTTAAAAAGTCTTCTTCTCATGAACGGCCCAACAGATTTTCAAAATGTTTATGTAGTAATGATAACCAACAAACAGAATAAATATTAATTTATTTATTTTTAAAATGGAAATGATTTTTCCTATATCTTCACAGAAGCATTGTTTGGTGATGTAGGTTCAGATTTGTAAAAATGACTGGGTTCCACTATCTTAAGGGGTCAGGAGGGGCCCCAAAAGGTTCAAAATTGGGAATTACAAAAACTGTTTTCTTAAGAACTGGTATGTCAGATTTGTTCATATTTGGTATAAATGATCACTGTGTGTAGGGGTTTGATTGCAGATAAGAATTTAGGGGCTAAAATTTATAGTGGCCCTGTAAGGGAACTTAGAATTTTACGTAGGAATACTATGGGAAAACAGAAAATTCTCTTTTTTTTTCATCTATTTAAGCAAAATCATTATTCAGTTTGAGTTCTGAAGTATCATCAAGTCATAGGAAATAAGATTTGGCTCAATAAGGAGAATTGACTTTCCATAAGGGGCCAGGGTGGGTCAAAAAAGGATTAAAATAGAAAATTTACAAAAATCTTCTTCCCAACAACCGGTCCGTCAAATTTGTTCATATTTGATATGGATTATCCCAATGAGTATGGGTTTAAAGTTTGTACAAATCAAGGGTCTTGTATTTATAGGGCCCTGTAAGGGGACTGAGTTTTATATACTATTATTAGGAATACTATTGGAAAACGGAAAATTCTTTTTTTTATCATTCATTTATGACTTTTTTTATTTAGTTTGAGTTTTGAAGCAACTTCTAGTCATAACAAATATGATTTTGTTCGATACGAAGTATTGACTTTCTAAAAGGGGCCTGGTGGGGTCACAAAATGATTCAAATTGAACATTGTCATAAATGTTATTTTCAACAACCAGTCAGTCAAATTTGTTCATATTTGATATAAATTATCCCTGTGATTAAGAGTTCCCCAGTTCTGCGATGTATAGAGGCCCTGTAAGGGGTCTTTGAGTTTTACATAGGAATACTATGGGAAAATGGAAAATTCTCATTTTTTTGTCCATTTTGGGTAAATATGTTGTTCAATTTGAGGTCTAAAGCATTGTCTTGTAACAATTTGATTTTGTTCAATAATGATTGAATTTCCATAAGAGGCCAGAGGGTGGATGGGGCAATAAGGTTAAAATTGGGAATTTTCACAAATTTCCTCTCAATAACCTTTCAGTCAAACTAGTTCATATTTGATATAAATTATCCTTACATCAGCAAGGATTGAAGATTTTGCATATCAAGAGGCTGGGATATATTGGGGCCCTGTAATGTGACTTTTATATAGAAATATTATAGGGAAAACTGAAGTTTTTCATTTTGCATCCATGTGTACAAAAAAACTTCTTTTTAAAATCTGAATCATTAAATTTTCTGCTCATAACAAATCACTAAGAGTGGGTGATTGAAGTTCTGACAAATTAAGGGGCTGGGTTGTATAAGGGCTCTGTACAGGGGTCTATAAGTGTTTGTTCAGTGTGATTGTGGTGGAGGTATTTATCCATAAGTTGTTAAGCCGACCTCCCAAAGAGGGTAAATATTGTGGAATTTCAAAAAGTGCTATGGCCACGTTGAACCAGTAGAGCTTCATGGGGCCCTCTTGGGCCTCTTGTTATTTTACTAAAGTAAATGCATAACCATACGGGATTTCTGTTTTAAAACAATTATCAACAATTAACACCAGACTAGTTGTAGTGTGCTTGTTTTGAAATAAATGTGTGTAAACAATCTTTAGAAATTCAAACTGCTATTTCCTTAGATTATTTTTCTACTGTTCCATTAGAACCTGATACTAAATATAATAACATATTTTACATTATAGATTACCACACAAGTGTTAAATATGATGCCTTTCATCATTTTCTAGAGTTGTGTCCCTTTCCAAAATCAAGATAAAATTAACCATCAGCATAATAATATACTGAAATTTCTCAATTTCATGTGGTTAATTCATAATTTTTAGCCCGCCGGGACGAAGTCCAAGGAGAGCTATTGCCATGACCCCGGTGTCGGATGCGGCAGCGGCGGCGTCATCGTCTTTTAGACACCTAGGTTAAACTTTTGCGTTAAAGTTTCAGATATCTGTGCAACCACTCATTGGATGTGAATGAAACTAAGCATGGTGTTCACTATCATCAGTGGAACACACAGAGACAAGAACCATAACTCTGGGTTGCATTTTGGCAAAGTTATGGCTCTTTTTGGACTTAGACACCCAGGGGCAAGCTTTGTTGTCTTCTGACAACTCTTGTCAGGAATAGTGTTATTGATGTGAACATTTATTAAGATGTCATCTATGTTTCTAGGCGCTGGAAGATTTACAGTCGGTGGAAACAGCATTCTCAGATCTACATCAAAGATATGAAAGAACCAAAGGTGTAGTTGAGGGGTTTAAAAAGGTATGACATAGTAGAAAACATGCCTGAATATGAATGCAGTATTGAGCATTTCTCTATTTTGTATTATAAGTATCCTTCACATGTGAAAGGTTGAGATAAGGGTAATCCTACCCAAGGTTTCACTGTAGGCTAGGCCTAGGTTTCTATCAGTTAGGCTGAGGGTTGGAATCTCATTATTTCTTTTGTATACAACGGTGCATAATGAAGTGGATAGAGTGTTGGCTACTCACACCAGCGGTTGCGGGTAGGATTCCTAGTTTGCCCTGATGCATCTATAAAAAAAAAACACTTGGTACCGGTTCTACACAGGAAGCAGACTTGAGAGCAATTCATATAAGCTTTGAGCTTTCTTTGCTGTCAAGCTAAATTAATTTAGTATCCATATGATTTAATTTTTTATAGTATACCAATAAGTTTTATCTCGACCCGAGGGTGAGATCTATAATGACATCGGGTTGTGGATAAGGAAGTCCAAACCAAGGGTTAAAGATACGTCAAAGAAAGAGACTTTGCGGATTGCTTTGTTAGTACTGTGGCCCAGGGGTTGGATGTCCTGATACACAACTTGTAAGTAAGTTAAAGATTCATTTTCTCAATATCAAAGGTATTATAATCTGAACTTTGGTATAGAGCATTAATATTGTCTGAATAATGACATCACTATATGATTTTATGATGTCATTTGTGGAACAGGTCAGTATATGGATATGATCATCTCGCACTGATAATTGACAAGGATATCTTTGTTTGGTAGGAGAGAAAAGATTATTGCACTCTTTCGATTGACCAGTTTAACTTGTGTGTTTTACAGAATGAAGATGTTTTAAAGAAGTGTGTACAAGATTATCAGGTGAAATTAAAAGCTGCTGAAGACAAGATTGTGTCAGTGAGACAACAAGCGGAGGATAAATTGGATCAGTAAGTCAATGTGGTCAACTCATGATTCATTTAACACTCTTTCAGTGTTGCAATCTAGCCAAATCTGTTGTTGAAGAATTCCAGTACTTGAATATCATCAAAACAGTACTTATATACCGAAATTATTTAATTTCTCGATACATTTATTCATTTAAAAAGAAATAAAATTAGAATAACTAGTGAAGCTTAAAATTACTGAAATTGTGTACCATGCAGATAGCTCTCCAGAAATTAAACTATCCGCACAATATTGAAAACACCAGTTTTCTTAAACATGGTTTGGAAATAATATTGGTTATAAATCATGGTAATTGATCCATGCATTATTAATAAATATTTGATTTCACAGGCTTTTATCACAATAGTAAAAACAAATTGAATGAAATTTTAATTTAGTATTTTTATGTAATTCTTACTCCTGCTTTTAAAACTAGCACGTCATCCATCATTTCTTTTATAAAAAGCTGTTTTTTACCAATTATGAAAACTCCAAATAATCACTTGTTTTTGTAAAAACTGGTATTTACCAAATATGAAAACTCCAAATAATCACTTGTTTTTGTAAAAACTGGTATTTACCAAACATGAAAACCCCAAATAATCCTTTGTTTTTGTAAAAAGCTGTTATTTACCAAATATGAAAACTCCCAATAATCACTTGTTTTTTGTAAAAACTGGTATTTATCAAATATGAAAACTCCCAATAATCACTTGTTTTTGTAAAGACTGGTATTTACCAAATATGAAAACTCCAATAATCACTTGTTTTTGTAAAAACTGGTATTTACCAAATATCAAAACCCCAAATAATCCTTTGTTTTTGTAAAAAGCTGTTATTTACCAAACATGAAAAGTCCAGATAATCACTTGTTTTTGTAAAAACTGGTATTAACCAAATATGAAAACTCCCAATAATCACTTGTTTTTTGTAAAAACTGGTATTTATCAAATATGAAAACTCCAAATAATCACTTGTTTTTGTAAAAACTGGTATTTACCAAATTTTGGTCCAAATATGGAACCTCCAAAACAATCATACTAGGAGATTACTTTTCTGAAATCACTAAAAACAAAATGTCTAAATGTCATTTACTATACATCTTACCATTTATGTGCAGAAGACGTAATCTAGTGATAGAGCATTGGGCCCTGGAGTCGAGAATGGGTCCTGTGTGGTGTCCTTGAGTTAAACACTTTAATCCACATATGCTAAGTACTGGCTCTACTCTGGAAGCCTTCGCAGTGATGTGACTTAGCCCTTTACTGCATATAGACACCTTTGGGCACCTGATATAGACGGCTTTTGAATTATTGGGTGAATTATGTTTATATTAACTGACAGAGTGGGAAAAAAGTGCAGGAAGTGTTCAGATTGCTTGTTACGAGCAATCTGAACTCTTCCTGCACTGTTTTCAAAGGCCTTCTGTGATTGGTGCGGGAAAACGCGTACATGTATCTATGGAGTAAAGGGTTAAGTTGTAAGATCTTGTTTTACAATGAATGTAGATTATGTAAGTTGTAATGACATTGACCTTTTGTTACAGAGCAAGTCAGGAAATGGACAAATTACGGAAATCAACAACATCTGAAGTAGCAAGACTTGATGCAGCTCTGAAAAAGTCTGAACTAAAAATACAGGGATTAGACAGAAATTTAGAACAAAAGGTATTGCTAAGTTTTAATACACCGCATTGTAATATTTTTTTATTGAACAATAAAGATCAAAGTTCAGAGATTATGCCATCTGTTCTTTAGTAAACTTCTAATTTGGTGACCATCTTCGAAACAATTGTAAAGGTCAAATGAACATACATAATTATATTAGGGAGGGATGTTCAGCAGATGAAGACTGTGTCGCATACTATCAACAAGCTCGAGGTCGCTGGGGGTCAGATCCCTTGCAGGCTGTTAGTCTGCAGTTGATGGGTCTGACCTTAAAAAATAGATTGCCTTAAATTATTAATAAATTGTCTGCCGTGTTCCTACCTACTCACTCAAAATTGTCGCTACCCAATCTTTTTTATTGACTTTCAAAGTGTTTATTTTTTTTCATGATTTCTTTCCATGTTTCTTAAAAATGACATTGCAAATGTAAAATTTGGAGAAATAAAAACTAGCTACCTACCTACCCACCTGAAAAATTCTGGGTCAGAGCATAGTAAATAAATATATTTTTAAGGATGACCTGGTCAAATTTGAAAATATAAGCCAGGAATGTTGACATGAAGACGGTGTGTGGTTTACCGCTCCAGCTGTCCCATGTTAAAGGTCACAATGAAAATAAAAAATCATATTTATGTGTATGTTTTGTGCCATCACAAACAAAATGTATCTTTATGACATCTGAAAAGTATGTCAGTTTATGACACAACATGTTTATAAGCTCGCCGGGACGAAGTCCAAGGAGAGCTATTCATGACCCCGGCATCGTCGCTGGCGTCGTCTGTAGACACCCAGGTTAAACTTTTGCGTTTAAGTATAAGATATCTATGCAACCACTCATTGGATGTGAATGAAACTTTGCATGTGTGTTCACCATCATCAGTGGAACACACACAGACAAGAACCATAACTCTGGATTGCATTTTGGCAAAGTTATGGCCCTTTTTTGACTTAGACACCCAGAGGCAAGCTTTGTTGGTCTTCTGACAACTCTTGTTTACTGTTAGTAGCGTCATGTGTATGACATGATCATTGTGTGTCTGTATGTGTCTACTACTCACATTTTTACGACATTCAAACTGTTTACTTTTCATTTCATTTCATTTCCAGATAAAAGAGAACGATGAACTGACAGCCATATGTGATGAACTGATAGCAAAAGTTGGTGGGGAGTGAAATAAACATGTAACCAGACTGTGAAAATCAACCCATCAAGATATTTTGTGTTCAGATAGACGCCAAACATGACACTCACATTATATACATGTATACATCACTGACATCTGTTGAGTAGTCAACAGCTCGGTGATAGTGGTAGAAGTAAAAAACAACATTTATAATGGAAGTTGAAATATGTGGCATTGAAACCAGATTTTTAAAAGAGTGTGGATTTTACCCAGACAATTCTCTACACCTTCTCTACACATTCTAGTGAAAATGTGAAATCGGCATATATGTTACGTGATATGTTTGTTACATGTTGCCTTTCTGTAATAACATCGGCAGTGATTTAGCCGAATGTTTAACCAACTGAAAAAGGATTGTGGAAATGGAAAATTTATGGGCAAAAGGTCTCTTTTTCTAGATAGGGTAAATTGTAGAATGAGCTAAGATGCCAAACAGGTGACAAAAATATACTTTTATCGTTACAGTATAAAGAATGATAACATACGGATACAGCCTTTTCAAGATGGAAAAATTGTGCTTGGTTCTCTGACTATATTGTGAAAAAAATGTTAAAAAATATAATATCATTTTAAAAAAATGATGTAACATTATTGACTATAGATTCAGCAAATAACTGCAAGCATTTTCTGGATGCAGCAAATGACTGTTTTTATCTTTTATTCATAAAGTCTATATTAAGGTTTATGGTTTTATATCTCAAGTTATGGAAATAATAATATTGTTTGTTAACAATGGCTGAAAGATACATGTATGTTTGTGTTTTATTGTTCATATTATTTGTCAAACCAGGTGTGAATGTCAATCAATCAAGCATGTCATGTCATTAAGCAAAAATCATAATTACCCTAGTCGTAATTTTTTTTATATTTAGCAAGTTGCCTGCTTGAGAATTAGTTTCCATCAAATTTGAGTCGTAACATACATGCATTAATCTAACAAAATCATGTTCCCAAGATTATCAAACCTTCTAGTTCATACTCAATGGAGTTCTGATCAAATCAACCAGTCACATCCATGTTGCAATAAAAGTGGTGTTTCCATTGAGAATTAACTCTGTTGAGCACGAACTTTGGAGTTATTATAACCTCAGGGGCCCCCCATGTTATTTTTTGTCCTTATTATTTGACGCAAATTTAAGATTGTTTTGATTTAGTATAATTTTGAGAGTTATTAAGACAAAATACATGTAATGTCCCAAATCTCATTTTAATATCATTTCAGCTCATCACTTTTGCAAATTTGTTCAGCTCTTGTTCCATAATTCATGCAAATTCTTTCAGCTTATATTCTTCACTATTTTCAGCTTTATCAAATATCTTAAGAACTTTACTTAAATGCTAATATCTTATCAATTTCAAGTTCTTAAGAGCACGCTGTATAGTGGTAGAACATATAGAGGATCTGACGGTCACAGGTTTGATCTGTCGCGACAATGTGCAGTATCTTGAGCAAGACCCCTTATTCACATATGCTTCGTACTGGCTCTACCCATATGCTTAGTACTGGTTTTACCCATACACTTGGCACTGGTTCTACCCATATGCTTGGTATTGGTTCTACCCATATACTTGGCACTGGTTCTACCCATATGCTTGGCACTGGTTCTACCCATATACTTGGCTCTGGTTCTACCCATATGCTTGGTACTGGTTCTACCCATATACTTGGCACTGGTTCTACCCATATGATTGGTACTGGTTCTACCAAAATGCATGGTACTGGTTCTACCAATATGCATGGTACTGGTTCTACCCATATGCTTGGTATTGGTTCTACCCATATACTTGGCACTGGTTCTACCCATATGCTTGGCACTGGTTCTACCCATATGCTTGGCATTGGTTCTACCCATATACTTGGCACTGGTTCTACCCATATGCTTGGCACTAGTTCTACCCATATACTTGGCACTGGATCTACCCATATGCTTGGTACTGGTTCTACCCGTTTGCTTGTCACTGGTTCTACCCGTATGCTTGGCACTGGTTCTACTGGTATGCTTGGCACTGGTTTTACCCATGTGCTTGGCACTGGTTCTACCCAGGAAAGACATGGAGTGTGGTTTGTACGAGTTGTAGAAACTTCTTTCACAATCAGTGTAAATTCATACAAGTAAACATTACTAAATTATTTGTAAAATTTTAAAAATGTTTAAAAATTCAGAACTAGATGGAGTTGTTCTTGTTTTTATGAGGGTGGCGGGAATGATTTCCTTAGGTTCAAAATGTGTAAATTGTATAATGATCACACTTTGAAGAACCTGTCCTGTTTCATCTGATAGTTAAGAGTATTTTGTCCAATTGGTGCAATAAGGTACCAAGTGTATGTGAAAACAGAATGCACTTGGTACCTTTTTGCTCCAATAGGGCGAAATTTGTTATGAAATGTACTGGTATTTAGAACCCTGACCAACGTTATTATATACATATACTATGTTTGTTTCACTGCAGTTTTTGTCAAATAAACTCTTGCAGTATTTGCTGTGCTTGGAATAGTTTTATACAGTTACGTAGATTGTTAGTGTTATTATTTGCATTATGTGATAGCTTAAACTGTTAAATAATTATATTGCCTTATTAGGGAGTTGTTTGGTTTCAGTAAAACAATTGCTTTACCCCTGTTATTTTTATGGGTAGAAAATATACTCCTGTAAGAGTCGTATTTACAGTTTGTGGGTTGTTACCCAATTCAGTTAAATAATGATACAAAACATTTTTATAGATCTGATACTTTATATCAGACCAATTGTTTCAAGGTGCATTGAGGTAATTTTTTAGTATTGTTTGTTTGAATGAGAAATTGTCTATGGTCAATATATGTGACAAGTGTGAAGTGAAGACAACCAGATGATATATATGCTCTGTGCTGACAAGATGATTTTAGCTTCATGTTCTTTTTTTTTTTTGAGTGCGGGGAAAGGGGGGGGGGGGGGGGTGCAGGCATCAAGAACATACATGTACATGTTTTCTTGTCTTTTTTAAATCAAAAAAAAAAACAACATTGTAAGTTTCAAAATATTGGACCGTTCTTGAAAAAAAGCTAGTTTGCTGTGCTCCAACCGAGTAATTTTCATGTGGGTAGGTAGGCCGCTAATTGTGCCAGATTTTGATTGTGCATTGTCATTTTAAACAAAAATGAACTGAAAACATGGAAAAGAATTTCTTTTAAAGTCAACAAAAATGTTTGGGTAGCTGCAATTTTGAGTGAATAGGTAGGAGCACAGCAAAGTGAAGAACGGCCTAGGTTTTACGCAGTCTTGTTTTATATCTAGCAGAACAAGAACTACTCTCGATGTTCTTGTTTTGTATCTGAACATTAGACTATATATTTTGCATTCTAAACAAATGTTATTTGTATCTAGATAAAAATATTTACTTATCTTTACTTTAACCTCATTTTGTATTGAAGACATAACAAACTAGGCCAAGTTTTGGTTCAGAAAAAACTTTCTACTCTATTATGTTTTTATTCTGTATATGAAAAAGCAAGCTGAATACATAATTGCAAAACACCTTAAATAATACTCAACACAAAAGGCCATCTTTAAGAAATGTTTGTTTTCTGTGCTCCAACCCAGTATTTTTTCATATCGATAGGTACATGTAGGTAGCTGTTTTTTAGCCAGATTTTAATTTTTTATTATCATTTTGAAAATGGGCAGAAATCATGAAAAAATATAGTGCTTTGAAAGTCAATAAAGAAGTTTGGGTAGCTACAATTTGAGTGGGTAGGTAAGAGTGCAGCAAACAAATATTTTTTTTTAAGAACGGCCTAATTGTTTTGTGTAGAGAGAAGCATATTGATATTGTACACTGTTTTTGTTTTGTGTTGGTCGACAGCTTTCTGTGATACTGATTACACTTAAATGGC
The DNA here is from genome assembly GCA_029582155.1 of Panopea generosa. Classification (NCBI taxonomy): domain Eukaryota; kingdom Metazoa; phylum Mollusca; class Bivalvia; order Adapedonta; family Hiatellidae; genus Panopea; species Panopea generosa. Next base: position 28,832,195 of record CM055908.1, on the reverse strand, counting down.
GAATGGGCGCTGTTCTTAAACTTGTTGATGTTGGTTCTGTTTTTAAATATTCATGATGTCAATGTGTCTGCACATATATAATACCGGTTGTCGTATAACAATTTTATTTTGATGTTTACTCGATCATAAGCTGTTGCCAAGGATGTAAGCAGGATCAAAATTTTGACATTTGTTAAAAATTAACGAACGTGTACATTGAAATTCGGTGAACAGAAACTTTAATATGCAATTTACTTCTCTATATTAACAAGTAATATTTTGTCCAGTTTCTTTTCTTTTTATTATACATTCATCCTAAAACAACAGCGACTTCCATACACAGCCATTTTCATCTTGTCCCAACAATATTGCTGTAAAGGGAATTTTCACTGCATAATTTTTTATCTCATCAGGACATTCATTTTTCCTGTATGATAATTTGATTACTTTCTTTAAACCCGTGGATCGATTTTGCTTTAACCTAAGTAATTATCTTGTAGCTTAAACAGAAATTTGAATGACACAAACGTATGTCTACATAAAAGTTTTAAGTACATGTACTTTAGTAAATGTTGATGACATTTGATCCTAAATTCTGAAGCCATGCATTTTTATTTCCTATTTACAATTTATGTTCAGTTGTGTAGGTAATATATTAAGAAAAGTATCATGTATGAATTAATATATTGGTAATTGAATTTTTTTCAATGCCTCTGCCATTTTGAAGAATGAAGGGGCATTAAGTGCTACTCCTTTTCCATATGTTCATCTGTCTGTCTGTGTTTCCAATTGGGTCTACATGTTTGTATTTAATTAATATTTGATGCAGCTGTATAATTATTAAATACTGGACAAGTTCGATATTTGTCAACGCAAGTTAAATTTTAGCAGAGTTACTGCCCCTCTTAAACTTGATTTTTGGAAAATTATTTACAAATGTAGCAGCGGCATCTGTAGTATGGGAAACATTTCTAGTTTTAAATAAGTATGTGCCCCAAACAATTATGTATGTCATTTGGTCTACAAAGATTTCATCGTATAAATTTATATACATTCATTTTCTTGTAACTTAACCTTTAAAAAATATCTAACTTTTTGAAGAAACATTGGAATTTTACTTACCACTAACAATTAGATGATTAGTTTTGTATGTGATATAACAAAATAATAATCATGTATAAATATATGATAAAATATTGAAGATTTTTTTTTTATGAGAAGAGAGGGTGGTGGCTAAAGTATGGTCCCAAACAATGGTATATGAAGGTCGTTGAGAAGGTCACAGGGTGGAAGATTGCTGTTAGATCTGTTTATACCATAATTTTTTAAATGTTCTGATCTTTTATATACATGTTATATTATATTATAAGGGTAATAACTTGTCCAGAAACTTTACCTTTTATAAATTATGACATTTGGTCAGGTTGAAGCTCCATTACAGTTGGAGAAAACTCGGTTTATATTATACATGCACATCTATATAGTGAATAAAGATTCATCTCCACAAAGATGCATTTTTTTATCTTGGGTACAATTGAATTTTGATTCAGTTAACTGTTGTTGATATAGTGCAACCGCATAAATATAACTGTCAATCTCGCACTTGACAGCAACAACTTTTGTTTTCATTTCATACAGTTGTTAAATTTAAGGATCAATATCAATGTTCATGACAGTGTTTAGTTGATTTGATGAAAAATGGTTACACACTACTTGTACAATCCAATACAAAAATATTACAAATGAGGTGATCAGATTCTGAAATACTGATTTATTTATGCTATCATTAGAACAAATCATTCAGCAAAGGTTGTTTTGAGAGCTGAAAATTACACATTTATAAATTTTAATGTACCCCTCAAATTTAATATATACTTCTGTCCGATATTGCACAAAGGTCACTCCTTGTAAATTTAATGCTAAAATGGATGCAATTTTACACATGGGCAGATCCAGGATTTCTGGACAAATACAAATTTACAATTGCAGGTTTTTTTTTCAAATGTTCAATATGGGGAGGGGTAGGTTGCAACAGTGTATAGTATTTAAAGTATATTTTTCTCACCATTTTTTCTGAAATAAGTAACTTTTTTATTTTTGGAAATCTAAGGGTAAGACAGGTCCGAATTCCCTGTTCCCTCTGGACCCATCATTGCTACAATATAATTCAAAAACTGTTTCACAAATTGGAAAGAAACAAAACTAATTACATAGCAAGATGAATTATGTTATATGTTTCTGCTGTTTTTGAATGGATTTATCTGTTTTTTATTGGTCATTGTTTAATTTACAATTAACTCAACTAATTCAAAATGTGTTCTGTAGGAATTCAGTATGTTGTAGGTAGTTAATAATAGTACAAATTAAATTAAAAAGGATTGTATTTGCTTAACATTATTTTGTGTTTGCATATTTGTGTTTGATTGAGAGAGCTTATATTTATAAAATAATGTCACTAAATTATTGATAAACCTTATAAATTATATAAAAACCTGAAAATCATGTGTTTGTTGTTTGATTATCCAACCATGGCTTTGTGTAAGTATGTTTTAAGACTGGGGGCAAGGGTATTCTCTGTTAACCCTTTACTTCATATAAACACCTTTGAACACCTCTTAATATTGAAAGCATTAATTCACCACATATCAGCAATGGGTGAATTATGTTTATATTAACTGACAGAGTGGAAAACAGTGCAGGAAGTGTTCAGATTGCTAGTTACGAGCAATCTGAACTCTTCCTGCACAGTTTTCAAAGGCCTTCTGTGATTGATGCAAGAGGTTCTCTGTTAAGCTGTTATTGGCAGAATTTATTCTTTGTTATCTGTTATTATGAAAATTGTATTTACTGTATCTGTTTTCAGCTTAATTTATTTTTTGTTATCTGTTATTGTGAAAATGGTATTTCCTGTTAACTGTTAATTGATAATTGTCTGTAATCTGTTACTTCACTAATATTAGCTGTTTATGTTATGCAAAATCTTCAAATACGAGAAATTCATCTCCTGCATTTGAGAAACTGACTGCTCCCTAGTTTGGTGTTCAGAAAGAATATTTGTGTCTCATGTTATTTACTGTTAACTGTTTTCCTTCATTTTGTATTCACTGTAAACTGTTTTCTGCAAAATCAATTTGCTGTTATCCTGTTATTGGGGACCCACTTGCGACCCCTCCCCCCCCCCTCCCCCCCACCTGTCTTTATTTGTTGAATATTCATAAGATATATCGAGTGTTTATATAGAAGGATAGGAAACTTCCATCTCCCAACTAAATGTTGATAAAACAGCATGCAGAGGATTAATTACATGGCAAATTAATCATTTAGAATTCATAAGGCAACTGATTTCTTATGCACAAAATGTAACGTCAGATGTTTTATAATCGTGCAAAATCATGAAAATGTTCTTAAATTAAAAACATTGCAGTTTGAAGTAAAATTTCATGTAATTTTGTTTTTTTTTAGTTGCAGTATACAAAATTTTGTTTCAACAATTTTAAAACACAGTTTGCCGGGAAAAGTCTTGTTTTGTTGAGAATTTCATTGTGCAAAGTAACAATTTTCATCTGTATTCCGGAGATGAATGGAAGTGAAGATAATTAAAAATGAGGTTTTGCACAAACGTTTCCTTCTGCATATAATTCTTTGGATACATTATGAACTTTGATGTTTTACATGCAAGTTGGTAAGCACATCGGCAGTTCATGCAAACCATTCTATTTCCCTGTGTGTGCTGTAACCACTCATCAAATAAAGTTCTGATATCGATTGATGAATGCACCCTGTCTATACCAATATGTTCCGTTATAAATTATTAAACACCTTTATACCAGAAAATAAATTGTTTTATCACATGATTTACAGTGCACGAGTGTAATATACCCAGGATATAAAGCTATCACTACAAATTCATCACTTAGCATTTTCCCTACAAGTCAATTTTCGTCATAAAATGCCTAGTACTTTCAGACTTGCGCGTACATATAAATAACATCAACTTTGTTGTGGTAAAATAAACTTTTTTTGAGACGTGTCATAGGATGACTGTCAAAATAAATAATTTCTTGCTCATACACTATGATCTGAATAATAAATGGTAAATGAACCCATTTCATATAAAGAATCTTACATTCACACCCATTTGTTATTGAATATACTAAACATGTTTGGCAAAACAATAAGATGGTCGGCAGAGATTCACATATATATTTTTGTGAACTTGTTTAATAAAGTCAATAATATAGTCAAACCGGTCTTCAGCAGCCAATCAAAAGAACTTGAACAAATATGGCCATTCGATGCTTACATTTGTATTTGACAGGGTGTTGCTTAATACAGGTTAATTTGCTCTGGGAAATAGTTAATTTCACTGCTTAAAACAGGTGGCTGCTTAGTAAAGGTGGCAGCACAGATTTGACTGTACAACTCGTGTAAGATTCTTTATGTATTCATTTAAACTGATCAACAGAACTGCCACATTCTCCAAACTGGTTGCACGACACCAATAGGAGGCACTATTTCAGGTTCACTCTCCATGTACAGAAACAAATTAACATATTGATTTTAGAAAAAACAATACATTAACAAATGCAAATGCAAAATGAGTCTAGAACCTTGATACCTGCAGAGTTTCAGCTAACTTCTTTCCAAATACTCCAGTTATCACCTCTTACAACATATACAAGTTACAGCGATCCCAATCTTACAATCACTCATTCGGCTCTCAAGAACCACAGTTTGTTTATTTAATCGCAATTAAAATGAAAATGATAAAACGAAAACGACACCCATTCAGAGGATTCCTAACCCTCTGCTGAGTTCAGCACTGATTATATTCTTAACCATAACAACAAAGGTTGTAAATTAAGTACAGAAGATTCCAGCCTCACTCTCCAATAATAATTACATTAACACACAAAATGATTTTAAGTGGACAATGAAAAGCAATACAAAAGATAAAGAAAAATTTAATATCTGCATTCAATTTGTTTTTTATTCGGAATGGCACATTCATGTGTAAAACTTGTCATGTGGACTTGCCAACATCATATTAACAAACAGTGGAGTAAATCGAGATTCGCTTTAATATGAAGCAATTAAACATGATTATAAAAATAAATACTCTGATTATTACTGACAATTATATTGCATTCTATAACACGTAAAAGCTCTACAAACATATACAATAATATACGATAAAACACAATGCAAATTTAACACAAGTGGGCCACAATGACCATAAATTGATCACGTGGCACGAGACATGACAAATAGATGGATTTTTGATAATTGTAGGGCCGTAACTGAAACTTAGTATGACCTGTTCAAAATGTTATCAGAAAATTGTATAGTATAAGATAACTACTGTGCAAGTTTTGAGAATGATAAATACATGAACTGGTACTGGAATGCAGAGTTTAAATAATAATAATAAAAAATAATGCAAGGGACATAACTCTTGACATTTTATTTTTATCCAATTAGACCAGTTTAAGAATTTGGGTATGTTTGATAAAGATACAAGGTTTTAATTTGATTTCAAATACAAGCCAGCTTGCCGGTATGATTACATTTATGGCAAAACCATTGTACATGTAACAGAAAAAAGCTTTTTTTTAGAGATCTGGTATCGTCAAGATGAAGAAAATATTGTAAATGACAAAAATTAGTCGGAGCTGTACATGTCGGACCTTTATGGCTCATTGTCTGATTTTTTTTTTTGTCATTAAATGAAATATTTCATATTTATTTGAAAAGAAAAAGCATTTATAAACTTTATAAGTCAAACTATTTTATGCCCCTTCTCCATTCTTAGAATGGCAGGAACATAAAAAGAATCCAATGAAAATGCAGTAGTAATATGACCATGTACATTATTTTCATGTTCATGAGTATCCCAAAAATCAGATAAATGAATCTTAACAGCAGAAGGCGCGATAAGGTAGGGTTTAACCCGTTACTCCGTATAGACGCCTTTCGACACCTCTAATATAGAAGGCTTTTGAATTATTGGGTGAATTTTGTTTATATTAACTGACAGAGCAATCTGAACTCTTCCTGCACTGTTTTCAAAGGCCTTCTGTGATTGGTGTGGTAAAACGCGTATCTATGGAGTAAAGGGTTAACAGATAGACAGACAGGGACAATGACTATGTCCTTTCACTTTTCTTTGAAAAGACAGGAGGCAATAAAAATAAATCTTGCTTTAAGCACATGAATCATTAATCCAATGGAAGCACTACCATGACAGTCTGGAAATACCCTTGTATAGATACCCTTGCCTACACGAGAGGCAAAATAAAATCTAAACAATAGGTAGGTATGTGGTGCCCACAGGCGGGGGTGCAGGCAGGCAGATTGATCAATTGATTGGTTGATTGGTTGATTAATTGATTTACTGACTGATTGGTTGTATCATGTTTTGTAACATTTTAGGTTTATGTTGTAATGTAGACTGAGCATAGTAAATGCAAATCATCAAAATACAAATAAGTATTATCGCATTAAAATATTCCTTCCAAGAACATGGCAGTTTTGCAAATGATATGTATACTTGTAAAATGATTCAATAACATTTGTGATTCAATAACATTTGTGTTGAGCCAAGCAGTGACACAGCTGACTGTCAATCCAGAGATCATGAATCCAAATGCCTGACTGGCCACAGTCTGTGTAATGATTAGTCATGAACTTTGTTCTACAGCCTCGCGTCTCAATCCTCTAAATTTATGCTGAAGTAGTTAGCGACTTGCAGAGTTAAGGTGTGTCTAGTACTGGTTAAACCACTTAGCCAATGCCAGGGATGATGGATGACTAGATGCGCTGACCGCCATTGATAACTGAATATTGTTGAAAAAAGGTGGAAAAAAACACATGCAAACAAACAAATCAATAGCATTTATATGTAAATCAACATATTGGAATATTACATGCCTATTATATTAACAACTTTAAATAACTAAAAACCTTTACTAACATACATGTATATTATATTAACTAAATAATTTACTTTAATACCTTCTTTTTTAAATACAAACATTAATTACAATTTTTTTACATTATCATATTATAATACCTGAACCCCTAAAGACTTGTTGGACTTATCTATATAAAAAAATTATTTAACAATTGAAGGTAGGTAACAAGATGTTATTGAGATATCTTCATCAAGGTGGTGTGGGCTTCTCTCCTATGCCTCCAGCCAGGTCGTAGGCAGCCAGACAGACCTCGTGGGCCAGTTTATCTGCGGAAGCCTAGAACATAGAAATATACATATATATATTACAATACAGCCAGGTTCTTATAATATAAGAATTCAAATTAAAGATTGATTTCTAATTAAATTTATTTGACAGAACCTATGAGGTATTGGGTACGAAAATGATTGCTATTGACCCCTGCAGAGGGGTAGGAATCCTCCATATGAGTGTATTAAATGTCCATTTCATCTATTTTTGTCGAGTTCACTATCATATCATTATAATTCTCACCTGGGTATCTGCTTCAGCATAGATTCTCACAATATCTTCAGTCCCTGATGGTCTGTAAAAAAAAAAAATAGACGTTGATCTAATCATTATCAACTAGAAACTGTTTTTCAGCCAAACACTATGTCTCCCCCCTCATACAATTGTGAGAATTATCTTTAATGTTATTGCTTATGTTCAAAACTGGCAAGTTTTAGATTAGACTGGGCTGCAAGAAAAACTTCACTGGTACAATACACATAGAAGAAATGCACATCAAGGATTCACCACAAATTTTGTCTAAATATGGTCGTTGGTTGTGAGAATAAGCACACACACAATTTTTCATTCATCCAAAAATCAATGAACCAGAATGCAAACCAGAAACATGAAGCTTGACACCAGGCTGATTCTTCCCAGCAAGTTTCAATTAATTCCAACGAATAATTCCAGATAATAAGCGTGAACAACTTTACTTCCAAAAATGCAAAGGACAGGAACTCGGTCAAAAAAAAAACAATGAACTGAAACGCAAAAGCAATATGCACTAGACATTCGACTAATCCTTTTCAGCAAGTTTCAGCTAAACCACAGATGTTGGACAAATTATCTTTAAAAGATTTTCTGGCAGAAAAACAGACAGACAGAAACCCAAAAACAATATGTCTTTCTGATAGGCTTACATGTAATACACACAGAGAGAAGTCTTAACAATAGTAACAGATATAGCAGTCCATTCTTTTCCATATAAAGGTTCTTCCTCCCCATAGCACCCCCAGGGTAAGAAATCAGCTGTATGTGATTCTTGTCCTCACAAGCTGATCTCTACTCCATGGGAAGAGCTTAGTTAGGTAAATCCACCCTGCCCATGATATTTAAACTGTTAGTGCGGAAAAATGGGCTGATTTCCCACCCCCTATGTTTTGATTGTTAAGGCAGGGAGTTGGTGTAGAGGGGGAGAATTGGCTCGCGGTTTATTTCCACCCTACATTTTGATATTTAATGGGAAAAGAAATGACTAACTGCTTTGATTGATGCAAAAGGTTCCTATAAAATCGGAGGTACTGAATCTTCATATAGTGAAAACTCATGACTGGTTTCTTACTTAACGTTTTTACATGGGTTTTTTTTCGAAACAAATACTTCATCAACCATCTTCTGAATATAACGATATTACATAATTAGGCATCAATGTTATGAGTGACAATTTTATCTTAACACTGGGATGAGATAGACAGTTTTTCATACTGGATAAAGATATCTGCATTTTTACCAGGGCTATATATTTCTATCTAACTCAGGAGCTGAAATAAAATTTGCGCTGTGAGGTTGGAATCATTTGATGTTAATTATATAATATGATGCCTTAAAAGTGATTGTAGTAAAAAAATTAATGACGTATTAAAGTAAAACAATTATTTAATGTGTTTAGTATGTAAGAAAAAGAATCATTCATGGCTTTTAAAGGTTTGATAAAAAAATCCTTCCCTTGGTATAGATAGTTTTCAGTTATACCTCAGAATGGAATGTTCTATACTAACCACACCTATGAAAGGTTTTTATAATCTCATACCAGTAAAATGGTAGATATTCTTTTCTTGCATACTGTATCAAGATATTTGCATTTTTACCGGGGTTAGGTATTGCTATCTGGACTTAGATAAAATTCTCACGCTGTGATGTTCGAACCATCTGTGACTGAACGTACAAAATATATGACTTAAATCATACATTGCTATATAAAATATAATGATGAATCCTATTAAGATTCAATGTGTTTGGTAAACAAGAAAATGAATCATGACTTTTTCTGTTTGGTAAGAAAACTACATCCCTTGGGATAACAATTATCCCTCGGTTATCCCTTGGGATAGAATGTTCTATCTTAACCTCAAACCCATGTAAGAATCTTATAATCCAGTATGTGAGGAAATTTATGCGTACCTGACAAATGACCTAGCAGAATTGTATTTGACAACCAGACTGTCAATGGCTGCCTGCAGACCATCGGGACTGGTTGCCTGTCTCTCATCTTTAGTGGTCTTGATTACATTTCGATCCTTCACCTGGAGGAACAGGAAATTAAAAATAATCATGTCATGTCTACGGTATGTGCCTTTGGTTTGAATTTAAAACATGGCTTTCCTTTGTTATGTGTATATGTCAGGCAACAATTATATAAAATCACTGGCTAATATTCATGTATGAGAGCTGATCAATAAATTCCATGATTTATGAAGACTTAGATATTTTGTGAAAACTATTCAAATATAACATCAACAACAGTCAAACTTGTGTAAATAGTCACCTCTATTAAGCAGTCACTTGTCTTAAGCAACCATTTTTTATATTTTGAGTTTCTACACATTCAGAGTAAATTAACCTGTATTAAGCAATACCTTGTCTTAAAAGACCATTTTTTCTCCTTCCCTTAACTTGCTGCTTAAGACATGATTGACTGTCCAAGCACTGGTAATAATGTCCAGAAGATGGGGTAAATTTTCTTTACGAAACACACTCATTTAAACACTTTCTATTGATCTTGATTTGGAATTTTGAGATTAAGTTTTTTTATGCATTATTCAACTAATAACATCAGTTGTTTGTGAGGAAGTCTCTGGATATTTGTAGCAGCCTCTACAGTACTCAGATTCATTCTGTTTCTTCCTCCTCCAATAAAACGGCATGACGTAATATATACAATTTTATAAGACCCAGACCAACTCTTTCTTACCTTGACCTTCATCTGTCTGTTGGGCAGATCTGTGTAGCAGGAGAACCAGTCTTGCATATCCCAACCCTGACTACACAATATAACCTCCACCAACAACATATCTGACATGGCATCACCCACAGTCTGAAAAAGGGATAGGTAATGATGTAGTGCTCTTGACCCACACAGGGTTTGATCATTTAATCCCACCCTCCGGACATAGATATCTTGGTCATGTGCGTGTGTGTTGCAGGGTGAATTATAAAAATCCTTCATTCATACTACATTTTTCTACTGTACACTGTATTAGGTTGAGATGAGAATATTCCAACCTGGAACTGGGGCTCTGCCTAAAACAATGATATTGTGGGATGAAATCTCATTTTCTCCTATTTCTGCTCGTAGGAGATACAGATTTTCCTCATGGAGAAAACTCTACCTTTCATGACATTTGACATCTTTCTCACATGACTTGACAAAAGTCTGGGACTTAATCTATTTGTGTAATGTATTTCCTTATCCACAAATTGTTTAAATAAAACACTTAACTGACTTCAAATATACTTTTCCACTGATCCTGTTCTCTTAGGTAAGCAAAACATCATAAAAACATTATAACTACTATAACCCTAAGTTGCATATAAGGAAATTCAACACTTTGGCTGAGATACAAAAGGGGAATCGGCAGATGGTTTGATGGAATGGATCTTGTAATATACCTGGTTTATAAGGTTTATGGCTGTCTGCAATGTTTCTACTGACTGTCTCTGGTCTACTGACAGGCTGAAATACAGATTGTAAATTTCTTGTGAACATACAGTCAAAACTTGTTATCTCGATATTGGAGGGACTGCAAAAAAAACCTTGAGATATCCGAATATCGACATTGATTTTTTCTCAAGATCAATTTATATTTTCATCATCTGATAATTGATGTACTTGGATTGTACTTTCGTTTTCATATTACAGTCCGTGCAGTATTATTACACTGTAGTGATACATGCTGATATCCGAGTCCTTCTTTGAATTTCTCGGCATGTTAGATATAAGTTGAGGCTGATCTATTGAATCAAATGATATTTAATCAATTTACATGCAATCACCCAATTCAATGACATATATGTAATGTTTGCAATATTCTGTCAGTCATTAACACTGACACCTTTGCTGTTGACCAGTAATTAATGTAGCTTCTTAAACAGTGAAAAATGCCATGAGTAGATTTTCATGCAGCGTGGAAAAACGCACAATATTATGTCAACAATAATTATATCGATACAAACATTCAATTAAAGGTGTGAAGTGATCAATCGGCAACTAAAACTGGATCAAGATATCCGAAATATCGACACAGATAATATTGAGTAAGAAGGAATTTATTTATATACACAAAGAAGGAGAAAAGTTGGGGATGGCAAAAAATATTGACGCTTCCGGAATATCGACTCCTGCCATAGCGAGATAATAAATTTCAACTGTACTAGCTAACAGAGGTGATGACTGATGAATGCCCCCCCCCCCCCCACTCCCCCCACAATGGGTTTCATGGGTTTCTACTACTCAGAGTGCAAACTGAACAATACATGCAATATTTCCTATTTACAACAGTGTTAAAACCTGGTAAAAGATAAAATCAGCCACCTGGATTTATTAATATTTTGTCAACACAAGTTTGAAAATTTCATATTTTAATCGTCAATCTAACAAAAAATTCATTGTGAATCTTTTCAGAAAATTTCATTTAAAAACCTACCTCGTATCAGTGAGAGCAGCCTTCACTTTGTTCTCTGCTTGATCACTGAACAATACTGTCCCGTGTCCATTAGCCTCGAAGTATACGCCAACATCAAAATCCTGGGCCTTGTGATGTAAGTGTTTCACCCCCGTAGCCACACATGCAACTGGAACTTGCTGCAATGATACAACCAGGTATAGATAACACAATAGTGCCTATGAATGGATTGAAAAAATTACTAAAACTATTTTTAATGGGGTTTTAACATATTTTTCAAAACATGACAGGTAACTTGCAAAGTTTCTCACATAAAGGTTTTGGATTGAGCTGGACTTGAAACCACTGTCACAGTGGTGAGAGGTAACTAGTCGTTAGACATCAATGCCTTAGACTGTTCAGTCAGGGAATATGGCTCACTGTTACAGATAGATATTGTTACATGTAACAACAGAGTTATTGTAACAATCATCACTGTATTATTCAATGGACTATCCGAAATATCTTTTTTTTTCTGTCAGATTTTTTATTTATAACTGTCACATCAACACATACGCAGAAACATGCATGTATACAGATATTCAAAATGAAAGTATCAATACACAGGAGAATGTTGAAATGGAATTAAACTCATGTAAACACAACTAATCAATCTTTATAATAATGAATGTGTTATCTTTTATACTTTATAATTCCAAGTATTACTAACTGAAGTTTCTTATTTAACAAATCAAACATATTTTTAGTGGCGTCAAACTAGTTTTGAAAATAAAAACTGATGAAAGTAAAATATTTGCCATAATCATTGTCATATATTATCAAAAAAATGCAAAATATGATACATTTCAATAAATTATAACAGTTACCAGTATGTCTCTTTCCAAAATGTCCTGGGATATTATAATTTCCTATCTGCATCATGTGCGTGTAGATATATCATTTGCAGAAATAGTTTTAAGTGTATAATTACAAAATTTGCCAATTTGACATTTAAAGGTCAAAGTTTGTACTCACCAATTTGTCTGTTATATAGTTTGTTGAGCTACCGTTGGCATATGCTGTCTGTACAAGTCCTAGGTTCAAGTCCAGACCACTCTTCTGTACCAGGTTCTTAAGGTATCCAGCAACCTGCAGTAGAATAAAAAAAAGGAAAAATTAGTTCAAACTAAAATTAAATAGTTCCACTATCTGACAGTAAGAAATTAAGAATTTTTGTACATTTTTTAAAAACAATTTTATTGGCTAAGTGGACTATTATGAGTAAACTGTATTTCATATGTAAAAGACATATACCAGTATTGTCCAGCAGGTCATATAAGAACCAACTGATATCAACACTGGTGGAGTTGAATTCACTTAAAGCTTTGCGAAATTGCCAAGCTTGTTTTTCAGAATCATTATACTCTGTACTTAATATATATTTATGTATGAAAACACATTGTGCAATACATTGTTGTTTAAAGAGGCATTATATATAAGTCCAAATATTTTTAGGATAAATTATTTAAAACTGATTATTTAAACGCTATCATATAAATAAAACTATATGTATTTATGAAAATTTTGGTCACAAACATGTGTTTTTTTCTGCTTCTGCAATGCGTGTTTTACAGCCAGAATGTGAAGTGTTGTTGTTGTCGATTAAATGGAGTCCCGCTCTAAATGCTACAACAACAACTTTCCTAAATCTGATAATTCCCAAGCGACAATAACAAATCTTTTGATTTCCAGTAATCACCAAAGTGCGTTCCAAACTATCTGGAATTGGTTTCACTAAAATCAGTCACAAAAACAATTGTTTATAGATGACCTTTTTCAACACTTATTTCTAGAAAGTAACATGTGTTGTAGAAAATCACACCAATTTCTGGCTCAACTTCATATTAGCACACAGTATGCAATAATTTCGGGAATCAGGCATTAAACGTGTTTGCTGTTTAACAGTGCTAAACACAGCCCTGAACTAGGTGTTATTTTTGAAAGATCAGGTAAAGCCAGGTATCAAAATGGTACTGGTGTTGTTTTTAGAGACCATGATGATCAGTTAAGGTCAAGCCTAAAATCAAACCCCTGAAAAGTCTGGCACAAGTACCCAACACCCAGTTCATTACACTACCATCCTTGGTTTGATATTTTTATCTTTTGTCATTTCTGATCAACACATATTAATGATTTTTATTGAAATTCTGATTTTTTTACTGCAATTAGATTTCATATTGTTGCAGTATAATGGAAGAAGATACATAGAAAAATTAAAAATCAGAAACAAAAAATTGCAATGATCTTACACTAGCCACAATATACTTACCAGAGTTGCAATTCTATCTCCGTCCATCAAGTGAAATTTACCATCTACAAAATAGAACAACAGTTTTATAAACAAATGTAAATCATTTCTTAATTATGAAGTTCCAATTATATTTTCATATGTCTGCTAGGTGCAAAGATTGATTTGATGAGTGAGCAGTGAACAGGAGTAAAAAATTGATTTCAACATTTTCCTGTGTCACTTTAAGTGAATTCATAGCTACATTTTGTAGTTACCTGATAACAAATGGAAAGTAATAGTATAAATCAATCTTGCATACTGGACAAGGATTTCGATGTTTTTTTACCTTATCTTACATCCCCTTCACGCGTGTATCCAACCCTCCTCATACTATGATGTACCATCATATGACGCATTCATTCGTAAGTACCTCACACTTTGACATGTATTTATTCTAAATACTATGATGTTCTTGCGCTACTATAGAAATAGACCGGAATAAAAATCTTTAAAAAGCCGCCAAGTTATACTTATAATCTTTCATCATGAGATTTAACAGTTTTTATTACAACCGATGCTCCGAGTCCGCACCAAAACAGTAATATTGAGGGGTGGAATCTCACTATCATAATCAAAATTATATTTACAATGGATTCTCTTTCTTGTATATCACTAAGTTTTATACATGTTTTCTAAACAAATACATCAGATTGATTGTCTTTTAAGTATATTTACTGTCATTCTTATCATGTGCATTTGACATGCATGTGAATTTTATCTCAACACTAGGTTCAATAAACTATAGATATAAGAAATAAATTCCTTACATATCAGATCAGATTATCTGCATTTTTACCGGGGTTAGATATTTCTAACTCACCCTAGAAACAACATAAAATTCTCACGCGGTGACATTCTTACCATTTATAACGTGCCTTTTAAAATGTACTAATTAAATTATAATTTTTTTATGTCAAAAAGTAACCATGGAACAAAATAATGATGAATAAATTTAAATATATTATTCAATGTGTTTCGTATGCAAGAAAAAAATCATTCATGGCTTTTTTGGTTCAGATAGAAAATTCGGTCCCTTTGGATAACTATTTTCGCAGGAACTTTGTCCCAAAACAGTAATCATTTGGGAAGGCATTTTTTTCTATCAGTACCTCAAACCCATGTAATCATATAATCTCACACCTGGGTCCGAGGTTATAAATATTTTTTCCATGCTCAACTCAAAATTTCATGCTCAACTCAAAAACGACTAAGCTCATTATAACAAAATAAACATAAATATGTATAATTTTCTACCTCAAATCTCCATTAATACTCTAAAATTTGAGACTTAGTCAAGTGTTTGTGCTTTAAATTGAATTTGTATGTGACTCCTAGAAATTGTGTAGAATTTGTGTATGAATTTGAGTTGAGTATGAAAAATATTTTATAACCTGGGGCCAGGTAAAATGCTAATATCTTAATATACAGGTGCATGAGAAAAACATGGAGTGTACAAACCTTGTCCAACAAAGAAGAAGACAATCCTGTCAGCATCCCCATCAAAGGAAGCACATTTCATACCAGCAGTTAATGTTATACCTGAAATAGATGGAAAGTAATGTATTTGGATCGACATTTCCAACATATAACAGGTTATATGTATAACTGGCATCCCCATTTTCTTGGCAAAGAAAAACTCCTCAGATGCATATAAACAAGTCTGTGTAGAACCACCATTATTACTAAAGTCACTGGCAAACTTTCTCACATACACTCAGGAACTTAAAAAAAACAATACTTACATACAGGTAATTTTAGTGCAGAAAATGTCATCAGATTTCAAAGAAATTATATATATATGTTAAGAGTGACTTCTCTGTCTTCTACTGTCACATTTTCATGACTGAGACTTGAGAGTTTTGGTGCATTTTTTCCATTTTTCGGAAGGAAAAATATGCATCAACACTTCAAGTCTCAGTCATGAAATGTTGACAGTAGAAAATAGGGAAGTCACTCTTAATATAAACTTTCTTTGAAATCAGATGACATTTTCTACACTAAAATTACCTGTAGGCAAGTGTTGCGTTTTTAAAGTCCCTGAGTGTACAGTGGACCAAGCTGGGCTAACTCAGGATCTCAGAGATGTGAGATTAGTGACCACAAGATGAGGTTGACCAAGGAGAAATAATGTAATTCACTATTTACACAGATACATGCCTATAACACATCCTCGTTGTCTTGCATGATAAATATTTTACTTAATAAAAACCCTACAGTGCAGCTGTTACGAAAAAGTGACATAGAGCAGGGCTTCTAAAATCACCAGTTCTTCCATTTTTTAAACCAGATTTTCAAAACCAATTTTTATTTCAAAAATTCAAATACAGAACCGCTCCAGATATTTTCTGTAAGTTGTCATGTGGACCGAAATCATAAAATTGTCCTCTACTGCCCTGCTGAGATTGTGAAAAACACCTTCCAGCAATGTAATTGATCGATAATCCAATTGTTTGACTTGGATATTATATCAGCTTCTACATGTATATGAAAGGATGTAAATTTGGACTTAACCAATGCCGATGGTATGGCAGTACATGTACTTTGGAAAAGTCTATCATAGCATGCTTTTGACCTGTGATCAGTGACACATATGATATTAGCATTTTGCACATTTTATCAATTTATTGTTTAGACCAAAATGTGTTTGCATCAGTAATTTCTTTGACATACCGTTAGCCATTTGTTATGAGAAGCCAAAAGGTTGTCCCTAAAAGGTTGCAGATGCAAAATCTAAGTAATATACATGTATAGAATTTGTAATGAAGATCAAATTTTCATACTGGCTATACATCTTTTGCTAAACTTTAATCCATTTATTTGAGACATACATGTATCATCCATATCAACAAACTACGCAGTTCATAAATAGTTGATTACATGGTCTGATAATCTACCAATAGACAACACGCTCCTGGTCCTTGTATCACTAAACCTCTCAACTTGAGATTTTTCGTCAACTCAAATCTTTGAAAGAGCAGAACTAAATTTAAGTTCACGATTTTGCATATTATTCTGCACCAATGAGTAAATACGTGTTGTAACTTTATTTCAGCATGGTCATTTATTGGGTGATGAGTTAATGTAATAATATAGAGAAATTGAGAAATCTGAGATGAGGAAACTCTCAGCTTGAGATGTTTAGTGAAAACGACCCTAGATATGTTACTCATACATGTGGTCTCATCTGGAAGTATACAGTTCCCAATTGGTGTCATTAACATGAGCAATAAGCTACAAGTAACATTTCAGTTCCAACTCACCTTCAGGGGCACGTTGGTTCACTTTCACATAATCAGCTCCGCACTGAAATACACCAAACACATAAATCAAAGTACTTGAAATACACCAAACAGATTAAATCAAAATACTTGAAATACACCAAACACATAAATCAAAGTACTCGAAAATACACCAAACATCATAAATCAAAGTACTTGAAATACACCAACAGCATAAATCAAAGTACTTGAAATACACCAAACAGCATAAATCAAAGTACTTGAAATACACCAAACAGCAAAACATCAAACACATAAATCAAAGTACTTGAAATACACCAAACAGCAATATACCAAACACATAAATCAAAGTACTTGAAATACACAAAACAGCATAAATCATCAAAGTACTTGAAATACACCAAACAGCATAAATCTAAGTACTTGAAATACATCAAACAGCATAAATCAAAGTACTTGAAATACACCAAACAGCATAAATCAAGTATTTGAAAGTACTGATAGCCATTCTTTAATAAATATTAGTTTCTAATTTGATTGATATTGTTGTAGCGGTTGGTTTGTTTTATACAACAATTTTTTAAAAATGACATCATACACTGTTTACAATGTATTTGTATTGTTTGATTTGTTTCTGCTTGCATATATTAAATACATGAAAAATTGAAATTCATGGAATAAAATGTAGTCCCTGTCGCGTATGATCATTTTAGCGATGATCAACACTGAAAAGCTTGATCACAACGACATAAGCAGGGCTAAAAACACTTGCTGAAATATACACATGTATATCTCTAGCATCAGAAAATACACTAAGCAACAAAAGTTTTTTACTTTAATAGAACAGAAACTTAAGCTTTCTTGCATATCTGCATGTTTTACGGAAAAATACACCAAGCACCACAAAAAGTCATCAACTTGTATAGAACAGAAACGTTTAAGCTTTCTTGCATATCAGATTGACATATATCTGCATGTACTACCGATTAAGATATCTCTATTCCTTTCTAAGACAAAACATCTGCAAGCTCTAGAATTTCACATATATAACATAATTAATTAAGACATTTTGAAGAACATATACATTTAATGATAAAAAAAATTACATATTGTTTAATTCCAGGGGCAAAATTGCCAAAGTAAAACTAGAAGAAGAATTACAGCTAAGTACATGTACATGTAATATACATGTAATTACGAGGTGTTCATCAATTAAAAATGATAGTGATATCTATTAAACTTAGGAATCTAAAAGAAATTTTTTTAAAATCATTCGTAGAGAGAGTTCCAAAAAGGTTTTTTAAAAAAAAACACATAAGGCGTGCAAATAGCAAAAGTCTTTCTGCATAAGATTAAAAAAAATATTTTCCTTAAGAAAACTGGATATAATAATGTGTATATTAATTTTAATTGAAAATATAAATTTGCGTAAGTTTTATTTATATGAACTTTTTAAAAAATTGTGTTATTGTAAACAAGGAAAATAAATGAAAATAAATATTTAACGTGTTTGGTTTTTTAATGGTGTTAATTGAGTAAACAAGAATTCTGCCGAATGATAAGTCTCGCTATGTCCACTTTGACCGTTAAAACACACATGGGAGAGAAAAAAAAGGAAAACTTAACATTAGAGCTAAATATAAATGTTTGACGCTACTGCCGTCAATGAAAAAGCAACACCTTAATTGCTTTAATTTACTTGATTTAGAGGCCCTCTAACTCATTTTAATATTCAATTTGGCTAAAATGATTTTATCAACAGATTGTGTAGGTCAATTTAATAATCAGCTCAACAACCTCAGTAAATCTGGCAGTAATGGTCCTTAGAACGATCAAAATTTGCAAAATTGGAGTTATTTGCCCTTAGTCTTGATACCAAGCACAGTAACTCCTGAGTTGTGGTCCTTGGAATAGGCTTGGAATATGCTTGAGATCTACTTCATTTCAAACCAGTTTGTATCATTAAAAATACATTACATAACATTTTTTTTTTAATTAATTCGTATTAATAAATGAGTACCGAGGACTGATGTTTATTTGAACACAACTGAGTTTATCCTAAATTCAAGTAAGATTACATTTTACTAATGGCGAAGAGAGCTCAGAGCTTGAACCACTCTCGAATCCGCTTCTAGGAAGAACCAGTACTGACCGTGTTTGTTTTATGAGACAACAACAGGTCAAGCTAGGGATCAAATCAGCAACCTGTGGCGTGAGCAGCCAACACTCTATCCAATACACCACCATCCAGCTTTAAACTTTCAGTGCAACATGAATTTTGATTGGTCGGCTTGAATAGTTCTCAGTGGAGTTTGATCTTGTGTGATTTTATTTATACGTCCGGATCAGTACTTACATTGTAGTTAAGTTTGCCTGTCGTGCCGTCATTCCTGACATGCACCGTGAGAGATTCACCAAGGTGTTTAGACAGTAGCTTCACCTTGTCTGCCCCGACCCCATTGGCCGTATCTACATGTATCTCTCCAGTGTATCGTCCAGTATCTGAAACCTGAAATTAAAATTATCCAAATTTTATCCTTTGTTTTTAAAACTGTTTAACACCATTTTTAAAACATTACCAGTCATATATGGAAACCAGTTTTATTGGAGGAAGAACACCTCAGGATGACTCTGAGTAGAACAAGTAACTCTATCTGTAATTAAGCAACTGGGTAACTTTATCAATTAAGGTTTTAACTGAGCTGGGCTCAAACCTACAATCTCGGTGGAGAGGCGTAAATGGTCTCGATACCACATAGGACCAAAAAATTAGGACTGATGATCCCACCAATTACAGTGAGTTGAGTACATATGATTATTAATAGTAACTTTATTTATTTTTTTATTTAATGGGGATTTAATGCCATTTTCAACATATTCAAAATTATCCAGATTTATTGGTGGAGGAAAACCTGAGTGACTGAATCTGAGTAGAACATCGTACTTTTGCAAGTAGCTAGCAAACTTTCTCACATAAAGATTGTGGAGTGAGTGGAAATTGAACCTACGACCTTAGTGGTGAGAGGTCAGTGTTCTTGATATTGTGCCTTAGACCACTTGGCCACAGAGGATCCATAACTTTATCTCCTATTCGCAACACTAGCCGGCTACATGTATAAAACCTATAAATAAATCATTTGTATGGTTTATATCTTTTTGTCTAGAAAAAACATTACATGCAGGCACTGATTTTGTATTTTGTAAGAAGATGACCTGTATATGCTGTATATAAGTCAAATGTAAAATATATGATCTGTTCTGTTTTTATCAGAAAGCCATAAGGTGGAAGAAAACAAAATTAAAAAATCTGGCAACCTTGATGTTAGGAAAGAGATCACAATCAAGAAAAAATCTGTTTTTGAAGGATAACATCCATGTCATAGAAGACCTGTTTACTGAAGCAAGAAATTGATTCACAGTTTAAAAACTTATGTAATCTTTCTTTGGAAATAAACAAAAACTGTCATGTCATCATTATTTTGTTTCCATTATTCCCCATCCCTATCTTGTTTTATGGTGTGATGAAGAAGGCAAGAGTCAGGCTGGGCGCACCTGTAAATCCAGTATAACCCCCCAGTGGCAAAAACCAAGCTGGTCGGTAAAAATATTCATTTCAGCAGAAACTTCTACCACTACAAAACTAGTTTTTTATTAAACCATCTTTTTTAATATGATGTAATGACAGGGAAAAAGTAAAACAGTAAACCTACATGTATTTTCTTCCATTTGCTGGAATTGTACAGCATCTTATCATAGTCATCAAATGCATTGCTTGACTTAACGCTAATGTGGTGACTATATGTATGTGCATGTCTCCTTTGGGACAAGTTTTTTTTAAAAACAGAAGACATTACTGGATGCAATTCCTACATCTGTCATAAACCTTGATTTGGAAAAATCCTCGATATATAGACTAACAACCAATAATTTTCATCAGACCTATAATTTTTGCTACTAAGAATGATTATCAAAAGAACCAAATCACCTCATTGGTGCAATAAGGTACATATTTATATATGAAAACAATTTCAAGACTAAGAATTTACAACCTCTGTATCTGCAGTGGAATGTTGACCATGCATGCAGGAAGCTATGGATTTGATCTCCAGCTCGATGCGAGTAAAGTTTTTTTTAGTTCTTTGAATATACCAAAACTTCATACCAGTTCTTGTAGACTGATGAAGGCAGCAGATATTTTTTTGTAGTAACCTTCTTCTGAGCAGTCTCCATAACCACCAGCAGTATTCTTACACCGGACCAGGTAGTGAAGCTGAGGAGTGGTCAGCAGGCCTGAAACAGATCAAGTACGAGAAACTGGGTCTGGTTCTGGAATTTACAATTTTATGAGTCTGTAGCTGTGATTTTATTTCTGAATAAAACACATTATCAGTAAACAGGGAAAATTATTCAAAAAAATGTTTTAAAAAAGAAATTTGACAGAACTAGTGTAACTTTAAAATAGAACTAATTTATGTAGTATACCACTTGTAATAAACTGTGATTCACTGACCCAGAGCAGTACATTTGAATAGAATAAAAAAAAAAACATTTCATGAACACTGGCTTTTACAATGGGAAATAAATCGTAACTTTAGATATACCAGAAATCAGTTAAATTAATTAAAGTTGTTTACACCTGCTATTATTGATGCCGTTGAACATAATAAATAACTGACAAAAACAAAAAGGTCGACCTCGAATGATAATGGCTACAGTATGTTTGATATCAACCTAGGCCAGAAAAAATAATAGCTGTGTTTAGGGTTACATGACCAAAAACATAGGGTAGGTAGGCAGACAGGCAATTTTTTTCTAATTTTCGTTTCATGGAGACAATGTCATAAAAATGAAATAATATATTAAAGCAAATTGAATTATTGTTTTTTCTGTTCTATATAATAAATAATTATGATAGTTAATCAATAAAGAACAATAGAAATATAATTTTCTTGACATAATAAGCAGAATTAGTACATTAATATTGAAAAAAAAAACATGTCAGGGTCGGTATTCAATTTTAGAGTCGGTCTAGTAGCACTAAACACGGGCAGATTTTTGTCTAGCCTTACACACTTGGTGTGGTTTACATTTGTCAGGAATGCAATGGAACTTTGAATAGAGTTGCTTGTATTTATACCTTTGAATAGCAACAACATTTTGCGCCATAAATTATGAGTACGACATGCTTTCAGACAAATTTGTACATCATGGAGACAAAGCTTAAACGTAACATCTTATTGTTTTTGTGCAAGTTTACATTAAGATGTCAGTTTGATTATGAATGATAATGAATACTTGCTAAGCATGATAGTCAATATCTCAATGTTTAATAGTAGAGGAGCACACGGCAAAACATCAGATCCTTTATCAGGTGGGGGTCATGGATTCAATCCTCCACCATGGCCAAGTGCTGTCCCTGAGCAATGCACTTTATCTGCATATGTTTAATACTGGTTTATACTCAGGAAGACTTTGAGTGTGATTTGTCAAATTGAAACATCCTGTTTCACAATTGATACAAAAAAAAGTTAATGGCAATATTATAAGCTTCAAGTAAGACATATCTTGATTTTTTACCAAAATTTTCGTATGATCCTTGCATGGCTTCTATTCCACAACGGAGTGCTTCTGACAACAATACACTGCTTGGTCTAAAATGGAATTTGAATTATGAACTGCACCATACAGTAAATGTATACAGAATGTAAATTATTGCATATAAAACAAGTGATGCTAACAATTGCATACATTTCACACATCATGCACATTGCCACAGAAAATATGTATAACGGAATAGTGCATCTTTTCTGAAAATGTTTTAAAAGACAATGAAGAAATCAATTTAGTCATTTAATCAATCTGACATAAATTTCCATACGGATATAGTAAAATCTACTAGTAAAACTACCTGAAATTTCATATATTTAAGACATTATCAACATATTTCATGACACTAATGGTGTTCCGCAAGTTTTACAAAGAGATATAGGTAAAACATCTATAAAAGGACATGTATTCTAAAATACCTACAAAAACAGATAAACCTAAAACACATTTCACACTTTAGTCATAGACGACAAGACACATGCAAAAATGTGAATAATGCCCCTTTAACCAAAACATAGAACAGATTTTAAAGTTCTACATATATGTGAATTTTAATTTCATACCACATTACATCTTAAGTCATAGTTGGTAATTAATATAGACATTGTCATTTTGATAAATAAACACTCATACCATTAATTTTATTTCAATTTTGAAAAGGGAAACAAATCTGGTAAATGGTTGAAATGTTATATTTAACACAGTTATTGCCATTTATGACCAAAAAAATATTAATATTATTATAATTTTTTTAAATAATACCTGTTGTATTAATATCATATACGGCTTTGTCATTTTTTTCACAAACAACAGATTTTTTTTCTTCAGAAATGACAATTTGGTAAGATCTAAGATTTGGTGTAAATATTAATCTAATGTTTGAGGGTCCTCCACGGCGGAGTGGTCCAAGGTGCCATTTCAAGTTCACTTTTAACTCTCTCACGATTAACCCTTTACTCCACGGATACGCGTTTTCCCGCACCAATCACTGAAGGCCTTTAAAAAAACAAAGCAGGAAGTGTTCAGATTGCTCGTTAGGACCAATCTGAACTCCTGCACTGTTTTCCATTCTGTCAGTTAATTTAACATACTGAATTCAACCAATAATTCAAAAGCCTTCTATATTAGAGGTGTCCAAAGGCGTATATATGAAGTAAAGGATTAAGGTGGTAGGTTAGAATACCACTTGCACAAAACTTTATATGTCTGCCATTAATTACGTTAAACTCAGATTAATTCCTAGGTCTTCATCCACCAATAAAACTGGATATGCATATATAACCTAAATGTGTTGAAAATAGCATTAAACCCCTTTCAAAAAAAAAAAATAAATAAAACAATTAAAAAATAATCTCATGTTTAAAAATGAGTAAGAACAACAACATTGCCTTTAAGACAAAAATTAATTTACCTGGCTATAGTCATAATTTTGATGTAAGTTTTGAAAATTTATTCATTTATTAGGCCACAGTGGTCCTCCTTGGGTGAATGGCCTTAGGCACTGTTCCAAGATTATTCATCTCTTACCTCTGAGGAAGTGGGTTCCAGATCAGTTAAATAGAAAAAAAGATAGCTAGTTACTTTCGGAAGGATGACGATTATACTCAAATTCATTTATCTTTCCCCAATAACTTTAAAACTGGACACCATATTTAACCTGTATTGTGTTGAAGTAAGCGGTAACTCTTGTGTTAATGAACCATTATTTAGTAACAACAAATGTGTATAACCTCGTATCTCTGGCATAGAAGACACTGGCACCACTGTCCATGGGAATTTTCTCTTCCTCAATAATACTTGACAATGCCTCTGCTAGCTCAGCATCCCTAAATTAATCATATAATAATTACATATTTATACATCAACAACACTTTAATTTATAATTTTAGTATTAATGAAAAAAAAGAAAGTTTTACTGTTTGAATATACAATGTATTTTGTCGTCAAGATAAATAAAAAAGGTACAAGTATTATTAATGTACATGTACCGTATATCAAATATCTTCCATTTCTATATTATATTTTATAATTATATTTAATATAAAACTGAATCACATGTAATTCTCATACATGAATGCTTTATAATTTTCCACGTACATTAGGCTTAGGTTTATAGAACAAAAAATAATAGATGAAATCCGGTCACTATCTGACCAGGTTTTTCCCTGTAGGTACAGTTATGATGGGTCAGACTGTATATTGTCTTGTGTAGAAAAAAAATTATTGTCAAAGTTATTAAACTGTGTCAAAACAATAGCTGTACAAGTTTGCATTGCAAAATTTGGTAGAGTTTCAGGATTTAACTATGAACCAAAAGATGACGTAGTCAATGATGTTTCAGTCTTTAAGCACTGACATGACAGATGCCGAGCCAGTCTGTATACTACCGTTTATTTCAGGAGGCAAGCCTCGCCACTAAGTTGTACCTACCATGTTATGTTTGTTGCAAAGTCATATTCTATCCATTAAGAAGGGAGCGTAAAAATGTTCGTGTAAACAAATCAACTGTTTGGTGATTGAATACTTGTAATTGACACATTGTCTTGGATATCACAAAAATCTCAAGATATGATGACATAAACAGGTCAAGGAAATGTCAATTGTTGATTTCACCTAGTAGTGAAATCGGAAAACTCTCATCAATTTTGCAATGTGTTGTAATTATGGGAAAAACCACTGCAATAACCATTTCAGACTAAGTCTCTAAGCATACCATTGCAAATCTATAATAAAAATTTTCCATGGGAGAACAAGTTTATGTGAGAAACATGAAACTCACATATACAGAGAACAATTGCCTGTGATATATTCAGTGATGATATAACATACTTACCCAACATTGGCTAATACAGTAGCATGTTTTTCCCACTTCATTTCCAGCATTTCTCCGAGGGGATCGATCAATTTAACACCGTTATCCTCCTCAGGGTTGTGTGAAGCAGTAATCATCACACCTATTGTGGCTGAAAATATACACAAAGGTTATGCTGTTGTTGTATGGTGTTTAGCTTCACTTTTAACAATTTCTCAGTCATATTGCAATGGTGTCTTCTTAACGCTTTACTCCATAGATACATGTTTTCCTGCACCAATCACAGAAAGCCTTTGAAAACAGTGCAGGAAGAGTTCAGATTGCTCGTAATCTAAACACTTCCTGCACTGTTTTCCACTCTGTCAGATAATATAATCATAATACACCCATTGCTGATACGTGGTGAATTAATGCTTTCAATATTAGAGGTGTCGAAAGGTGTCTAATTTTTATGAAGTAATGGGTTAAAACAGTATTCTGAACGCTGGAGTATCATGCCGCAAACATCACATTTTACTGACACTGGGCCAACTAGACCTAGAACTATACTCTAAATACTAGGAAGCTTCTAGTACCATTTTTCAATTCTTCGGTATGACCTAGCCTGGGATCAAACACACAATGCTCTACCACTAGTCCACGCTGCGGTGACTACCAAGGTTATGCATGTATGACAATGCCCTGAACCTGGAGCAAATTACAAAATTGCATATTGCTGAAGAAAAAAATTGTTATGGTATTTTATACCACCTTCAATGCCATGGCTACAAGCTATATTATAAGGCATTCAGTTTTATTTTGTTTGTTTGTTTCACTAACATTTGTTAAGTTTACAAACTTCTTAAAAGTAAAATTTGAAATTGCCAAAAAGGTCACAAAATCCAGTTTTCATCATCATATAATATGTTTACTAACTTAAGTTATAAGAATATGAAATAATATTTGTATTAAAATTCTCATCAATTTTTTGTTGATAAAACATCAAGACGTTATCTTTATTTCTAATGACTTGCAAAGATTAGTTTAATATAATATATTTTATCTCATTTGTGAAGTAAGCTCAGAGCTTACATGAACCGCTATCGAGTCCGTTTCCTGGGTGGAACAGTACTAAAAGTTGTATTTTGAGAGGTCAACGGGTCAAGCTGTGGATTGAACCCGCAACCTCAATCACGAATGTCCAACACTCTATGCAATGAACAGTAACTCACCCACTCTGGAGATTAGTCCCTGGAATTTTATATTACATGTACATTTCTACGGATTCCTACCACATCATAACAATTATTAATATTGCCATCTGTGCCAATAAATATGATGACTTATTGTGTGCTCTGTTACAATTGTAATTATGTACAATACAGATTCATTGGCATTCTCACTTTATACTTGCCTTGTTTTAACTTTGAACGGAGAACAGCTAACAGCCCCATTCTGCATATAACATGAGGCAGATCTGCTCCTCTGAAAAATAAAAATAAACGTTCAAAAATCTGTACCCATTTTTGGCTGATCTGACATTTCCTTGCGATTTAAATTTTTTAACTGAAAACTATTATTTTAATTTTTTTTATGATCTCATTTAACCAAGACTGTATAAAAATTTAAGACTACTTGTCTTGTAGAACTTGTTACCAATAAAACATACTTGCCCTTCCTAAACAGTCACTCGCTCTTACAAAAACAGAATAATTTTTACCATTTTCAATTCTTTTATTCAGGAATATATGTGTCTCTTTTTCAAATTGTTTGTCTTGTTGCAGTACCCATGCCTCCATATACACAACATCTCATGAACTTTCTCAGGTACTCTCACGACCTCTACATCAGACAAATACAAACATGAATTTACTACTATAAATACTCTTTCTTTCATCATGAGATTAGACAGTGGAACCGGCGCCGCTGCTTGGGACCTTTATCACTACAGACTGGCAGTCACTCTATGACCCCTGTTTTTTATCTTTCTCTGAAGTCTCATAATTCTTTTAATAGTAACAACTTTATCTTTATCTTCACTCCGTTGCTCTTACTGTTTTTACTCTTTTATCCACTCACACTGCACCAACGTACCCCTGTACAAATGCCTGCAAGGTATTGATGCAGTTTTCATGTAAAAAATGCAAATTAAATAAAAAATTTAATATAATGGATGACTGCACATGTCCGGCTAATCCTAGAGTATTCCTCAACTGTATGGTCCCTTGTGATGTTCATTATTATGGTTAAATTACCAAACACTGTGCGGTTCTTGGGAGATACGAGTGATGGCAAGAACAGTATCACAGGCTCTCGTGCAGAGCTCCCAGGCTTCTCCACAGGCCATTTAAACACAGGGGCACCCCATCACTTGACTGTCAGAAATGGTATCCCCTAGCGCTTGATTCCTTTATTACTTTCCCCTTAATCTTTATTTTTCTTTGCATATCTTTTCACATTTTAATGCCTGAATGAAACATACAAAATATGATGACTTTAACTGATTAATACAAGTTTTAATAGTGAAATGAGTTTCAACGAATGTCTTATACAGCGCTTGAAAATGTGTTGAAGGTGTTTACGCGCTCTTACCCCAGTGCTTGCATTTCTTCCTGTGGAGAACCCTGGCTCTTGTTTGATCATTTTTTGGGCCGTTAATCTGCCTCATTCCCAATGGCAAATAGTATCTTTTTTTCCCATTCAAAAGCACCAACATTCCCAATTTCAAAATGCAAAGAAACCAAAAGAAATATTTGGGGGAAAAGATTGGAGATTTTTTTATGATTTAAATGTAGTCTTCTACAATAACATCACATTTTTTATACATTTAATATACATTATATATATAGTGTAACATTTATTGAAGGAAACTGTGTGCAATGTAATTTTCCCAATTTCTTTAAAAATAATAGATTTTGTTGAATATTGTGACCCAAACATTGTTGAGAAGATAATGGAGGGTTTCACACTTTAGGTCTACCAACATGTTGGTGACACATCTATTCCTTGTGTAGTCATGCTTGACAAAACTAGCTGCCCAGACCATCTCAAGTTTGTCAATAAGGCAGTCAATGTGAGGAGACCATACAGAATGAATTTATGGAGTTATACGGTGTATAAATGTATAGTTTATTTGACTCCATTGGGAAGGAAGATTCTATATTCACTCTACATGTAAAAAAATCCAACAAATTAACATACATATAAAAAAAAACATCAACAAATAAATATGCAGAATATATCTAGAACCTTGATACCTGCAGAACTGCAGTGTTTCAGCAAATTCTATTGTATCACTCAAATTGACTAGGGTATATGAGGCTGTTTCTGTTTGGTGCCGTTTTGACTGATAACCTTATCGGAAGAGAATAACCATTAATTTGTATTTTTCAAACACTCTCCACAAATATAAACATTATGCAATGGGGGATCTATTCTTAAAAAATATGCACATGCCTGCCTGACTTCATGCCTAAACTCGCATATTTTGTTAAAATCCACTATATTTCTGCTGAAAAACTGATACTGTATGCCCGTTCTGATTGTGTTGGCCCCCTACACACCTTGCCCCTCCTTCAACACACAGTCCACCCCTCTAAAATAAATCATGGGTCCGCCCCTGTAATGTACATATTGAATTTTTTTTTCGTTATGAAACTATCACTGTGGTCAAATAAACATGTAATCTATCGCTTGGAAGAGTAAATCTGACTTTTAATCATGATTAAAAACTAGCATTAATGAGCCTGAAATGCGCTATGGTAAAGAGAAAGTAAGTTTAATAGTGCAAACTAATCGTTAACAATCTATGTACTACACATGGAATTATATAGCTATAGTTTGTATACTTCGTACGAAATCCTGCAGTGCCATATTGTATTAATTTATCTTCTTTTCGTGGAAATTTTTCAGAAACTAGGCGAGCAACGTCTACGATTGCCATTTTGTTTTAATATACCACACGAATACATATTACGCGGTAACTTGCTATCGTCACGGATTGTCTTTTTAACACAATCGAGTGCTGTCGCGTCTGCACGAACATTTTCGCTGTATAACTCTGTGTAAAACAATGATCCTTGTGGAGATCCAAAATTTAATTCCAGGGACTTGATTTTATGAGGAGTCCATGCAATGCTACATACAAAAATATATGGAAGCTTTGTTTTGTGTGTTGTCAAAGGGAAACAACTCGATTATTATATTTTGGTTTGGGTTGCTCGAGTTATATTTCTTATTGACTCTTTATAATTCTTTGGTTTAAACACAGTCATTTAATATAAACATAAAATCAAAAGTGTAGAAGATCCTGAAGTAAACTATACTAGCTGATATGTTTCTGCTTCTTAGTTATAGTAAGGTGCCATTATAATGTTATTACTAAATAATGATTAGACGGTGATATGTTTTAGACCCGATTCACTCAGTAGCGTGTCCGACCATCAATCCAGGGGTCGCGAGTTCAAATTCCTGTCTTGCCAGTCGCTATAATTATTAATATACAATATTTTGTCTCATGGTCAATCATCTCTCATCGCTGATTCAAGAGATGAATTATCAGTTATTTGCAAAGATGCCGGGTGTTCTAAATTATAGGACGGTTAGCCTTCCAGAATTCAGTAAATAATGCCAATGGTCAAGTTAACTAAATAATTAGAGATAGATTCTTTTATAGTTCCTTGAGGCAATTAATCATCTGTTAGCCCTCGACGGCATAAAATGATGCTGAATATTCAAACAGATACTCTATCATTTTCCAAAATATGAACAGAGAGTTTAACTCTATCATCCTCAAATATATGATCAGATATTAACTCAATCGTCCTCTAATATATGACAAATATGACAATATATGAGAGTTTAAAGTTCTGGAATATCTTCTATCATTGGCCTTGAGTTTTGGAATATCTTCTATCATTGGCCTAGAGTTCTGGAATATCTTCTATCATTGGCCTTGAGTTCTGGAATATCTTCTATCATTGGCCTAGATTTCTGGAATATCTTCTATCATTGGCCTAGTATTCTGGAATATCTTCAATCATTAACCTAGAGTTCTGTGATATCTTCTACCATTTACCTAGTGTTCTGGAAGATCTTCTATCAGTGACCTAGAGTTCTGGAATATCTTCTATCATAAATCTAGAGTTCTGGAATATCTTCTATCATTTACCTAGTGTTCTGGAAGATCTTCTATCATTGGCCTTGAGTTTTGGAATATCTTCTATCATTAACCTAGAGTTCTGTAATATCTTCTATCATTGGCCTTGAGTTCTGGAATATCTTCTATCATTAATCTAGAGTTCTGGAAGATCTTCTATCATTAACCTATTATTCTGGAATATCTTCAATCATTAACCTAGAGTTCTGGGATATCTTCTACCATTTACCTAGTGTTCTGGAAGATCTTCTATCAGTGACCTAGAGTTCTGGAACATCTTCTATCATAAATCTAGAGTTCTGGAATATCTTCTATCATTGACTTAGAGTTCTGGAATATCTTATATCATTAATCTAAAGTTCTGGAATATCTTCTATCATTAATCTAGAGTTCTGGAAGATCTTCTATCATTAACCTAGTGTTCTGGAATATCTTCAATCATTAATCTAGAGTTCTGAAAGATCTTCTATCAGTGACCTAGAGTTCTTGAATATCTTCTATTATTAATCTTCAGTTCTGGAATATCTTCTATCATTAATCTAGAGTTCTGGAATATCTTCTATCATAAACCTAGAGTTCTGGAATATCTTCTATTAGTGACATTGAGTTCTGGAATATATTCTACCATTAACCTAGAGTTCTGGAATATCTTCTATCATTAACCTAGTGTTCTGGAAGATCTTCTATCATTGGCCGAGAGTTCTGGAATATCTTCTAACAGTGACCTAGAGTTCTAGGATATCTTCTATCAATAATCTAGAGCTCTTGAATACATTCTATCATTAATCTAGAGTTCTGGAATATATTCTATCATTGGCCTAGTGTTCTGGAATATCTTCTATCATTAATCTAGAGTTCTAGGATATCTTCTATCATTAATCTAGCGTTCTGGAATATCTTCTATCAGTGACCTAGAGTTCTGAAACATATTCTACCATTAACCTAGTGTTCTGGAAGATCTTTTATCAGTGACCTAGAGTTCTAGAATATCTTCTGTCATTAATCTAGAGTTCTGGAATACCTTATATCGTTAATCTAGAGATCTGGAATATCTTCTATCATTAACCTAGAGTTCTAGAATATATCATACCATTAACCTAGAGTTCTGGAATATCTTCTATCATTAACCTAGTGTTCTGGAAGATCTTCTATCAGTAACCTAGAGTTCACGAATCTTTCCTATCAGTGACCTAGAGTTCTGGAATATCTTCTATCATTAATCTAGAGTTCTGGAATATCTTCTATCATTAATCTTGAGTTCTGGAATATCTTCTATCATTAACCTCATGATGGTCATTTAAACATTTATTTGCAGTAGTCAGAATAGATTTAATATTTTATCAAATATATACTTAGAACATTTAGAAATGAGCATGTAGGTAAACTTGAAATGTTTTAAATTATCAATTTTATTAGATGGGAAATCATTTTTCCGTTTTAACTTAGCAATTTCTGGGTTTTTTCGCTTAAAAAAATATTCTGGATTTGGTTAAAAAAAATTAAAAGAATTTGATATGACCCTCAAATTCAAAAATCACAAAAAGTGCAAGTTTACTTTTTTTGTCTTTTACAAGGCGATATTTAATAAATTTTACAATGCATAATTTAATTTTGTTCAAAACTTTTAGTTCAATAGTGTTTTAAAACGTCCAATTAAAATCAATTAAAGCGTTATTAATTTGTCAACCTGAACAACTGAACGGTTTGATTTATCTTAAAAACTATTGTATAAAGTTATTTGAATAAAACTGGATAATTAGTCAATATAGGATTAAATTCATTTTTTTCTGGTTTTTATGCATGTGTAAAATATGTCAAACCACGCAGAAATCAAATAAAGTCCAAAGGACTTTATGTCAGATTTGTGCGAGATTATTCTTTATACATGAATAAAAAACAAACAAAAAATGCATCACCTCTGCCCTGGCTGACATCAAATTCTCTAGATCTAATATCCAATAATATCGTAACGGCTATTGTTTCCATTATCAGATGAACTCTGTAGACAGTTTGTTTATTATAAACTGACGAAATGTTTTGAGGTGAAAAAATTAAACACCCGCCTTTTATCTCTCGATTTAGACAAATAAAAAATCAATAATTCCAGGAATACCCACACAGTGTAGACGCTGACGTCATTGTTTAGTTTTTGGCTACACGATTTTTTATAAAAAATGTGTCAGTATTTACGAAGGTCATATAAATCCACACACATTGATGGAGAACCCGAATTTGGAACGTTTTAAACGACTTTTACGTGCCAGGTTTGTGTATTTACATTGTCTCACGATCGTCTGCTTCTGAACTTCAACTACATGTACATGTTTTTATTTCATTTTTCCTCTAGAATAAATTGGTCTGTGGAAATTTTTGTCAACGACTAGCATTCACTATCGGTAAAACAGGGTTGTGTTCAATGGTACACTATACATCTCAAATCTGAACATTTTATGACCTACTTCATTGTTTCTCAAAACAACTTATGGTTTGATTGTGCCACCCGGTTAAATTGCTGAACCTAAAAAATCTATAAAGAAATCTATAAAACAATAAACCGAAGAAAACAGCTAGGATTAGATCTAACATTTGATTTTGTTGTATTTTATTATTAAAATAAGCGTAGAACCGTTGTGAACGTCATTTAGTTCGTATATATTGTTAAACCGACCATAAAAATGTCGGTGCTTCTTTAACGTAAAAGTAGTCCGGCTCCAGGGTTTTATCGGAAAAATAAAAGTCTTTAAAAATTTACGTTGTCCAATGAAAATGCTTTAAAAACATATATGGTAATGAGATTGAAATTATCACGAATGTAGAAGTCATAATAATGTGTACATAAGCAAACAGCCGCTTAACGTGAAAAGTACTGAGTAGTGATGGAGGAGCAAACTTAATAAGAGAAATGTATCCTAAGAAAATCAAACATAAATATGTACATACACATTAAAGTTTTAGTATCTACCTGATCATGTACATGTTGGCGAAACTGTCCTTCTTTGAGAGGTCGCCATGGTGATATCTGACTTGCGGTTTATTAGATACACAGCTCATTTCAAGTAAGGGAGATAACTCAATAACAAAGTTCTACTGCAATACCTTTAATTTGATATTATAATAAACCTCCAGACACAGTATAGCAAGTTCTTCCTCCATATAACTCTTATATAACCCATGTTTGTGTTGACAAGTTCTAAACAAGGACATGTTAAGCTATTACACTTAATTATAAGCTTCCATAAAGAGTAATTAGGCAAGTTCTTTCTCCCAGATAACTCTTACATAACCCATGTTTGTGCTGATAAGCCATTACACAACAACTCTGTATACGCAAACATACCTTCGACCATCAAGAGAAAAAAAATACAAATTCCCCTGACTTTTGTCTAACTGAGCCTAAATTTAACATGGCTCCTTGAGCAGCCTAGATGGCAGTAAGACACAGGTAAAATACCATTTAGATATGACCAGTAAGAAGGCATATTGCTAAATAATAGAAGAAAATCATGAAGCTCCTCCATCTATGCCGACACTGTGGCGAATACAACAGCTCATTTATTTCAAGGCTTCTAAAAAATTAAGCTAAAACATATCAACAAAGCTGGAGAGACACAGTAAAGTTCGTTCTCCCAAACAACTCTCATATAACCCATGTTAGTGTTGATAAGCCGTCACACAATAACTCTGTATGCACATATGAAGACATATTTAACTATTTAACTATTTTTAATAGTGCTTAACTAACTATCTTTTGTTGATATTTTGATTTTCAAGCTCAAGTTTATGAATATTTTCAAGAATGGTGAGTACGACCCCTGGACGTTCACGTGTGTTCACATCAACAACCCTTAGTGTTTAAAAGTAGTGTTGAAATTATTTCAAAACAATTTTTACTCCATTCACAAACAATACTGAGGTATTGAGAAATAGAAAAAAAGTATAGTGGATACAGTCTTTGTTGTTTATGCAAAAGGTTGCGAATTCGATCCCAGGTTAGATATTTCCCGGTCTATTAATCTTCAATGAACAAGCAAGGAATTCTATGTCTGTCCCACAATTTATAGCAATTATATAAACTATTGCACACATTTCCTCTATAGAAAACAATAGGGTCACAATATAAAAGTGTACAACAATATAGGTTATTGAACGTGTATGGAGAAATATTAGTTGGGACGAGTTGTTTTTGGCGCTTGTATTCATCCGCCAAATACAACGATTTCTCCATACACGTTCAGTAACCTATACTATCTGGTTACGGTTATGATACAGCGTCGAAATTGTTATGTTTAGATAAGTTAACCGCTGAAGATATATTTACTTTTATATTCAACCACTGGGCCCGGTTAGCTCAGTCGGTAGCGCGTCTGACTATCAATCCAGGGGTCGTGAGTTGGAATCCCCGCCCGGCAACAGTTTCCTTGATGATTGATATACGACATTGTGTTTCATTATCATTCGTCTGTCGTCGCTGATTCAAGTGGAAAAGTTACAAGTAACTTGCGGAATGGGGTGTTCTCAAGTATTTGTTAATCTTTCAGGATTCCAAATAACAGTGGTTAGATTAACTGATCATCTGTTAGCCCTCGATGACATTAAAATGACGTTAAATATTCAGCCAATCAAAATATTATATTCAGTCACCTGTGTGTCATTTGGTTAACAATATAAACGGTACAGGTGGTTTAATAACAAATTAGGTCTAACTGTTACATTCCTCCGAAAGTACTTACTACTATAAATAAGGCATCGTACACTTCAATACCAAAATAGGATACTCTTTCATTGTTTCTTTTCTTCTTCTTCTTCTTCTTCTTCTTCTTCTTCTTCTTCTTCTTCTTCTTCTTCTTCTGTTTAGCGCAACCTTTATCTAGTATGTAAGGTCCCCGGTTAGTTCAGTCGGCAGCGTGTAGGACTATCAATGTAAGGGTCGTGAGTTCGTATCCCCTCCCGGCAAGAGTCTGAGTTATGATTGATATACGACATTGTGTCTAATTGCCATTCGTCTCTTACCGCTGATTCAAGTGGGAACGTTTTCAGTTACTTGCGGGGCTGGGGTGTGCTCGAGTACCGATTAACCTTTCAGAATCATAGGAGACAGTTGTTAGGTTAACTGAACGTCTGTTAGCCTTCGATGGCATAAAAATGACGCAAACTGTTCAGTTAATCAATCAATCATCTCTAACCGCTGATAGTTCAAGGTGGAAAGTTATTAGGGCGGAGATGGCTGTGCTCGAGTACTTGTTGATCTAGTTTAGTTTAATTTAGTATAAACATTTTATTTCATCATTTAACATGAAATGGGATTGGGCCACACGTTCTGCCAACATTACTGGTTGATCTGCTAGGATCGCAGGAAGGAGTGGTGAGCTTAACTGTTAGCCCTCAATGCCATAGCACGATGCTAAACAATAAAAAATATCTGGTCCGTGAAGTGCTGCCATATATATAATGAAGAGACATCGCACTCAGTGCGCACTTGAATGTTCACCAAGATAACCCTTAATGTATATATAGGCTAAAATGGAGTGGGCAAAATCATTCTTTTCCATATATACAGTTCTCCAAAGTTTAGTTTTTGTTTTCGTCGTAAGCGAGCCCGTGTGATTCTGAATAAGAATACGATGTGACTGGTGATGAGTAGGAAAGTAGTGCCAAACTAGTGTCATAGCTGTTCATAGATGAAACTTAATTGATTTTATTTCATATGAAAAGAATCGCAAAAGTTTCACACGTTTACGTCTTAGTGCCCATACTTTAGAAATAGAATCAGGCAGATATACTATTAGTAATGTAGAAAATCGACTTTGCAAATTATGTTCCTTAAATGTTGTTGAATTAGAGTATCATTTTCTTTTATGTTGTCCCAAATGTAGAACAATTATAATTAAGTATTAAAAATCATTTCCCACTGTTAATAAATT
This sequence comes from Panopea generosa, assembly GCA_029582155.1. Lineage (NCBI taxonomy): Eukaryota > Metazoa > Mollusca > Bivalvia > Adapedonta > Hiatellidae > Panopea > Panopea generosa. The sequence goes on along the minus strand of CM055908.1, from coordinate 28,795,263 downwards.
TATAAATTTATTTTCATCTAACTAGTAACTAGTGCGTACCACAGCACGATATATTACTGGGGCTTTTATGCTAAGAAAAACTACCTTTAATACAATGACTGCTTCTTAACTATTTTCACTTAATTGGATTACTGAAAACAATTTTCAATATCTAGATTTGATATCTTACCATATGTGACTGTCTGTGAGTATTTTAACTATGTTTATATAGTGTATGTCTATGCCATATTTGTTTAAATATTTTTTTGTAAATGGTCATAGGCAATTGTGTATTGTCGTTATGCCATAAAACTGAAACTGAAACTGTTGTTTAATTATCAACAATTAGTTAAAACATATGTTATTGCTAATATATTTACACATATACTTAACACCTGTAAAAACACAAATCAATATTGAATATATTTTATATCTAGTCTATCCCAGACCCTGCTATCTCCACAACCAGGAGAGCTGGGTCGGTACTACAGACTATTTCATACCAGATCTGTTTGCTTGCTTGTCATTTATTGAAGAACACAACTGAAAGAAGTAAAGCAGTTTAATGTGTGTCAACCTCTACTGCAATATCAAAATATGACGAGAAACGTACTCACTAGGGAGTGGTCGGTGGGTGATGGGGGGCATGTGTAATCCAATCGAATATCTTCTTTTCACTTCCAAAATCATACTGTTTTTCTTAATTCACAATTCAAACATGTCAATCACTTTCAAATTGTTCAAAATACACCAATAATGCTATTGACATAAAACTGAGCATTAAAATAAGAAAAATTGCTTTTTTAAATAGGTAAAGAAACAAGTATATTTTATAACCACCATTATACCAATTCATGTTTCCAATGGCGATACTTTGCCTTGAATAGTGAACAACGAAACACGAATATCAGCCTAACTTCGGTCTGCCTATTATCTAGTCTACACTAGACATCGGTGGCACAATTTTTGACCATATGTATAGAATGACATGTAGAAGAAAAAAACTGAGCCTTATCAGCATTACGACGTATTAATACATAACATTTGATAATAGGTTCAGTTTGTAAGGTATTTATTAACGACGTTATATGGGACTGGAATGAACAAAATGCGATTATTACTATATTCTTTGGGTGTTTTGATATTAGGCTGTGTTCGCCACGCTACCGGTAATGGGAATTATTTATCAGAAAATGAACAGAAAAGTACGTAGATAGTCTTTCATAATAATACTATTATTATTCTCTTATGTGAGTATCGCTTACTAATTAATTTTGCCTTGTTCTCCATTTGAGGACATTCATTTTTAGAGGATTTGTTGACGTGTCCACTTCGTAGGTTCGAATCCCGCTCAGCTCAAAAATCTGTATGTGAGAAAGTTGTCAGTTTTTTGCGGATGGGTCGGAAGGATGGTTGTTCTACTCTAACTCATTCTGAGGTTTTCCTCCATCAATAAAACTGGATATAACCTGAAATGTGTTGAAAATGGCGTTAAGCACTATAAAAAGCGCACAACAACGTGTCCGCTTGTAATATAAAGCTTTTTGTTTCTGAAGAACATAATGTTTTCAAAAAAATATTCAGAAATTTTTTTTTCAACCAGATTGAATTTTCACAAATGTCATTCGTACCATGGCACGTGTGTAGTCTTGATCAATCAGACTGGCTTTTCCATTGTATCACAGCGCATCTGAAATATGTCATATATTTTTCAAATAAAAAAAACAAACAGTGATCATCCTTAGGCTATAAGGATTAATTAGCCAACTCCTATCTTGTTACATTTAGACAGTAATATTATGAATATTAGTATTAGTCATCTTTTGAAAAAACATGACAAAGCGCTCAAGAATCTTTGTACCGTCACCAAGGAGAAGTGAGTGTTCGTTGAGGCCCGTACAGTACTATCTTGACATTCCAAGAACGGCGTTTAAAGCGTATAGATGATAGTTTCCGGATTTATTGATCCGAGTTGGGCAGAGGCTTCAACTCATGGTTATAAAGACCTAACAAACATGCGTTCTTTGTGCACTTGGGGAAAAGAGAAAAGAAATTCAAACCAGATGCTATGCATGTTTTCTGTTTTCTTATAAAAATTTTTATATCAATTTCATTTTCTTTTCTTAACATGTTTGCATTAACCATTTACAGCGCACAATCCAATTATAGTTTTATATGATACACATTCCATTTTAGCAGTCTCTTCTTAACATGTGCAACTGTCGTTTTAGCGTGCACTCTAGCGCAGGTTTAGACTGAGATCTCCATGAATGTACATGTGTATACAAAAATATATACAAAAGGGAACAAAGTCTAAAGTTAATATCCATGCATTAGTCTGTACTACGAACCAAGCTCTCTCGATTCGGGTGATATCAGTTTCTGGGATGGACTTATACATACACCCTAGTAAACTATTATAGAGAGTCTCAAGACACTCCAATGGTTTGAGAAGGTTAACCACCTCTAGACTACGGTGACCCGTTAGGGCCATCGCAGCATATCTATTAAATAAAGTAAAGTCGAAACAACGAAACTACGATGGTGAAAAGTCGAAACAACGATGGTGAAAAGTCGAAACTACGATGGTGAAAAATCGAAATCATTTCGATTTTTTACCATCGTAGTTTCGTTGTTTCCACTTTACTTAATTTGATAAATATGCCTCGATGGCCGCAACGGGACACCGTACCAGACCAGCCGTCTGGTTATTTACGTAAACAGATCCACTGAAACAGCTGAACTATCTCAAACCAAAATAATAAAAATTATATTACACTAGAAGAAGATAAGACAATGGTCGAACAGTTATAGACGCTATCGTATGTGAATGTGACATGGAACACTGCCAGTAGTAAGGCACGGCGATATGGAAACGAGTTTCACCTTGTAGTATCAAAAAATAATTCGGTCTAAGAATCATAAGTGAAACCACGTGACATTTTGGTATTAATTAATGCTTAATACCATTCTAGATATATCACATTGCACCAAACAAAAACAATTCCTTTCTAAATGGGCTATTTACTTTTCACATACATGTTCTCTGTATAATTTATACATGTAATCTGAGATACTATTATTACTTAACAGTATTCTTAATTTACCAGTCTTTGTTACCTCTACTTTGATTATAATTAACACGAATAAATACTGAGAGAACATAATGCGTTCATTAGTTATCTATTGATACAATCACAAACAATACATGTACAAACTCTTATAGCCACCAAAAATCCCTTGTTTAAATCCATTGAAGTATGGAGCACATTATTTTAAAGTGTAAACATTATAGCTGTGTAAAATGTGTGTTAATCACATAATTTAAGCTGCAAGAGTGTAGTAAACTCATGACATATTTTTATATTACCCTAGTGTAATATCACTTCCGTTTCATCGTTCGGTGTTTTCCGTATAACTCGGCTGTCGTACGTAACTTGCCGAATTACATTTCGACTTCTCCGAATATATAAATGACGCCGATATGTCATGGTAAAATGACGTTATTTTGAGACGTTACGTCATACAACGAATGACGGACTTTTTCTCATTCCTTATCGACATAATATGTCAAATAAATGGTAAATGTAGATCAACTATTTTAAGTGATGTGATAAAAAAGAATCTTACATTCGATGAACCCCCATGTAAGATCCTCCATTTAATATAATAATAGAAATTTTTAATATACAAATTTATTTTTATTACCACCAGGAGGGTTGCCGCAGATAACGTCAATCAATATAGACGATGCATGCCGGTCACAGTACGGTAATAATTCCTATCTCTGCAGGGTACGTATTAACACGACGTTTCATTTTTATATGTCCTTAAACAGTGGCGTAGTTTCCTATACGTCTCACACAAGAATTAATTTGGTACTGTTCTGCATATAGAGACATGCACTTCTGGAACACTGGATACATTAACAATGGTTCTAAAAGTGCCTTGTTCCCATAGATAGTCTTCTGTTGATCCAATTATGAAGAATAAAAGGGGGTTGACCAGGTTGCTTTTTCACAATTTCGATGGTTTGATGGCACCCCACCATTTTTGACAATTCTGTCCATTTGTTGCAGTGTATCACTACACATTTTAAACTGTTATAGCATCATCAAACAGTTCCCAATGTCATCCAAACTTTGCAGACATCATGAAAATGTTCCAATGTTCCCATATGCACAAAGAAATATGACATTTATGCATTTTTAACAAAAAAATTGCTTTACACAGCTCTAATTTCTTTGGCGTAAGAATCTTGCTACCGTCATGTAAGGGAGGTAATTCTTAAGTGAGACCTTTAAACCCAGTAGGCACGTGTCTACACTTTTTTTCTAAGAATTTGAAAAAAAAAAAAAAATGTAATAAAAATCGGCCCCTTGATGGGAAGTTGGTGTAAATTATAAATTCGCAATAAAAGCCATTGGTATGTTCCAGATATTAAACTTCATTTTATCAATGTTTTTGGTTATGAAACAGGGAATTCAATGTTGATAAAAGGATAATCAGAACCCTAAAAACATAAACCCTATACGTCAAACCGCACCTACGACAGAATATATGAAACAAAATACGGGGGAGCATGCACTTGATCCCCGCTACATGTATCTGTGCCTACACATCGTGTTCAGCAAAACTACGCGCCGGTCTTACATTTCTTTCTGTCGATGTAAAAACGTGATGACCAGTAATTTTTCTCTGGTTATTGTAGATGCATGTTTATTTATTAAGGAAAATTATCAACATACCTTTGAGATTCCATCTGTGAATGATAAGAACATCGACATTGTCACCATGCAGAATAATATACTTATGGCAACTTACCGTAATCGAAGAGCAGCGACATTGTCACCATGCAGAATAATATACTTATGGCAACTTACCGTAGTCGAAGAGCAGCGACATTGTCACCATGCAGAATAATATACTTATGGCAACTTACCGTAGTCGAAGAGCAGCGACATTGCCGCCATGCAGAATAATATACTTTGGCAACTTATCGTAGTCGAAGAGCAGTGACATTGTCGCCATGCAAAATAGTATACTTATGGCAACTTACCGTAGTCGAAGAGCAGCGATATTGTCACCATGTAGAATAATATACTTATGGCAACTTACCGTAGTCGAAGAGCAGCGATATTGTCGCAATGCAGAATAATATACTTATGGCAACTTACCGTAGTTTAAGAGTAGCGACATTGTCGCCATGCACAATAATATACTTATGGCAACTTACCGTAGTCTAAGAGCAGCGACATTGTCGCCATGCAGAATATATGCTTATGGCAACTTACCGTAGTCTAAGAGCATTGACATTGTCGCCATGCAGAATAATATACTTATGGCAATTAACCGTAGTCGAAGAGCGGCGACATTGTCGCCATTATATGTTGCAGAATAATATACTTATGGCAACTTACCGTAGTCAAAGAGCAGCGACATTGTCACCATGCAAAATAGTATACTTATGGCATCTTACCGTAGTCGAAGAGCAGCGACATTGACACCATGCAAAATAGTATACTTATGGCAACTTACCGTAGTCGAAGAGCAGCGACATTGTCACCATGCAAAATAGTATACTTATGGCAACTTACCGTAGTCAAAGAGCAGCGACATTGTCACCATGCAAAATAGTATACTTATGGCAACTTACCATAGTCGAAGAGCAGCGACATTGTCGCCATGCAAAATAGTATACTTATGGCAACTTACCGTAGTCAAAGAGCATCGACATTGTCGCCATGCAAAATAATATACTTATGGTAACTTACCGTAGTCGAAGAGCAGCGACATTGTCACCACGCAGAATAATATACTTATGGCAACTTACCGTAGTTGAAGAACAGCGACAGTGTATTGTTTCACATTCCATATCACAGGAGCAGTACAAGACAGGGTATGGCTACATGTGCGACTCACTGTATTGTTTCACATTCCATTAGCAGAAACAGTACAAGAAGGGGTATGACTACATCTGCGACTCGCTGTATTGTCTCACATTCCATATTGCAGGAGCAGTACAAGACGAGGTATGGCTTCATATGCGACTCGCTGTATTGTCCCACATTCCATATTACAGGAGCAGTACAAGACGGAGTATGACTGCATATGCGACTCACTGTATTGTCTCACATTCTATATTACAGGAGCAGTACAAGACGGGGCATGACTACAATTGCGGCTCGCTGTATTGTCTCACATTCTATATTACAGGAGCAGCACAAGACGGGACATGACTACATATGCGGCTCGCTGTATTGTCTCACATTCTATATTACAGGAGCAGCACAAGACGGGGCATGGCTACATATGCGACTCACTGTATTGTCTCACATTCTATATTACAGGAGCAGTACAAGACGGGGCATGACTACATATGCGGCTCGATGTATTGTCTCACATTCTATATTACAGGAGCAGTACAAGACGGGGCATGGCTACATATGCGGCTCGCTGTATTGTCTCACATTCTATATTACAGGAGCAGTACAAGACGGGGTATGGCTACATATGCGACTCACTGTATTGTCTCAAATTCTATATTACAGGAACAGTACAAGACAGGGTATGGCTACATATGCGACTCGCTGTATTGTCTCACATTCTATATCACAGGAGCAGTACAAGACGGGGCATGGCTACATATGCGATTCACTGTATTGTCTCATATTCAATATTACAGGAGCAGTACAAGACGGGGCATGGCTACATATGCGACTCACTGTATTGTCTCACATTCTATATCACAGGAGCAGTACAAGACGGGGCATGGCTACATATGCGACTCACTGTATTGTCTCACATTCTATATTACAGGAGCAGTACAAGACGGGGCATGGCTACATATGCGACTCACTGTATTGTCTCATATTCTATATTACAGGAGCAGTACAAGACAGGGTATGGCTACATATGCGACTCACTGTATTGTCTCACATTCTATATTACAGGAGCAGTACAAGACGGGGCATGACTACATATGCGACTCACTGTATTGTCTCACATTCTATATCACAGGAGCAGTACAAGACGGGACATGACTACATATGCAGCTCGCTGTATTGTCTCACATTTTATATTACAGGAGCAGTACAAGACGGGGCATGGCTACATATGCGACTCACTGTATTGTCTCATATTCTATATTACAGGAGCAGTACAAGACGGGGTATGACTACATATGCGACTCACTGTATTGTTTTGATGCTCTCACACTAAAGATGTGCATGTTTAGTATACCTCCACAAGATTCCACATTGTGCGGTAATGGTAAGGTAAGTTAGGAAGAAGCATACCAATGTCAGTGTTCACGAGTGAGTATTGCTGTGTTCACGAGTGAGCTTGAGCGATCTAAATTTGTGTGAAATTCTGATTTGGAATTGTAAAGATTCAAATCTAATAAAAAAAAAGTTCAAGATTATGCATGTGATAATTTTACCTTATCGTGCAAATATCTTATAAGGTCCTTAATACTATATACAGTGTATGTGTTAGTCGTCAAAATTTACAAATTCATAAAAAATAATTGATTCTATAGTACACATCTTATTGACAATGTTATGCAGATTGTATGCACACATTTTAGGCAAATTGAAATGAAATACGCATTTGGTAACAGAAATGTGTTGTTTTTTTCTATATTTGTTTCTGCTTCTTCCATCTTCCAAAATGATATTGTGTCACCACTATCTTTAAACATTTGTATACGAGATATTCAGAGCTACTGAAAAAACCAATGACGTATACTTGATATTGTATTGAAGGATTATTACCATAACTTTGTGTCAGTCAATGGGTTTTGCAGTTTATTGAATCATAAAATGTAGCATGGTAAAATTAGAAGATACCTGCCGGTATTGTCAATGTAGTTCATCTTATTAATGTGAAACCCATGAATAATCATGTCAACAATTTCCGTTCTTTTCACCGTGTTATTCTTTAATGTATTTACGAATAAAATGTTTCTTAAAAAGGGGGAGGGGGGGATTTTTATCTATCTTTATAATTATTATATTTATTATATTTATTATTATTATTATTATCATTATTATTAGATCTATTATGAAAATAAAACGGGTCGAGGCTGCATGCAAATTAGGGGATGGGCGGGGATGATAATCTAGCAATCAATTTATTTTGACCTTTTGATAGTTTGATAGTTTTCATAAATGCCAAAATGCTTTTAAGCTCATGATAACAAGTTACATGCTGCTCTTACAGTGCAATATATATGTGACAAACTGATAACAATATTCATTAAGGTACAACACAGCATTTTAACCTTTTGGAGACGGTTAAACACATCTTATTACTCTTATAGAAGTGTTTGTTATCTAGAAGAAAACTATTATAATACCCTATATGGACAATTAAATAAAATAATATTTTAATCTATGTCTGTTTAAAGTGATTCTTTCTTTTTCCATATTACAAATTCCGTATATGTATGATAATCTACATATTATTTATCTGTTTTATAGCCTGAAAAAATTGAACGTCCAACTATTATTTACCAAAACAAAAAAAAGAAAAGAAAACAGCCGGTATTTACATATTCATACTCATTGATATATATCATATACAAAACAGGGTGTGCTTAAACTGACACATACATATATTTACTCGTTCTGAAACAAATTAACCGTCTATTCGTATAACTCATTTCAGTGGTGCCAGACCCATCATTGCATACAGGATCAACATGCACAGGTGACGACAGGTAACGAAAATTGAACGTCAAATGACCAAATAAACCATGTAACTACATGTATATAAATCTGCTTCGCTCGGCAAAACTCAACTGTCTCCGTAAAATCCCTTTTTTATTATTAAAAATGTTTAATAGGCATTTAGAAAACTACCACGTGTCCTAAGCATGTGACCCGTAGTAACCAATCAAAAGCTTAACGTTTTGGCTGGTCTTCTTATTTTGGAAAGTCTCCCTAAATAACAATTTTTTTATAGATATTAGCAAAACAGGTGGCTTGTGTAATATATAACACCTCCTAATATTCATGGCAAGTTGAACGGAATAGAATTCCAATCCAAGACACCAGGAGTTAAAACTATTCTTCAGCCATAATATAATAAATACTGTGATCGGATATTTTAAAACAATTCTGAGACATTAACTTCTACTTTTTATCTAGATTCATGCCCACTTGGGGATTCCAAAAGGTCCGATATCACACTAGGAATGAGCTGTAGTGAAATTGTAACAAAGCGACCTAGTTTCTGTTACGACGACAGGATCGGCAAGACGTGGTGCTGCGGTAGCTGTTCTAATATTACTAAACCTGTCCCTGGTAAGTAGTGTATATTCGGAATCAATTTTCAAAATAATCCTATATGCAGAATTTGTCCATAAGTATAACAAGAATGTTGAATGGGGTTGAACGCCATATTCAATATATATATGGCATCCAATTTTATTGGCAGATGGTCCTCCGTGGCCGAGTGGCATAAGGTGCCGTCTCAAGATCACTTACCTCTCACCGCTAAGATCGTAGGTTCAAATCCCGCTCGCTCCAGAATTGTTGTATATGAAAATGTTTGCCAGTTACTCGCGGAATGATGGTGGTTCTACATAGGTCTTTCTTCACCTATAAAACTGGATATGTCATATACAACCTGAAATGTATTGAAAATGGCCTTAAACCCCATCAGAAATATTGGTAGAGGTATAGATCTCACAAAGAATCTCATTATGTATCTTCCGCAGTTTACTGACTGTTTTTATGACTTGTTTTGGATCAAGCTTGCTGCTCAGAGGAGAAAGGACAATCGTTTTGAGCCTTAGATCATTGGGCCAAAAATCCTTTATAAATCAAATTGTTAGATGCATATTTACTTCTTTAAAAGGATACATGACAATACTGATATTTTTTATTCATCACTATCTTTGGCCGTCTGTTGATGCTGACAATGTGTATGTTGCCTGAAAGCAACGTTTATTGATCCATGCATTGGTGCCTTGTTTTTATGCATTACAGCAACGTGTATTGATCCATGCATTGGTAATTTGTTTGTATGCATTACAGCAACGTGTATTGATCCATGCATTGGTGTTTGTTTGTATGAATTACAGCAACGTGTATTGATCCATGCATTGGTGCTTTGTTTGTATGCATTACAGCAACGTGTATTGATCCATGCATTGGTGCTTTGTTTGTATGCATTACAGCAACGTGTATTGATCCATGCATTGGTGCTTTGTTTGTATGATTTACAGCAACCTATCTGGTGCTGTTTGTGTTTTTATTATTACAACAACGTTACATTGGTGCTGAATAATGTTTTTTTTTTATTTATTGCAGCATCTTTTATTTACCAATTACTGGTTTGGTTATGTGTTGTTTTATTTATTACAACAACGCAACCTTCATTAGACCTTTTATTGGTGCTGACTATGTGATCTTTACATTACATTACTGTTTATAAGACCATCCATTAGGTGCTGACTATGCGTGGTTTTTATTCATTACATCATCGTAATTTAGACCATCCGTTAGGTGCTGACTATGCGTGTTATTTTTTCATTACATCATCGTTATTTAGACAATCCATTGTGTTCTTTTTCATTACATCAACGTTATTTAGACTATCTTATCCATTAGGTGCTGACTATGTGTGTTCTTTATCATTACATCAACGTTATTTACACCATCCATTAGGTGCTGACTATGTGTGTTCTTTATCATTACATCAACGTTATTTACACCATCCATTAGGTGCTGACTATGTGTGTTCTTTTTCATTACATCAACGTTATTTCGACCATCCATTAGGTGCTGACCATGTGTGTTCTTTTTCATTACATCAACGTTATTTACACCATCCATTAGGTGCTGACTATGTGTGTTCTTTTTCATTACATCAACGTTATTTCGATCATCCATTAGGTGTTGACTTTGCGTATTTTACCTTACATCAACTTTTACTACACCATCAATTGGTCTTGGCTATGTTTCCTTACTTTACATCAACACATTAGTGATGAGTATGTTTTTACATTATAGCAACGTTTACTGGACCAACTATTAGCGCTGACGATGACTGCAAAGAACTTTTTGGTGACACTTCCTACTTCTGTCAGGTAACATGTTCTTTTATACAGTGTTGAACCAGTTGCATTTTTATCATAACTTTCATTTGCAATCTTTCTTAAATTCAGGTCGCATAAACTGGTTTAATTTTGCACTATGTTCTATTTGGCACAGTTTTACAATTCTAATTTGTTTTCACATAGAAACGTTTCTCAAATATTTTCGTTTCCATTATAAAAATGGAAAATGCCCTGTTTTAGTGTTGCGAAAATGCAATGATACGGTTGAATTATTTTGAAGATAAAAAACAGTCCTTTACAGACTAAATCATTCCGTTTGGTAAAATTCATTTTTGGAATTAATGTTTTCTGATAGTTATGCTTGATGTGTCAGCCTCTACTTATGTCACCGGTAGCTCATCTATGAGATTTTTTCGTACGAATTATCCCACCTTGACTCACAACGTCAACAGCAAAACACATCTGTATATCCTTTAGTTAATATATCGCAGTCAATGATATCTCACTAATCAGGTCTTTTAAACTTATAAGAATTTATGTTACATTTCAGACAAATAAGCATTGTTCCGGGAGTAGTTTCAGTGACACCCGTGTCGTTAATGATAACTCATCCTATATTTTAAACAAATAAACATTGTTCCAGAAGGGATTTTAATGACACTTGCATTGTTAATGACAATCGATGTCATATTTCAGACGGATAAGCATTATACCGGGAATGATTTCACTGCCACCTGCCACAACTTGTACTGCTTCAATCCTGGAAACGGAAATTGTGAACCTTACCCGGCGTCAGATGGCGTCCCTTGTGGTAATGGCAAGGTAAGACTACACTATATGGACATATTTAATTGTACGTAAGCGATTTGTCTTGTGGTAATGGCAAGGTAAGACTGCACTATATGGACATATTTAATTGTACGTAAGCGATTTGTCTTGTGGTAATGGCAAGGTAAGACTACACTATATGGACATATTAAATTGTACATTATCGATTTATCTTGTGGTAATAGCAAGGTAAGACTGCACTATATGGACATATTTAATTGTACATAAGCGATTTGTCTTGTGGTAATGGCAAGGAAAGACTACACTATATGGACATATTTAATTGTACGTAAGCGATTTGTCTTGTGGTAATGGCAAGGTAAGACTGCACTATATGGACATATTTAATTGTACATAAGCGACTTGTCTTGTGGTAATGGCAAGGTAAGACTGCACTATACGGACATATTTAATTGTACGTAAGCGATTTGTCTTGTGGTAATGGCAAGGTAAGACTACACTTTATGGACATATTTAATTGTACGTAAGCGATTTGTCTTGTGGTAATGGCAAGGTAAGACTACACTATATGTACATATTAAATTGTACATTAGAGATTTGTCTTGTGGTAATGGCAAGGTAAGACAACACTATATGTACATATTTAACTGTACGTAAGCAATTTCTCTAGTGGTGGTAATGGCAAGGTAAGATTACACTATATGTACATATTTAACTGTACGTTAGCGATTTGTCTAGTGGTAATGGCAAGATAAGAATGCAATATATGGACATATTTAATTGCACGTAAGCGATTTGTCTAGTGGTGGTAATGGCAAGGTAAGCTTACACTATATGTTCATTTTTAACTGTACGTAAGCGATTTGTCTAGTGGTGGTAATAGCAAGGTAGGAATACACTCTATGGACATATTTAACTGTACATAAGTGATTTGTCTTGTGGTAATTGCAAGGTAAGACTACACTATATGGACATATTTTACTGTACGTAAGCGATTTGTCTTGTGGTAATGGCAAGGTAATATCACACTATATGGACATATTTTACTGTACGTAAGCGATTTGTCTAGTGGTAATGGCAAGGTAATATCACACTATATGGACATATTTAATTATACATATTAAGCGATTTGTCTTGTGGTAATGGCAAGGTAAGACTACACTATATGGATATATTTAAATGTATGGTAGCGATTTGTCTTGTGGTAATGGCAAGGTAAGACTACACAATATGGACATATTCAATTGTACTTAAACGATTTGTCTTGTGGTAATGGCAAGGCTAGAATACACTTTATAGACATATTTAATTGTCTGTAAGCGATTTGCATTGTGTTAATGGCAAGGTAAGACTACACTATGTGGTCATATTTAATTGTACATTAGCGATTTGTCTTGTTGTAATGCAAGGTAAGACTACACTATATGGACATATTTAATTGTAAGTAAGCGATTTATCTTGTGGTTATGGAAAGGTAGGAATACACTATATGGACATATTTAACTGTACATAGCGATTTGTCTTGTTGTAACAGCAAAGTAGGAATACACTAAATGGACATATTTAATTGTACGTAAGCGATTTGTCTTGTGGTAATGGTAAGGTAAGACTACACTATATGGACATATTTAACTGTACATAGCGATTTGTCTTGTGGTAACAGCAAAGTAGGAATACATTAAATGGACATATTTAATTGTACGTAAGCGATTTGTCTTGTGGTAAGGGTAAGGTAAGACTACACTATATGGACATATTTAGTTGTACATTATTGATTTGTCTTGTGGTAATGGTAAGGTAAGACTACACTATATAGACATATTTAGTTGTACATTATTGATGTGTCTTGTGGTAATGGCAAGGTAAGACTACACTATATGGACATATTCAATTGTACGTTAGCGATTTGCCTTGTGGTAATGGCAAGGTAAGACTACACTATATGGACATATTTAACTGTACGTAAGTGATTTGTCTTGTGATAATGAAAAGAAAATAACCAATTCGATCAGAAAAGATATTTGCATATTTTACATCATAAACAAGTTCTTACAATTATATAAATAACATTCGTTGATTTGTGGTGTAGAACCCATGCTAACGCATACTACAACTACACGGGTTATGTGCAAAACAAATGTTCTTGGTAGGGCTATGTGTGGTATCCTTAAGCAAAACACATTTTCCTATTATGCTTTTACCAAGAAAGACATCGAATGTGATTTGTAAATGTTGTAACAATTTATTTCACAAAAAAAAGAAAAAGAAATAAGATTAAACTAAAATTATTCCGAGTTTACTATGCTAAACGCTCCCAAAGAATATTATCAGATATGAAATACAAATGAGAATATGTGTTTTACTTATTCGGTGTTTATGAGCATATAAAGACAAATGGAAATGTTGAAATCGATTCTACACCCATCATTACAGTCTTCACAGCTATGAAAATACAATTATATATAAATCTTAATCAATAGGTATTACTGTCTGAAATTTCATACCTCATAAAATAATAATATTTTCATTAAAAATAGTGACGTCACGTTAGTTTTGATCATATGAGTGAAAACATCATTTAACATACTCTGTAATATACATAATTTAACATACTCTTTTATGTTTATTCTGAAATGTATCTGTCATTAAGATAAGATCTGTCGTTTCGATAAGACTTTACGACACTTGTTTACCCTTATCGTATATAACTGCAGTTACTCTTTCCAGTTTGAAAATAGAAACGAAATTGAGGATGACGTTTGCATATGATAAGAAATGTAAAGGTATTTAAGATGTTGTCCTACTTTCTCAGCCAGTAAAATAGAACGTTTCATTTTACATAAAAAACGCCATGACTGTCAGAAGATGTTGACCTAGTTCCTCAGCCAATGAAATCTGTCCATAAACGAGAAAGTCGATTAACATCTAAGCCGGTTCTAACCTATACTTAATTGCATGACCATGAAGATAGAAAAGCAGAAATATTGTGAAGTGGACATTTATCGAAATTGCCGTGTGTACCTTTAAACTAAGTGTTAATCATTTTTCCGTTTTTTTTTATCGTCAAGTGGTGTGTCGGCGGCAATTGTTCAGCGTCACCGTTAGCGTCTGTGAATCCCATCACAGGTAATTTTACTTCAGGACACGTAACGTATAATTCCTGTACAAATATACATTCGCAAGCGATTGTCTAGCAGTAGAGCGTTCTGCATTTAGAGGATGCTTTTATGTCTGGTTGGTCCGCTGTCGGTATTGCACGACTGCGTGGTGTATCATGTCATGTGTCTGCGATATGATGCCACAACGTGACCACGCTTAGAATACGGTCCCAGGCAAACACCGTCGTAATTCGAATGAAAAAATGTTGAAAGCACCGCCTAACACAGTGCAACACAACGCATCACAACACAACGCTACACAACACGCACAACACATCGTAATGCAACATAATACAACACAGTACGATACAATGCATACAATACATACAGTATATACAATACCCTTAGATTTCAATAGAAAAACAAACGGCTTACAAACTGGGATCTATCTTAACCTTCCATCATTCAAAATTTGAAAATTTGCCGAAATTCTTATTACTGCATTGTACCCAGTCTCCCACTCCCGAATGACTAAAAATCTTGCATGTGTGGAAACCGGTGATAGTCACGCTGACGCTTGCCCGCTAAATATAACTTGTATTATAGTCAGTCACTTATGAATTATTGTATTTTATTAGTTTGAAATTGTAAAATTTAAACCCAATATAAACCAAATATATAACTATGTGGGATATTTCATGGTTAAGCTACAAAATCCTTGTCGTTCAGTACTGGTCAACTGGGAATATTTCAGAGGTCACTTATGATGAATTACTCTGTCAAAATATAATGTAACGGGACTTAAATTAGAGATATGAACTGGGTTTTATTGGCATTTTAGCGGACATATTTGCAGGAAATGCCTGATAATAATGACTGGTACATCAATTAAGTGTGACTTTTATGACAACATTTTGGTTTTAGTCATCATGTAGCGGGGGAATAAGATCAGTTTTACTTTGGCAGGCGAGATGTTAAGTCAAGTTTTATTTTAGAGAGTTTTACTTTGGAGGGCAAGATGGAAAGACGGGGTTTAGTTTATATAGAAAATTGGGAACGTATATGAACTATATTTAGAAGCGTGCATATGTGTTAATATAATTCATTAATGTTTAAATGACAGTTGTAACAATGTAAGATATAAATATATATAGAAAGTCCTGCTTTCTGTGTTAGTTATGTGTGCTGTTGAAACAAACTATCCCTTTTTGTACATAATACATTCAAACACGTTTTCAAATACTGTATTATTCAGTGGGATACGAACGGCTCCTTGAGTTCTATCTATTCATATATATATATCTTCCTTTCAAGTGCTTAATCAGGCATGGGTTATACTGTCAGTTCCGCAATATCATAATCATTGTATTGGTATGTGCATGCCATGTTTCAACTTTACTTATGGTCCGCAATTACACTGTGCTTTGTGGTTGACTGATTTGGACGAACGAACACATTGTTAGCTGTCTTAAAATATCGTTTCTTTATTTTAAATTAAATTTAATTATTTCAAGTAAAAAACAATACTTTTATTTCTGATACATCACAATAAAACTCGTAACGACTAGTTAATGCAATTGTGCAACACGTCAAATTATTAATTTATTTCATTGATATAAGCAAGATACTGAAATGTCATGTACATTAGCAATGAATTTCTCATAACAGCTGTTTAATTGTCATCGATAAGTCACATTTATGGTCAGTCTAACAATGCTTACAATGTATTGATGAAATCGGGACCAGCCATTAATAATTTATCTGTTGTCTAGATTGCTTGTATGGGAACCAGTTTGAGACATTTTGTCACGCCAACATCGTATATCCCAACATTGCGACATATTGCTCTCAGTACGAGGCAGGATGCTGCAGCACGTGTTTTAAATTAAAAAATACATCGGCCAAAGGTAAAATTATTTTTACAAATATTTAAATTTCTAATTCAATAAGCGAAACATATAAACATTAAGACAGGAATTTGATCGGGAAAAGAATAATGTACTAGTACAAACGAAATAATGTCAGTTTTTATGTACAAATACACTTAACCCATTTAGAAACGCAAATGTTATACAATGATTTGTTTAATAGTGTTAATAAATATCAAATTTATTTAAACTTCATACACAACAATAACAATATAAAACGTATAATATGTGCAAATGTCATTGATATATCGCAGTAAATGGACACATAACACCGTCCTGGATACCATCGCTGCTTCGTGTCAAATTCACAAATTAATACCGTATGTACGATACAAGCAGCCATCTACGCCTTATAGACGTAAGTTATACTCTGTTCAAAAATGCTATGTCTCTCGGTCGACACATACTTTTTACTTTTTATATATTCTATGATAGCCGGGTGTGAGTACGGTGACAGACACCCAGTCACGTGTAAACAGCATATTCAGGCCAAAACCATTAACAGCTATTGTCACACAAACGAGGCCGACTGCTGCCAAACATGCGCAGATCTCGAAAAAGGGGGAGATGCTGGTAAATTGTTCTATTCTTTATTACATATTTTATTTACATCTGGATTTAAAGGGGCAAATAGCCATAAAGGGTAGAGTCCGTGATCGAATTCGAGAACACCAACATGAACGGCCATCATTCTACCCACTGCACTATCGCCAAACGTGTTTATATAATGAAACACATACAGTTATTTTTCATCTATAGGGAAGGGTTTGTCCAATGAGACTGAGTTTAAGTGCTGTTCCGATTGTCAAAAATTTTATATCGAAGTTATATGAGCTAAGGTACTGTGGGAAAACAAGATTAATTCATAAGTCTAGTAAAGGGTCACGTGGTGACCGTATAATTCAAATTTTGGAACATTATGCCTAAGCATACATCTATGAACACAAGTCTCAAAGGCAGAAGCCTAGTTCGCTGACAGGACTACAAAAAATAGGGCATGAGCATAATGTTGCCAAAGTCAAAATCCTAGTCGGCTGACAGGAATACAAAATTTAATTAGATACTGACATGGACAAATAAACATAATATTTTTATCAAAGGCAAAATCCTAGCTGTCTGGCAGGAATACAATAAAACTCAACAAATAAAGTGTATCCATTATATGTTTGGACGTTGTCCTACTTTCTCAGCCAAAAAGAATCGCTCAGAATTTTCAATATAGAACATTCAGCTTTACATAGAACGTTATGACTGCATACTTTTTCAGCTAATGTAATCGGTCAGACTCTTCAATATAGAACATTCCATTTTACAAAGAACGTTATGACCGCCTGCTTTCTCAGCCAATGAAATCGCTCAGATTCTTCGATATAGAACATTCCATTTTACATAGAACGTTATGACCGCCTACTATCTCAGCCAATGAAATCACTCAGATTCTTCGATATAGAACATTTAAGTTTACATAGAACGTTATGACCGCCTGCTTTCTCAGCCAATGAAATCGCTAAGATTCTTCAATATAGAACATTCCAGTTTACATAGAACGGTATGACCGCCTGCTTTCTCAGCCAATGAAATTGCTAAGATTCTTCAATATAGAACATTTAAGTTTACATAGAACGTTATGACCGCCTGCTTTCTCAGCCAATGAAATCGCTAAGATTCTTCAATATAGAACATTCCAGTTTACATAGAACGGTATGACCGCCTGCTTTCTCAGCCAATGAAATCGCTCCTGGAACGAGGGAGTAGATCAACATTTAAGCCGTTTAGAAGTTACATGGACTTTTATAGTAAAACATAAACATAGTGTTTATGAAATAACATGATCGCGCCTTGATACTTCACGGATATCAACTAATATGACCGTCAAATACATATACATAAAATTGTAACCGCTACTTTTTACCTCTCTGCGATTTCAACAAAATTCATTCCTGTAAATACTACCTCCGTGTAATGATGTTCATAGCAATTTTAGATATGTGTTCTTATTATACTGTTATATTGTTTATATTATGTTCAAGGAAGGAATTCCGTAACGAATGTTAATATTGAAGGAGTAACATCACGACAAATTCTTACATTTACAGCATGTCCGTTTGGCGATGTGAGCGCTAAGACGTGTGCCGACTACATGGTGGACAGAATAGGCCCGGGTAATTGTTATAGCCAGACTCATCAACAGGAGTGCTGTGACACCTGCCCACGATACTTCAACGCATCTAAGCCCAAAGGTAAGTGCCATGTACTGCAGTTTTCTTATTTCTATTTTCGATATGTTACATTCTTTGTTGTTATTTTTGTTGGTGGTTGGGGAGTTGGGGGTTGTGCTCCGCGACCGAGTGGTGTAAGGCGTTTCCTTGAGACCAATTGACTGTCACCACTGAGGTTGTGGGTTTGAGCCCAGCCTGGTTATAGGAAATTTTATGGTACATAAGCTGCCAAATACGGAAGGAAGATAATGTTAGTTCTTGATGTCATTATTACCCGTTAAACTCCCTATCTATTTCATCTCTGCTGATCTAAGGTTTATATGATGGTAATTGCAATGTCTATTATCATATATTAAGACCTTTCTTTCAGTTTCTATGGTTTTCAAAGCCTATATTTTACTCCATCTTGATTATTGCTGTGTTATTTGGGGAAATTGTAATTAATCTTTAGAACCTAAACGTGTAAAAAATTGAAAAAAGGGCTGAAAGACCCCTTCTTGATTTTGATAAAACATTCGATACATCTTTTATTAATCTGTTTGCAGAGCTGGCATAATTGAATTACTTACCATGAAAGGATAAACTTTCAAAACGCTGTTCATATGTATAGAAACGTTGCATAATATTGTTCCGTCGTATCTAAGGGATGTATATATTCTAGATACTGATATTCGCTTATTATATATTTACTTATTAACAAATGTAGAAAATATGACTGGTAATTTCTTATCACAGTCGTAACATTCAATATGTTAACTAGAGCGATACATGCCAACATGGTCCTCAAGTAATGTAAACATGTAGATTTTTTTTTATCTCTCATTTTATTCAACTGATAAATCTGTCCGTCCATCCGTCTGTCCAACAACGTTATTTATAGCTTCAAGCTGAAATACAACCCTCATCATTTAGACTTAAATGTGTTTTTGTATTTGCTAAGGCTGTGAATATGGTGACCATTGGAAGGATTACTGCATTCAAAATGTCGCCCCACCCAACGTAGCTAAAACATGCGAACAGTACGAGCATCAGTGTTGTGACACTTGCGCTAAATACAAGGCGTTGGGATTTCCAGGTTTGTTTATTTATTGTATTTCTTTAAGTATGTTGGTGATGCCTGCCTGCCTGCCTGCCTGCCTGCCAGTTTAAATTGGCTACACGTGTTAGTCGAATACCGGCTTCAGGTGAAAGCCCACCATTGATTTTTGTTCTTTATTCTATAGTCAATAAAACAAAGTTTGCGTGCTTGTCATTCATAGCGAGACTCAAATGAGAGAAATGAAACATTGTTTTGTTTTTCAACCTATAAATATCTTTTTCTGAATTCACAATTCAATCATGATAAATCTTTGAAATGTTCAAAAATCACCAGTAATACCATTCAAATAAAAGAATGAACATCAATATAAGGCAAATGCATTTTTAGGTTAGAAGAAACAAGGCTTATTTATAACCGCCATTATGCAACTAATCCGCGGAAGCATTTCCTGTTACCAAGAGTGGTACTTTGCCTTCTGCGGTATTCTATTTTTGATCATTAGGACTGCATAATGAGCCCCATGTTTCCGTGTAATCCACATTAACGAAAATAACATTTGCCAAGTGTTAATTAATGCTATTTTGGTGGTTCTATTTTATATTAATTTTCATTCAAAAGGACAATAGAAATGACATTACATGCTATGCGGAAAATATAAAATATTTGTTAGTCAAGTGATCTTACTATTAAACAATGGGAATCCATTCCAATATACAACACGTGTCCTCGTGGATGTAAGTCGCATTTCTACCTCATACCAAGGACTTATATAGATGAGAATTTCATTCTGCAATGTAAGAGATTTGTGTTCTTGAAATGAATGGAAGTTAAGATAATTTAAAACGAAATATTACGAGATTTTGCGTGAATACGCGAGCGTTCACAAAATATCAATTAGTTGCCTTTCCTTCTCTATATAATTCCTTGCATATACATACATCTATGAGGCAGAATAGCATTTTACATTCAATTGTGTTTTCATTTATGTGATCGGTAACTGTAAAATGTATACAATATGCGGATCACGGTATGAGAGTAATTTATGGCGCGTTGCTTAATATACTAAACAAAACAAACTAGGTACCTAGGATTTTGATCGACATTTCAACTAAATGAAATCTTATTGTATAACATGGAGAATGAAATGATAAAAATATGTTATGTCAATTGTACTCAAATTCATTTTCGCAGAATTCGATAATCAGCATTAGTTTTGCGAAAAATTGAATACTACTGTTATTAAAATTTCACAATGCATTATATTTATAAAGATAAATATTTTTTTAGACAATTGCCATAACATAGTATTTCGTATTTCTTTCCGTAGTTGGATAACATCCGATTTCGATTAGTTGAGATATCGGAAAAATTCTTAGGTGTCTGGCTAACTGTTTTGTTTAGTATATGATGTTTATAATAATGAGTTTGGTTAAACACAATTATATTATGTATGTTCAGTTTTATTGGTGGAGGAAGACATTCAATAAAAATGAGCAGACATCGCCTTGTCACAAGAATGGGGTCATACCAAAGACTTTAAAAATGGTACTAGAAGCTTCCTCGCATTTAGAGGAGACTTCTAGGTCTGGTCGACCCGATGTCAGTATAATGTGACTGGGTGGGGTATCATACCATGTGTCTGCGGTATGATACTCCAGTGTGACAGCGCTTAGAATACTGTCTCAAGTAGACACCGTCGCGATATGACTGAAAAATTGTTGAAAGCGACGCTAAACACCATTCAACAAGAACAATTCACAAGAATGGCAAAGTTTCTCTCTTAACGTTTTTGTACATAGTCTGTAGAACAGACTGAGCTCTCCGATTGCGTCCGTTAAATAGAAATGATTTGAAAGCTGTATTTGAGCACGTACATTGGTCAGTTGCTTCAACTGAAAGTTTTAATGACGCCACAGTTTAGTAAGCATTCAGTTGGTATAAATTGTGGAACAGGCATAGAATTCCCTGGTTTTTCATTGGGGGTAAATATACCTAATTCGGAGGATATCATGAAGGTTCTGTGATAGACTATACATAGATGGGCCCAAACAACCCATAAAACCAATGCACAGCGACAAGTGACGGTTAGACGACAGCGAAATACCTCCGATACTTGCGAAAATGTTAAATTGAGTTGTCGGACAGGTATTTACTTACTTTCGTATTGTTTTCTATTGTAAGGATGCGTTTACGGTGACCAAGATCCAATGGCCTGTGAAGCCCTAATGAAAACCGAAATCGGTACGGCCAACTGCTACAATATTGCCGACAGACGTTTATGTTGTGCTACATGTGACAAGTTGAAGGACTCGTCAACACCAGGTAACGTTACATGTGTCGTCAAATGGATATAAAGGTCTCTCTACACAATTGAATATTATTCTTTGTTCTATATAAAGTACGGTCTAGGATTTACACGGTGAATAAAAACTTCATAGAAAATGTTTTAAAATAGTTTTTTCAATAGTAAGAATGTATCCGCATATAAAAAGTAGTCCCAGTCGCGTATGATCAACACTGTAAAGCTTCGTCACGACGAGATAAACAGGGCTATGACTTACGCATAAACGTCGCACTACACGGTTATGCCCCTTTTACCTGCGGTAACATGATTCTTGCGCTTAAAAAAAGTCCTATGCAATTTGGTTTTCAAGATATGCATGTATGTATGAGCATCTTAGGATTTCTTTGATTTTTTTAAAAAGCTTAGGGTGTCAGTGACACCCTCTTTAGAAAAAAAACACAACAAGCTGGATAACCTACCAGTTATTGTGCATTTCGTATATGGGTATACATTCCTGCTATGAAAAAAATACTATGTGGATTTTTTTTTAACGTGAAAATCCTAGACCTTATTTTATATAGAAGTAACAAAATTCAACAATGCAGTGAGACCTGGAGCCCGGCTAAAACAATGTTACAGATTTACTAGGTTAAACATCAAGAACATCAGTATATCGAGTAGTGTATTCTACTGTTTTATTGTAGAAAATTGAAAAATAATATGTAAGTGTAACATTTTCATACCAAAACATGATCATAATCGTTGTACAGATTGTGTGAATTGAAATAAAAATACAGTTTATTTTTAAGTTGTTTCAGTGATTTTTTTTTAGATTCATGTCCATGTAATAACAAATTAACACGGACAGCAAATGAATAACAAATGAATAACACACTTATTGAAAAACAGTCTCTTTTGCATTGCTATTTTCTAGAATCGACACTTCGTTTCCATAGAATTAAAACCAAAGGAATTCTATCATTTTTATAACAATAATAGTCAAGCCTTGCCGCACTGTAACGCTATTGTATGTTGAAAGGAAATAATGTCCAGAACTATCAATATTAAAATACATCTGAATTTTATTTTTTATTGACCTGTGAGGGCGCCAAACCTTTATAGCGTATTAATCTCCACAGCAGGAACTACTTTATTGTTTAATAATTTGAACTATTTTGAAAGTGAAAACACGTTAAAAGCTGTCATTTTTCTTTAAATTTAAGCAGAAAAAAAATGTTGTTTCGCGCAAACTGCATTTTAAGATCAGCACAAAAATGCTTACGTTTCAGGCTGTCTGTATGGAGACACCAAACCTTCAGACTGTACCAGATACTTCAACGATTCGTTAGGCTACGGTAATTGTTACGACCTTCGTGCCCAGATCGACTGCTGCAGGTCATGCGCAAAAGTCAGGAATGATTCAAACAAAGGTAACACAATACATCTTTGTAAAAGTAGTTTTCTTCCCTATTTAAATCTCACGACAATTCCGACTTGGGAAGAAGAAACCAAAAATGGTTGGTGCATTGTTAGGCCGAGTCATGTTTAAACTATAAGTAATACAGTTTGTGTCACAGGAGATAATTGGGAAGAATAAATGGTTATAAACAAAAGTAGATGTTGTTGTATGGTGTTGTTGTACGGTGTTTAGCGTCGCTTTCAACAATTTTTAAGTCATATCGCGACGGTGTCTACTTGAGACAGTATTCTGAGCGCTGTCACACTGGAGTATCATGCCGCAGACTCGTGGTATGATATCCTGCCCAGTAACATTATACTGACACCGGGCCGACCAGATCTAGAACTGTCCTCTAAATGCTGAGCGCCAAGCGAGGAAGCTTCTTGTACCATTTTTAAAGTCTTTGGTATCGGGGATCGAACCCACGACCTTCCGCATGCGAGGCAGACGCTCTACCACTAGACCACGCTGCGGTCTAACAAAAGTAGAACATTTAATTTTCATTTTTTGTTTCACAATGTATGAATGATAATTCCATATATCTAAATTTCGAATGATCTGAAGTTGGAAATTATCAACAGGGATACAGTGATATGTATTACATGAGTAATGACTCGAATTTGATAATTTTACTTAATTCAGTTTCTTAGAACAATAATTGCCTACGAAGATTAATAATTAATCACAACTATTCTGATTCTTGAAGGTGGGCACCACCGAAATAAAAAAAAGCTTAAGTAACAGTTTATATTAAATTATTTAACCTAACGGATAAAGAAATTTCAGAGCTTATTTAATTGCTTTTAAGTCCGTTTCCATTGTAGAATCAACGTTGAGTGTTGTTTTAGAGCGGCCACCGGGTCGATCCCGTGACCTTTTGCGTGAGCAGTCGACATTTTATCCTATGCACTATCGCCCCGCTACTCAAAGAGCTTCGGTTACTATATTAAGTTAATTTATTTACTACACAGGTTGTGAATTTGGTGATCATCAAAAGGATTTCTGTGCCGCCAACGTGTTGAATCGAGACTCTGCTTTTTTGTGCTTCCAATATGAAGGGGAGTGTTGTGAGACATGTGGAAAGTACAAGCTCTCAGATATACAAGGTTTGTCTACTTTTGAACGTCAAACGGTTATTGCAAAACCTAGTCTGTAGAACGAACCCAGCTCTCCCGATTGGGTCCGTTAAATAGTTATTGTAACGAGCACGATGACTGGTCAGTTGCTTCAGGGGAAGTTTGAATGACGTCATAGTTTAGTAATGGCTATGAACTGTGGGACAGGCATAGAATTTCTACTAATAATAGACCTAATTCGGGAGATATCAGGTTTTGGGATAGACTATGCGAAACCTCTATCTCGTGTATCGGAATGAACCGATAATAGAAGATAAAAACAGCGAAGTCTCTTTCTTTTTCCCCATCACCCATTACTTTATTTTGAATAAACTATTATGCTTTATTTTATTAATTATTACATATTTGCCAAACTAAAATTATTACGGAACTACATGATAAAGTATATGTCTAATGTATGTTAAATGTTAGGGAAGCAGATTTACACCAGCTTCTTAGGCTATTTTTTCTGTATCCTTTCCACATAAATTGTCAAACGTATGACTTTATGCTTCATTGTTAAATGTATGCTAAATATATGTATTTTTGTGAATAAAATATTGTTTAAACCAAACGGTCATTGATAATTGCTGAACACATCATTTTCGTGGGAAAAAAACGAATAAACAATGTTTCAAGTTTATTACAATGACGGCATTATACAGATGCATATGACAATTTATATGGTTTTATTAAAATCAAATGATATCACTATGGATGCGCTTATGAGATATTATTGAAATTTACAACAGCAATACTTGCAAAACTCAAATGAGGCGACCGTAAAAACTCGCCCTGTATTGTTATTTCTGGTCCTTCGGAGTCATGGAGATCTCAGTCAATGTTTCTCGATAAGAAAAAAGAATACCATTTTAATTTCTGGTCGGCGGCTTCGGAACTGTTGCACATCATGAATATCCATCATAAATTTGAGTCTGTCATCTTGTTTTCGTGGTTGCGTTCAGCGATTCAAAGAGTTGTTTTTCGTCTCATATCGCTATTATATTTCCTATAGGGCTCCATTGTAACATTTTGTCCAAAACACTGTGAACTCTGGTATCAGCATAAAATTTTCAGTGATGATTTCTAAAATACTGACCATTTAATACATGGTATGTAAAAAAATAAATTACTGCAATATAAAGCCCTGAAAATATACACACACACTCACACTGCACATATGCTTCAGCAATCAAACATATATAATAAAACTTATGTAGCTTATGTTTAATGTGTTGATATACCGAACAGAACTGACCCTCCTCCTGACAATTTATGAATTTTCTCAAAATGTAATAAAACAGTTTCTGCACGTTCAAAATAAGCATTTCTTACCAAACATATGCACATGAGTAATTGTGTAGACTTCGCAATCGAGCTATCCATTTACTTCATATAGACGCCTTTGGACACCTCTAGTATAAATGCCTTTGGACACCTAATATAGAAGACTTTTGAATTATTGGGTGAATTATGTTTATATTAACTGAAAAAGTGGAAAACAGTGCAGGAAGTGTTCAGATTGCTCGTTACGAGCAATCTGAACTCTTCCTGCACTGTTTTCAAATGCCTTCTGTGATTGGTGCGGGAAAACGCGTATCTATGGAGTAAAGGGGTATGCATAATTATCTGTGAATGTCGTGTACACTTTTTAATAACGCTACTCAATATTTATGCGGAAATATTGGAAATACAAAAGTGGCGTGATGAAAAAAAAATTAACTCTGAATAAACGCTACTTTGCTTACATAATTTTCCAAATTCTCATAGAGAATATCTCATATCTGTCTGCTTCTAAGTAAAAGTCTGTTTTATTGCAATTTAAATTTTGAAATTGTCTAATATGACAGACATTTATACAAAATAAAGTATTATATTCTACCAAAATGGAATAAATTTAATAAAGGAATTCCCCCAGAAAGTACAAAGGATATTAGAAATCTTGCAATGTACTTGTATTACACTGCGAAATAGCGTGGAACATTTCAATAAGTTGTTTTATTCATCATTCGTTTATACCTCTTTAATTGTATCAACATGTATACAATGATGTTCTAGATCATAAATTATGTTTCAGTTGCATCTTCCTGTATGTTGTGTATATCTGACATTGTAAACACCGTACTTACCATGTACTTGTTTTAAACCGTGTATGGGCCGGAGGGCTTTATCACTAAATAATCTATACTATATATATACTATATAACTGCACTGGCTATATTCGCGTATGTGATATTATAATAAATTATATAAGCCGTTGCAGGAAACATTATTTTCATTCTGCCTTGTTCAATCCTCTCGACAGATTGTAAATATGGTGACAAGACTCCCATCGTGTGCAAGTTCAGGATTACAGACGAATCGCAGGCTGCTGCATTGTGCCCTACACTCGGTAAACCATTTACATATGTATTCATTATGAAAATATAAATGCCATTACTAAGTTACGGACCCAAGTGGCAGGAGAGCTTCAATGGTCCATTCTACAGACTGCGTTATTGTCCCAAATGTGAACATGATTCACTTTGGGTGCAGAAACGTAGAGCAATTCCGAACAGCCACTTGGTTCAGGCGTCTACCAACGGCTTAGGTGTGTACCAGCTTCCGTTATTTGATTTACCGGCTAAAATAGCGTATTTTTGATAATGAGGAAAGCATTGCAGCGTCTTTGGATGAATGATTTTTGCATTTATTTTGCATGTTAACCCATGAATTTAATTAATGATTTAACATTAAAGTTATATCATACAATCCCAAGAAATATGTTTCTTTTCTTAATTAAAAGATTTTTATCTGGCATTACTTTTAGGGACGGGCAGTACGCGCATAATTTTGTGTCTGAGCGATGCTATGCATAAAATGAAAACGTTATATGGTATAATATAATAATATTATATATAAAATGTTTATTTTTACAAATGTATATTTTAAGTGTAGTATACCTTTAACCAGATGAAGTCTAGCGTTGAAACAGAAACTAACGATGTAAATTGTAAATTTGTAAATGTATTAAATAGTGATTTATTTACGCTTATGTGTAGCATTTTCTGACCTCATAGGTATCCGTCCTAACAAATACCAAAATTTCAGTATGTATGACGTTGCATTTACAGTTTCCATTTCGTAGTTATAAAATTTACAGAAAAATTGCTAAGTTCAGTACAATCACCTTCAAGTCATCAGCTCATTTGAGAATTGTTGTCATTTTAAGGTGTGTCGTGCTGCGCTACCTGTAGTAAATATGGACATCCGGGCCCTGCTGGAAGCATACCAAAAGCTCAGCTTGTCGGATAATTTGAACGAAACGTTCTTTGCTGTATATGTGACTGTGTTGAATAAACACGTGCATTTATGTTTGAATAATATCATTTGTCATTTGTATATTGTAAATCTTCCATAGAGAGTTTATCCTGGGCCTAAATTTGTCAATGATTTGAGAATCGGACTTAGACAAAAATCTAACATTTTTTTGTAAAACCCAGTAAGTATACAAGTATGGGTAATAAATGTGATCCTGTCACATTTTCTGTTAAATAATCATTAAAACTGCTTGTTTCTACTTATAAATATAGTAATTTGCTGGTTGACAGAATTTATTTGAATCTTAAATTTTGACATGGCGAGTCTGAGTCTAAATCTCAGACTGAAATATTGATGAATTTAAGTCCAGGTTCGCAGAGTATTTATAAGAGTCATCCGTAGTCTCGGGTCTAGTACGAAAGTCGTTTATCATTCACCCCTGAGTTCATGGGTTCGAATCCTACTCTGTCCAAACTACGTGTATGGAATGTTTACCGGTTACTTGCGGAAGTACAGTGATTCTACTCATATTCATTGTGTTCACCGTTAAACTGCTTGTCATTTATAGCCTGCAGTATATTTGAAATAATTAAACGTGTTTGTTATATAAAAGGTTTCATCACTCGGATTTTTTCCGTAGAACTCGGCGACTTCGGTGCGTGAAATGCCGAGCTTCCTGCTGACTTTTTCGAATATATTAATTCGTCGATTTGTATATATGTGTACGATGCTAGATAACGAGCAGAGTTTTCACGTATCACTTAAGGGCTCGCTTACTTTACACGAGCAACATGTAAGTTCATATCTCATGAACGTTTAATAAATAGAATTCAGTTCTTAAAGTGAATGACTATCGCATAATACTGTTACCAACTATAGTTCTGAACAAACACTTGAATTTTGTTCTTTGTTCTATTTAAAATAAGGTATAGGATTCCCACTTTAAAAATTCCACATAGATTTTTTTATAAATTATTTTTTTCCATATCAGAAATGTATTCGTACATAAAACTGCATAATGACTGAAAGGTTGACCAGTGCAGTGACACCCTTAAATGAGAAGTCCTCAAATGTCATCAATGCACGCGTCTGTTAAAATTCTATAACAGTCACTTTTTAACACCAGTGATGTCTTATTGCCGTATATGCTACGCCAGATTTTGTTTCACTGATCCGCAGCAAGAAATCACAGCCGCTATAAATCATTTTGAAAATATTTCAAACCATATTACATAAGACTTGTTTTAAGTGCAACAATCTTACCGTGATAGAAAGGGACACAACTGTGTAGTGAGACCTACAGCGAGATACAAATATATATAAGAGTACATTTTGTTATAGCAACAATTGAACTACCAGCCTGCATGAATTGACTCGAGATAGAAAACCTTTATAAAACGTTTGCTCTTTATAGGCTTCGTTATCTACCGATGTCGTTGTATTGAAAAAAGAAGTAATGCCGCACGGTTATTGATTGTAGGCAAGCCATTACCGGAAGCAACGTCGGCGCTTTAAGCCATAAATCAAACCTTAAAGTAGTAACACAGTACATGCAAATGTGCTGAAATATTTTTTTTAATAAAATCGGTTTTGTTGTAATTTTTTTTTCTACCGACTTTAACGATGCTTATAGTAACTGATCTTCAAAGATGTAGTGACAAATATACAGTTACTATCTCGCAAGTGACTGTGTCTGCTTTTTAGTGTTATGTCTACCCACCACCAGCGGTTTAAACAATAAAATAGTCTGTATAACGGACCAACTCCCGCGATTAGATCAATTACAAACAATATATTTGGGCATGTTGATTGGTCAGTTGCTTTAAGCAAAATTTAAATGACGTCAGAGTTTAGTAAGCCTTCAACAGCTTTGCATTGTGGGACATGCATGGAATCCCTTGCTTTTTCATTGGGGGTAAATCGACCTGATTTGGAAAATATCAGATACGGAAATAAACTACCGATAAAACCTCTAGAAAGAACACTAGGTATTGAAATGCCATTGATCAAAATATCTTTAAGCGTTACTTTTTTGTTGTTGCTTTTATTTTGGTTAATGCCATTTTCAACACATGGTAAAGATGGCATTAGATATAACATATCAAGATTGATGGATTGAAAAATACATCTGACAGATTAGATGGCAGTGCCTTTCAACATTCGACCATGGGGGACATGTTCCCCTATCCCGCTTTGGCGTTATAGAGTTATGCCCCTTTAATTTGTGAACAATCGTCACACTGGTTTCCGTGCATTAACTTAAAAATGCCGTTATCAAATTTATGAAATTTTTATACAGTTTTATAATGGCAAAACACAGGCTAAGTTCTATTTTAGGGGTTGTTGCGTTCGCCGTTTTACAATTGTTTCCCTTAAATTTGTGAAAATCGTATTTTTGGGGGGTTTCAGTGCAATAACCTAAGAATGCCTGAATCGTATCCTTGAAAAAAAAATCACAGAATTTGCTTGTTAAATATATAAGATCACAAGGTGTTCAAATGTTACCACAACTGTGGTCACACTTTTAAATATATAATTAATCTACCACTTTGTTGCATTGTTTAATCATTTCAGTATATTCGAAAATTACGTATTTTACTCTTTTCTACATTTGACACTCTCTCAATAAATATTTGAAATCAGGCTTTCGAGTTATTCTTCTCACACTCATTTCAATCGGCGTCGTTGTACCAAAGCGCGAGGCAAACACAACAAATATTTGTTTATCATAAATATGCTATTTTGTTTTTGTTTTAAGAGGATGTTGTCTTACATTATTTTAAGAAACGCAGACATTGCTTCCTGTTACGTTTGTTGCAAGCTGAGAATTTGGCCGGACATTTATTCTCTCGTTTTCATTTGACTAGTTCTACATGTGAATAGTCAATTGAGAACAAGCCAACTATTGTTAATTCAGGGAGAATCGGGTAAGTATACGTTAAGATCGTTAATGTATGGTGTATTTATACTTTGGTTCCATACAAAAAAAACTCGCACGACATTTTTCCTTTTCCTGTCGTTCAGTACAGACTCCATGTTCTTTCGGCATTAGATTCAGGAAAACCGATAATGCGTTATGAATGTTCTCAAAATTAATTCAATATGCTTATTTGAAGCAATGTTTCTATTTGACGGACAATTTGGCGCTTGTGAATCATAGTTCGTGCTTGTGATGTCGGGTGGGTTTCTATTTGACGGACAATTTGGCGCTTGTGAATCATAGTTCGTGCTTGTGATGTTGCGGTAGGGTTCTATTCGACAGGCAGTTTGACGCTTGTGAGTCATAGTTCGTGCTTGTGATGTTGCGGTAGGGTTCTATTCGACAGGCAATTTGACGCTTGTGAGTCATAGTTCGTGCTTGTGATGTTGCGGTGGGGTTCTATTCGACGGGGAATTTGACGCTTGTGAGTCATAGTTCGTGCTTGTGATGTTGCGGTGGAGTCCTTTGGAATGCTAAGGCTCCTGTTGAATGCAAGTTTTTATTAGAATGCATGAGCGACCTAACCCTATGTAATGGTTACTTAGGAAATGATTGAGGGCGCTGCCATCCATATTGAAACATCACAATCACGTGACAAAAACATGACAATTGCCACTAATAGCGCTTTATATATTATTGTACCAAAATATTATTTTAAGAACTGAAACAAATGTATTTATTTACAGTATGAGCATTCAACACTCAACATAAGTGCTTTGTAAAGTGAACCACGCAAAAGGAAAGTACTCCGGACTGCTGTTTATTTGAATGTACAACACACAAATTATTCGGTACTTTGTTCGCGATGATATCTACCATTCCTATATATAATCTTACATTTCACTCAAATATTGCATCTTAACACTATTTCACATCCGCCTCTACTTACACCTTCATTTCCTCTTACTGCCACATCCTTCATAATACCTAACCATTGGCCTCTTTATTCACGTATTACAATATCTTCAAAGTCTTTAAGGTGCACGTGTAAGTTTACACGTCTGACAAACAAAGTTCATTTCTGAAAGAGTATTGCAAAGTAATTTTATCTAAAAGTACCTTTAGTAATAAGAATAACTTAGCTACCATACTAGTACGCCGTAGTTATACTGGCCAATTAAAATAATGACGTATGGTTATTGATGTTGGTCTCTGCAGCTATGGCAACACCATACGCACTATAAACGATTAAGTGACACTTACAGTAATAACCCAAACGGTGGTTATTTCAGATGCTCTTTGATAATTATATAATGTAATGGTAAGCATATTTATAGTTTATTCCTTGTAAGCATAATGGCAAATGTAATGTTTTATCTTGAAAAGTGGGATTTAAGATATAACGAAGATTGATACACTTTTATCGATATATTTCATAATTTGTTTTGTTTTGGGAGAAATTGAACATGGCTGTTTTCGTTCATTAATTGATATTCCTGACTTTCGGAAATATTTGAATCCAACAACATATAATATTTTGACGGCACATTAAACAATGTTGTTTATTCAGGCTAATCGGAAATATGAGTATTAAGAAGAATTTCCGAACAATCAAAATTTTTAGCGTAGTACATTGTACATTGTTATAGATAGTCCAGTCAATCGGACACAATTTTTTAATGTAGTACATTCCGGACAATTGAAAACGATAATGACTATTATATATATATATAGTCTGAACAATCAGACATTTTTTTACAGTACATTCCGGAATTAGGTAATGGTTATATTATATAGATATTCGAGACAATCGTACACGTTTGCCAATGCAGTGCATTCTGGAATCAGAAAATGCTTATATTATATAGATACTCGAGACAATCGTACACTTTTGCCAATGCAGTACATTCCGGAATCAGGAAATGGTTATTATATAGATACTCGAGACAATCGTACACTTTTGCCAATGCAGTACATTCCGGAATCAGGAAATGGTTATTATATAGATACTCGAGACAATCGTACACTTTTGCCAATGCAGTACATTCTGGAATCAGAAAATGCTTATATTATATAGATACTCGAGACAATCGTACACTTTTGCCAATGCAGTACATTCCGGAATCAGGAAATGGTTATTATATAGATACTCGAGACAATCGTACACTTTTGCCAATGCAGTACATTCCGGAATCAGGAAATGGTTATTATATAGATACTTGAGACAATCGTACACTTTTGCCAATGCAGTACATTCCGGAATTAGGAAATGGTTATATTATATAGATATTCGAGACAATCGTACACGTTTGCCAATGCAGTGCATTCTGGAATCAGAAAATGCTTATATTATATAGATACTCGAGACAATCGTACACTTTTGCCAATGCAGTACATTCCGGAATCAGGAAATGGTTATTATATAGATACTCGAGACAATCGTACACTTTTGCCAATGCAGTACATTCCGGAATCAGGAAATGGTTATTATATAGATACTTGAGACAATCGTACACTTTTGCCAATGCAGTACATTCCGGAATTAGGAAATGGTTATATTATATAGATATTCGAGACAATCGTACACTTTTGCCAATGCAGTACATTCCGGAATCAGGAAATGGTTATTATATAGATACTTGAGACAATCGTACACTTTTGCCAATGCAGTACATTCCGGAATTAGGAAATGGTTATATTATATAGATACTCGAGACAATCGTACACTTTTGCCAATGCAGTACATTCCGGAATCAGGAAATGGTTATTATATAGATACTCGAGACAATCGTACACTTTTGCCAATGCAGTACATTCCGGAATTAGGAAATGGTTATTATATAGATACTCGAGACAATCGTACACTTTTGCCAATGCAGTACATTCCGGAATCAGGAAATGGTTATTATATAGATACTTGAGACAATCGTACACTTTTGCCAATGCAGTACATTCCGGAATTAGGAAATGGTTATATTATATAGATACTCGAGACAATCGTACACGTTTGCCAATGCAGTGCATTCTGGAATCAGAAAATGCTTATATTATATAGATACTCGAGACAATCGTACACTTTTGCCAATGCAGTACATTCCGGAATTAGGAAATGGTTATATTATATAGATACTCGAGACAATCGTACACTTTTGCCAATGCAGTACATTCCGGAATTAGGAAATGGTTATTATATAGATACTCGAGAAAATCGTACACTTTTGCCAATGCAGTACATTCCGGAATCAGGAAATGGTTATTATATAGATACTCGAGAAAATCGTACACTTTTGCCAATGCAGTGCATTCTGGAATCAGAAAATGCTTATATTATATAGATACTCGAGACAATCGTACACTTTTGCCAATGCAGTACATTCTGGAATCAGGAAATGGTTATTATATAGATACTCGAGACAATCGTACACTTTTGCCAATGCAGTACATTCCGGAATCAGGAAATGGTTATTATATAGATACTCGAGAAAATCGTACACTTTTGCCAATGCAGTACATTCTGGAATTAGGAAATGATTATTATATAGATACTCGAGACAATCGTACACGTTTGCCAATGCAGTGCATTCTGGAATCAGAAAATGCTTATATTATATAGATACTCGAGACAATCGTACACTTTTGCCAATGCAGTACATTCCGGAATTAGGAAATGGTTATATTATATAGATACTCGAGACAATCGTACACTTTTGCCAATGCAGTACATTCCGGA
Source organism: Panopea generosa (assembly GCA_029582155.1). Taxonomy (NCBI): domain Eukaryota; kingdom Metazoa; phylum Mollusca; class Bivalvia; order Adapedonta; family Hiatellidae; genus Panopea; species Panopea generosa. Next base: position 28,760,335 of record CM055908.1, on the reverse strand, counting down.
ATTAGGAAATGGTTATTATATAGATACTCGAGAAAATCGTACACTTTTGCCAATGCAGTACATTCCGGAATCAGGAAATGGTTATTATATAGATACTCGAGAAAATCGTACACTTTTGCCAATGCAGTACATTCCGGAATCAGGAAATGGTTATTATATAGATACTCGAGAAAATCGTACACTTTTGCCAATGCAGTACATTCCGGAATCAGGAAATGGTTATTATATAGATACTCGAGAAAATCGTACACTTTTGCCAATGCAGTACATTCTGGAATTAGGAAATGGTTATATTATATAGATACTCGAGACAATCGTACACGTTTGCCAATGCAGTGCATTCTGGAATCAGAAAATGCTTATATTATATAGATACTCGAGACAATCGTACACTTTTGCCAATGCAGTACATTCCGGAATTAGGAAATGGTTATATTATATAGATACTCGAGACAATCGTACACTTTTGCCAATGCAGTACATTCCGGAATTAGGAAATGGTTATTATATAGATACTCGAGAAAATCGTACACTTTTGCCAATGCAGTACATTCCGGAATCAGGAAATGGTTATTATATAGATACTCGAGAAAATCGTACACTTTTGCCAATGCAGTGCATTCTGGAATCAGAAAATGCTTATATTATATAGATACTCGAGACAATCGTACACTTTTGCCAATGCAGTACATTCTGGAATCAGGAAATGGTTATTATATAGATACTCGAGACAATCGTACACTTTTGCCAATGCAGTACATTCCGGAATCAGGAAATGATTATTATATAGATATTCGAGACAGTCGGACACTTTTGCCAATGCAGTACATTCTGGAATTAGGAAATGATTATTATATAGATACTCGAGACAATCGGACACTTTTGCCAATGCAGTACATTCCGGAATCAGGAAATGATTATTATATAGATACTCGAGACAATCGGACACTTTTGCCAATGCAGTACATTCCGGAATCAGGAAATGATTATTATATAGATACTCGAGACAATCGGACACTTTTGCCAATGCAGTACATTCCGGAATCAGGAAATGATTATTATATAGATATTCGAGACAGTCGGACACTTTTGCCAATGCAGTACATTCCGGAATCAGGAAATGGTTATTATATAGATACTCGAGACAATCGTACACTTTTGCCAATGCAGTACATTCCGGAATCAGGAAATGGTTATTATATAGATACTCGAGACAATCGTACACTTTTGCCAATGCAGTACATTCCGGAATCAGGAAATGGTTATTATATAGATACTTGAGACAATCGTACACTTTTGCCAATGCAGTACATTCCGGAATTAGGAAATGGTTATATTATATAGATATTCGAGACAATCGTACACGTTTGCCAATGCAGTGCATTCTGGAATCAGAAAATGCTTATATTATATAGATACTCGAGACAATCGTACACTTTTGCCAATGCAGTACATTCCGGAATCAGGAAATGGTTATTATATAGATACTCGAGACAATCGTACACTTTTGCCAATGCAGTACATTCCGGAATCAGGAAATGGTTATTATATAGATACTCGAGACAATCGTACACTTTTGCCAATGCAGTACATTCCGGAATTAGGTAATGGTTATTATATAGATACTCGAGACAATCGTACACTTTTGCCAATGCAGTACATTCCGGAATCAGGAAATGGTTATTATATAGATACTCGAGACAATCGTACACTTTTGCCAATGCAGTACATTCCGGAATCAGGAAATGGTTATTATATAGATATTCGAAACAATCGTACACTTTTTCCAATCTAGTACATTCCGGAATTAAGAAATGATTATTATATAGATACTCGAGAGTTATAGCAAACAAAATAAAACAACATTTTAAGCATTGCACATTAATTGATAGTACATGAAATATGGTCAGTACATTTTTTTAAAGTTTTTTAAGCAATCCTTTGAAATTCTCTTTGATAATATATATATATATATATATATATATATATATATATATATATATACAAAATTAATCAAGAAAGTGAATATCACTATATCTGCTACAGCAACAAAAAAGCAATAACAACAACAACAAAAAAACATTTATAATTATTAACAGTTAATAATATTGTGTGTGCAATGGAGGTGGTGGCTTATTTTGTAGCACTTGCGATAATAATTGTTTAATTATTACCAAATGTTATCTTAGGGACATATGAAGAAGTTCATTCTGTTTGTAACCATTTAACACAATTTGTTATAAAAGACTGTAGTACAGTTTCTGATATTAACCTGCGTGCTATTCCAGATTAAAGTTCCAGAGTAGGACGAACTACCTTTGAATAATTCCCAGTTGGGTTTTGGTGTGATAAAATTTAATTAATTTGTTGAACGTAGATTTCTACGAACGTTATCATGGGCATTAAACATATCTGTTATATACGAAGGTGCATTGTTTTTGTTAACTCTGTACATAAATTTTGCTTTTTGGAGAATTATTCTTTGATCAATGGAAAGTGCATTTATTAACTGCATAGCTTCTGCAAATGTTGAATATTGATCACCTAAGATAATACGGCATGCTCTCTTTTGCAATATTAGGAGACGATGAATATTTTTATCTTTTTTGCATTACCCAAAATGACGTTACAATAATCTAGATGGGATTAAATATAAACTTTATAGAAAATACTTCTGTATTTTAATGGAATGTAGGTTTTTATTTTTGACAATAGCTAGAAGTAGGTTGAATTTTTCTTCCTTATTAACATGATATATGTATCCCACTTAGGTTATTATTTATATATAATCAAAAAACCTTATCAACAGATGTAAGTTCTAATGAAATATCATTATACGTTAATGATATATTTTATCAATAAGCCTAGCACGCCGTTGTGGTGTAGTAACAAATAGAACTTAAGTTTTTGAAGTGTTTATAACCATTCCATTTTGTTGTATCATTTGTATTTATATCTATATTTGACACAATTCCCTCAAGACTGAGAGGGAGATCATTTATAAATATCAAAAACAAAACATATAACACATTTAACAATACATTACATGACTATTTTTCTTGCGAAACGATCATACTTTCAAGGTTATTTTACTTATTACAAGAACTTGTTTACGACATGATATGTACATGTATAAATGTATTGAGTGTTTGTTGTTGTTTTTTTTTTCAATGTAAAGTCACTTAACAGAACACTACTACAATATTTGCAGATGGCATATCAGAGCGTGTGTGTTTGTAGCATTTTGTATAATTATTTAAAGTATTCTATACAATGAATTTGTTATGGTGGTTGTGTCAATTGGACGCTTCCCTTTCAGCTATATTCAATTGTTTATTATTTGTTTTCGAATAGAAAAAGGGATATTTGTAAAAAAAAAAAAAAACATAAAAAAAACATATAACTAATTGTCGCTTTTTGTGATGTGAGACAGCTGGGTAAGAGCGAGCTTGGGTGCACCTATTAGATTGGTTTAAGCACCCAAATGGCAAATTATGCTAACCTACTGGCCGTTTCATTATAATGATCCATGTTGCAAATTCTGCTGTACGTATACACTGGGAATTTAGTAACGGTTTAGTTGTTGAAATAATACATTTACATTGTTTAAACGAATAATAGATGTAAAAAAAACAACAACTCAGATTAACTTAATGTGCAGTGAATTTGGCAAGCTGTCTATCATTTATCAACGATATACGAATAACACTCAATATTGGTTAAAACAGCTAAATTCAAAACACATAATATGTTTACAACATGCTTTTAACTGAGTTAGAGGATATTATTGGGTTTCTTGGTTGAAAAAATGTTTAAATTTAGGATTTGATGAAGTGTGGCTACATGAAGGTGTCGATAACTAATAATTCAATAGTTATACAATATGTTAATAATCAAAAAATTAAATGTTTTTTGTAAACACCTAGTATTTAAACGTTAGATTCACACGCACTCCCGATAGTCTAATATTTTCCCCTACCTTAACGTTATCCTGATTTCCACTCATCGTCGCCACCATTTCTCCTATGGGCAACGCCTCTAGAAGAATAATAATTAGAATTTTGGTGGATAGTACAGAGATACAGAATATCCTTTTTAGTGTCCCCGAGTCTTTTACATGCCGGGTGAAAGCACCGATACATTGAATCTCGATTATTATCTCGTCCGAAAGACTGATAAGTATTTTTAGATGGGGGAGCGGGGGATTGAACCTGCGACTTCTGGGCTCCAACTCACTTCATTCTCACTTTTACTTTCTCCTTTTATGTTCGCTCCCTATATACCTTTGTGTTTAAAATCTTGTTTAAAACCGTTCTACACAAACACGCCAGTTCCAGTGTCTATGACTTAATCAATACTGTGAAAATCACACGATCGGTAACTTCATTACACCGAGAAAATATTATTTAAACTTATTTAAACCTTTGCGGATAAAATGTTCAAGGACACTACGATTACATATAGACGTGGCGGGGTATATGACCCGCGTCTCCCCAATCAGCGGTCCGATGCTCTACCACTGGACCAAGCGCTCCACGAATCAGGCGTTTCAGAAAAATGTTGATAACCTATTTACAAAAGGCAAACTTAAATTTTGTGTTAACCACAACTTCGATAATAATTTTATATCACGTTACACAGTCTACTTATGTGGTAAACGTGTTTGAAACTTAAAATACAAACGAAAACGCTACGTACAAGATAATCACAAAATAACTACACATGCATGATAACTTCGTGTTTAGTACCTAAATTACAGAAGACAAGGGTTTCATGTACCTGCATGATAACCATCCGTTAGAGTTCTTTTTTTCGCGAGACAAGTGCTACCTGCAATATAGACACATGTTTGTAACATAAGATGCACAAGACTAGCACAAATTGCATGATGACTACACATTCGACACTTTAACAAAATTAAAGCATAAACACATTAAGTACATTAATTACAAACGACAAGCACCAACACGCGTTTGGTACCTAAATTACACGAGACAAGCACCAACGGCATGGAGACCACGCGATTGGTACCTAAATTACACAGGACAAGCACCAATTGCATGATAAACACCTAATTGTATCTAAATTATACAAGACAAGGGTTACCTGCATGATGAACACGTTACACGTGTTAGGTACTTAAATTACGCAAGGCAAACACCAACTGTATGATAATCACACGTTTTTTACATGTTTTCACTCGATTAACAACATTCTTACTCGACCATAGATATTTCTTACTGGTCACTAGATTTTCTAGTCTATATATACTCAACATCTTTACACGACATTCAAATTTCTATATTTTGGATGATTTCTTTTCTAATAAAACTTATATTGGTAACTTTGACAATATGACCGATTGAAAATATAATAAATCAAAAGAGTTTTGCCAGGTGTTCTTGTTTCTTTATTAAGTATCTTTCGAGAATTAAGGTTTCAAAAAAGAACACATTGAGGATAAAACCGTACATTTTGCCAATGCGATTTTAAACATTTTATTGGACAAAATATTTCTTCTAACCTTTACCAATTTGAAGTTGAGGTATTATGAAACACATTAATTAAATATCAATACATAACTTAAGGTAACACCAGATAAATACGCATTATTGTACACCCATAAAGCGTGGACTTTCCGTAGTGCTTGTGAATCTTACGTGACACCGGACAAGGATTCCTGCGTATTTTTTACCTGTTGCGGATTTTTCATTTTATATCCCCACCTGTTTATCATACCCTCCAAACGCTATGACGTAACTCCACTTATAAAATCCCCTCAATGACGTTACTCGTACCAACCAGTTGCCAGTTAGGGATTCGTTGTTTCTTTCAATCGCTTATTTATATGTATTAAACAAAGCAATTCAATAGAATAACAGTTTATAACAATAAAATAAACAATGCACCATGCTGTTCATTCAATACAATGGATATGTTCACAAAAAGACGATTCAAATTTTCTAGTTCGGGATTATAATTATTTTTTATCTTTGATTTAATTTTTATTTAACACAATAATTCATCAATGGAAACACCTGCTATAACTACATAAAAACACCAGTGCAGCGTTTACCTCCAATACAATAAGTAGATTCACCAGTGCCGCGTTGTTCCTCCAATACAATCAGTATATTCACCAGTACCGCGTTAATCCTCCAATACAATTAGTAGATTCACCTGTGCCGCGTTGTTCCTACAATACGATCAGTAGATTCACCTGTGCCGCGTTGTTCCTTCAATACGATCAGTAGATTCACCTGTGCTGCGTTGTTTCTTCAATACCATCGGTAGATTCACCAGTGCCGCGTTGTTACTTCAACACGATCGGTAGATTCACTAGTGCCGCATTGTTTCTTCAATACGATCAGTAGATTCACCAGTGCCGCGTTGTTCCTTCAATACGATCAGTAGATTCACCAGTGCCGCGTTGTTACTTCAATACAATCAGTAGATTTACCAGTGCCGCGTTGTTTCTTTAATACAATCAGTAGATTCACCAGTGCCGCGTTGTTCCTTCAATACAATTAGTAAATTCACCAGTGCCGCGTTGTTCCTTCTATACGATCCGTAGGTTCACCATTGCTGCGTTGTTCCTTCAATAGCATCAGTATATTCACCAGTGCCGCGTTGCTCCTTCAATACAATCCGTAGATTCACCAGTGCCGCGTTGTTCCTTCAATAGAATCAGTTTATTCACCAGTGCTGCGTTGTTCCTCCAATGCAATAAGTAGATTCACCAGTGTCGCGTTGTTCCTCTAATGCAATCAGTAGATTCACCAGTGCCGCGTTGTTCCTTTAATACAATCAGTAGATTTACCAGTGTCGCGTTGCTCCTCCAAAACAATAAGTAGATTCACTAGTGCTGCCTTGTTCCTTCAATACGATCAGTATATTCACCAGTGCCGCGTTGCTCCTTCTATACGATCAGTAGATTCACCAGTGCCGCGTTGTTCTTTCTATACGATCCGTAGGTTCACCATTGCTGCGTTGTTCATTCAATAGAATCAGTATATTCACCAGTGCCGCGTTGCTCCTTCAATACAATCCGTAGATTCACCAGTGCCGCGTTGTTCCTTCAATAGAATCAGTTTATTCACCAGTGCCGCGTTGTTCCTCCAATACAATTAGTAGATTCACCTGTGCCGCGTTGTTCCTTCAATACGATCAATAGATTCACCTGTGCCGCGTTGTTCCTTCAATACGATCAGTAGATTCACCTGTGTCGCACTGTTCCTTCAATACCATCGGTAGATTCACCAGTGCCGCGTTGTTCCTTCAATACGATCGGTAGATTCACTAGTGCCGTGTTGTTTCTTCAATACGATCAGTAGATTCACCAGTGCCGCGTTGTTCCTTCAATACGATCAGTAGATTCACCAGTGCCGCGTTGTTACTTCAATACAATCAGTAGATTTACCAGTGCCGCGTTGTTCCTTTAATACAATCAGTAGATTCACCAGTGCCGCGTTGTTCCTTCAATACAATTAGTAAATTCACCAGTGCGGCGTTGTTCCTCCAATACAATCAGTAGATTCACTAGTGCCGCGTTGTTCCTCCAATGCAATCAGTAGATTCACCAGTGTCGCGTTGTTCCTCTAATGCAATCAGTAGATTCACCAGTGCCGCGTTGTTCCTTTAATACAATCAGTAGATTTACCAGTGTCGCGTTGCTCCTCCAAAACAATAAGTAAATTCATTAGTGCTGCCTTGTTCCTTCAATACGATCAGTATATTCACCAGTGCCGCGTTGCTCCTTCTATACGATCAGTAGATTCACCAGTGCCGCGTTGTTCCTTCTATACGATCCGTAGGTTCACCATTGCTGCATTGTTCCTTCAATAGAATCAGTATATTCACCAGTGCCGCGTTGCTCCTTCAATACAATCCGTAGATTCACCAGTGCCGCGTTGTTCCTTCAATAGAATCAGTTTATTCACCAGTGCTGCGTTGTTCCTTCAATAGAATCAGTAAAATTACCAGTGACGCGTTGTTCCTTCAATACAATCAGTAGATTCACCAGTGCCGCGTTGTTCCTTCAATGCAATCAGTAGATTCGCCAGTGCCGCGTTGTTCCTTCAATACAATAAGTAGATTCGCCAGTGCCGCGTCGTTACTTCAATACAATCAGTAGATTCACCAGTGTCGCGTTGCTTCTTCAAAACAATTAGTAGATTCACCAGTGCCACGTTGTTCCTTCAACTAAATTAGTATATTCACCAGTGCCGCGATGTTCCTTCAATACAATCAGTAGATTAACCAGTGCCGCGTTGTTCCTTCAATAGAATTAGTAGATTCACCAGTGCCACGTTGTTCCTTCAATACAATCAGTATATTCACCAGTGCCGCGTTGTTCCTCCAATACAATCAGTATATTCATCAGTGTCGCGTTGTTCCTCCAATACAATTAGTAAATTCACCAGTGCCGCGTTGTTCCTTCGATACAATTAGTAGATTCACCAGTGCTGCGCTGTTTTTTCAATACGATGGGTAGATTCACCAGTGCCGCGTTGTTCCTTCAATAGAATCAGTTTATTCATCAGTGTCGTGTTGTTCCTCCAATACAATTAGTTGATTCACCAGTGCCGCGTTGTTCCTTCAATAGAATCAGTATATTCACCAGTGATGCGTTGTTCCTCCAATACAATTAGTAGATTCACCAGTGCTGCGCTGTTTCTTCAATACGATGGGGATATTTATCAGTGCCGCTTTGTTCCTTCAATAGAATCAGTATATTCATCAGTGCCGCGTTGTTCTTCTAATACAATTAGTAGATTCACCAGTGCTGCGCTGTTTCTTCAATACGATGGGTAGATTCACCAGTGCCGCGTTGTTCCTTCAATAGAATCAGTATATTCATCAGTGCCGCGTTGTTCCTCCAATACAATCAGTAGATTCGCCAGTGCCGCGTTGTTCCTCCAATACAATTAGTAGATTCACCAGTGCCGCGTCGTTCCTTCAATACAATCAGTAGATTCGCCAGTGTCGTGTTGCTCCTTCAAAACAATTAGTAGATTCACCAGTGCCGCGTTGTTCCTTCAATACAATCAGTAGATTCGCCAGTGCCGCGTTGTTCCTCCAATACAATTAGTAGATTCACCAGTGCCGCGTCGTTCCTTCAATACAATCAGTAGATTCACCAGTGTCGCGTTGTTCCTCCAATACAATCAGTAGATTCACCAGTGTCGCGTTGTTCCTCCAATACAATTAGTAGATTCACCAGTGCCGCGTCGTTCCTTCAATACAATCAGTAGATTCACCAGTGTCGCGTTGTTCCTCCAATACAATTAGTAGATTCACCAGTGTCGCGTTGTTCCTCCAATACAATTAGTAGATTCACCAGTGTCGCGTTGTTCCTCCAATACAATTAGTAGATTCACCAGCGCTACGCTGTTTCTTCAATACGATGAGTAGATTCATCAGTGTCGCGTTGTTCCTTCAATAGAATCAGTATAATTAACAGAAGGCGATTCAAAACTTCCAGTTGGAGATTCGGTCGATTCGCTTACTACATGTATCTACCAGTTGCAAGTTTGGGATGTGGATTTCAAATGAAGATACATCTGTTTTCTATTGATTATTTGAAGCGTATGAAAACGAGCTAACTATGTAATTAAATCGTGATTATAATAACAAATCCGAACCCCCAACTGGCAACTAGTCAGCAGTTGGTTTAAACATACATTATTTCAAAAAACGCATACAAACCACCACACATACAATGTCATTAAAATGGAAGCAAAATGCTAGAGTTTCTCTCTCGTTTTGTTTTTATTTACATGTTTGGTAGATGGTTATTCGAATATCCACTTACCAACTACCAACTACTAACTGTCTATTGACCGGTTGATCAAATTACATATATTTTGTTTTCTATGGTGCACCAGTATGGTCGACAGTTCGTTCATATTCGTTCATCATATTAAAATTATATAGTCGACGTATAAAATCACCGTATAAAATATACTTTCATGATATAGTATACACATTTTCTGAAATTAACACAATCATCGTAAACAATACATAATAATCGAATAAAATATTTATTAAATATACGATCATCGTATAAATTATGAGTTAAGCATATAGTATACACATTCATTGCATAAGACATACGGTATTAATATACGATCATTGTATATTCTATACGACGAACGTGTATTTTTTGGAAATGGTCAAAACTATAGATCAAAATACGCCATGAACATGTAATTTATACAATAAACGTGTATTTTATACGATGATCGTGTATTTTTTACAATGGTCGTGTATTATTTTATACAATGATCGCGTATTTTAAACGATGAACGTATATTTTATACGATGATCGTGCATTTTATACGATGGTCGTGTATTTTATACGATAACATACCAACTAAAGCTAAGGTCTTTCAGGTGAGACTTCGTGTATCAGTGCTATACATCGAACACGTACAAATTTGCACATTGAGTCAATTTACACACGTGTACAAATGCGTTCACTTGACCATATTTGCTCCCGGGAGCTAATTTGCATATATGCAACAAAATAAAGGCGCATGTGTACGAGACTTTAGTTTATTTTCATTTTTTTAACAGGAAAACTATTGTTGGCAAAAACATAATAAAAGAAAGTCAATAAGATATGTAATCAGTGCGACCTTGGCATTGAAGGTTCGTCCATAAAGCCGTCGGCTGCAAGTGTCGCACTCTAGTATTCTAAAGAAAAATCTCAATAAATAGGGAAATCTGACAGAAGGACTAACGCACATATACCGAGAAGTCAATGTGACGACTATGCTAAACTAGTAGTAGGACAAAGCACTAGCTAACACAATAAGTGGCAGGACAAGGCATTAACTATCAAAATATATGGCAGAACAAAGCTCTAACTGTCACAGTTGGTGGCAGGAGAAGGCACTTACTGGCAAAATTGGTGGCAGGACAAGGCACTTACTGACAAAATTGCTGGCTGCACAATGCACTAACTGACACATTTGGTGTCAGGACAAAGCACCAGAACAAGCCACTAAATGTCAGAATTAGTGACAGGATTTGTGGCAGGACAAGGCGCTCACTGGCAAAATTGGTGACATGACAAGGCACTTACTGAAACAATTGGTGGCAGGACAAGACACTAACTGGCATAATTGGTGGCAGGACAAGGCTCTTACTGACACAATTGGTGGCAGGGACAAGGTACTCACTGGCAAAACTGGTGACAAGCAAGCCACTGGCACAATTGTTGGCAGGACAAGGCACTAACTGACACAATTAGTTGCATGACAAGGCATTAAGTAACAAAATAGATGGCAGAACAAAGCAGTAACTGGCATAGTTTGTGGCCGGAGAAGGCACTTACTGGCAAAATTGGTGGCAGGACAAGGCATTAATTTACAAAATTGATAGCAAGACAAAGCACTTTCTGGCAAAATTGTTGGCTGGACAAGGCATTAACTGACACATCTGGTGTCAGGACAAGGCACTAGGACAAGCCACACAATGTCAGAATCGGTGACAAGACAGAGAACTAACTGACATAATTTGTGGCAGGACAAGGCACTCACTGGCAAAACTGGTGGCATGCCAAGACATTTACTGAAGCAATTGGTGGCATGACAAGGCAGGAGAATGCATTAACCGATAAATTGGTGGCAGGACAAGGCACTAACTGACACAAATGGTGGCAGGACAAAGCACTTACTGACACAATTGGTTGCAAGGCAAGGCACTAACTGACACAAGTGATGGCTGAACAAGGTACTAACTGGCAATATTAGTGACAGGACAAGGCACTTACTACTGGCAAGAGAATGTACTCATTAACATAATTGATTATAGGACAAGGCACTTACTGACACAATTGGTGGCAGGACAAGGCACTAACTGACACAATTGATGACAGGACAGTGCACTCACTGACCTAATTGATGGCACGACAAGGCATTCACTGACACAGTTGGTTGCCGGACAAGGCACTAATTAGCAAAATTGGTGGCAGGACATTGCACTAACTGACACAATAGGTGACACAATTGATTACAGAACGGGGCAATAACTGACAAAACTGTTGGTAGGTCAAGGCAATAACTAGCCAAACAGATTGCAGGACAAAGCACAAACTGACAAAATTGGTGACAGGACAGGGCAATAACTGACAAAATTGTTGGCAGGACAAGACACTAACTAGCAAAACTTATGGCACAACAAAGCACTATATGGCATAGTTGGTGGTAGGAGAAGACACTAACTGACAAAATTGATGGCAAGCCAAAACACTAACTGGCAAAATTGGTGGCACAGATTATCATTTTCTGATGTCGCCATAACATAAAAGAGACTTTTTAAATTTATTATGAATTATATGTTATATCTAAAAAAGTAGATACATTGATCAACGTGTGGCAGCTAAAGTACGTTTACATATTTTTGAGCGGTTAACAATGCATTTTAATGAAAAGGTTACTTTTATCCGCAGTTAAAGAACACTTAAAATATTGATGCTTATATAGCTCATGTCTAGTACAGTATGTAATAAAACATATATCTAATACGGTATATAATAACACACATATGTAATACGGCATATAATAAAACAAACAATAGAACATCCTCTTGTAAATCGATGACCTGACAAATCAAGCGATTAAATTCAATAATAATAGATAAAAGCAACCCTAATACTCATTTCAGTTATATTGATGACAAGCAGTGTAGGAATTGTCCTCGTGCTTGAAAATATTATATCGATTTAGAAGGTAGTAGTCACTCTATAGTAATTCATATGAAACGTGCAACACTCCTCACTCAGACTAATACCGGTTTAAGCGACATCTATTTTCAAGCAACGCTATATCAGTTCCATGATTCCAAGAAGCAGAAATAATAATAACACTGGAGAGACAAAATTCCAACTGTCTTACATCTGACAACTGACAATCAAAACATGTGTATCACTTGTTTTCGACGGAACGGTTGTGTAACACTTGACGATACCGTTATTCCCAGACTGGTTACATCCCATTTGATGACGTGTAACTTTGAACCAACTAGACAAGATAACTTATTGCAAAGACAAAATGTAACTATGTACATATATATATGTATTGCTTCTAAATCACACATGGTCGTTTACAGATCGCGACAAAACCTGAGAAGATGCCTTTGGCAATGGATTATCAATGCTATTAATAGCTATTTCAATTAACCATATATTATGTCCTTTTTTCTTTTAAAATAAATAAACAAATTGAGTATTATGGTGAAACTAAAAATGCAGAAAATATAACAACAATTAATTATTTATTCATTGATATAATGACGAAACAAAAATATTTTTATCATTTAATAATAATAATGGTATGCAAATGTTTGTAACATGATAAAAGTTTTATCTTAGGTATATAAAAGATCTTAATATATGTTTGTCGACCGTAACCTTATAACGCGGCGGTTTACCAGTTAGGTGAATAGCCCCTTATTTATAAATCCCTCTCCATGGGGTCAACCAAACCATGGTTGTATTCTTACAATTGCTTTATCACCGGTCGTGGAGGAGGATTAAGCGCTTTCCTATATTCTTACATAATATCATATACTTCTTCAGTGACTTTTATTTTCTTCAAATTCTGTAGCTCAAAGACTAGTACTATGTTTCTTTTCATTCTTACTTCGTTTCCTTTCCAACCTTACTTCATTATTGTTTTACTTTCTTTTCTTACCTCATTCTTATTTTCCTTTCCTTTCATACTTCATTATTCTTTTTCCCTTCCAACCTTACTTCATTATTGCTTTCTTTTCTTCCTCATGCTTGTTTTCCTTTCCTTTTATTCTTCTTTTCCTATCTATCCTTACTTCATTTTTGTTTTCTTTTCTGTTCTTACTTTAATCTTGTTTTCCTTTCCATCCTTACTTCATACTTGTTTTCTGGGTCCTTTCCAACCTTATATTGTAGTAATCTCTTTTTCTTTTCAGTCTTGTTCTCTTTGTTTATTTCCTACTCGATTAATAGTTCAATAAGGATACAACATCACACGGACAGAATTTCTATTGGTAGATTTAGTTAGGGAATGATGTGTTAAAAACATATACAAAGTTTACCAAAATCGAAGATGTTTAAATATACACAAGACGGGCACTTAAGGCATGAGAACCGCACGTTTAGTGCCTGAATTATACAATACATTAGTTATCTGCATGATAAAAACGTGACACGTGATTGGTACTTAAATTATACAAGACAAGCACCAAATGCATGATATGCACTCGTTTGGTACACATGTTTAGTACATACATTTTTCACGACAAGCACTAACGGCATGAGAAAAACGCGTTTGTTATCTAAATTACACACGACAGGCACTAATGCAATGATAAGCACACGTTTGGTAGCTAAATACAAAAGACAGGCACCAACAAATCCAATAAATACACAACATGGGCACCAACGGCGTGATATCAACAAGTTTGGTATCTATAGTTTGCTCCAAACTTTAGAAAGGCCAGACCTGTTGTTCTAATAATTGACAACCGTGATGTCCACATTTCACTAGTTGTCGTGGAGCTAGTCAGAAATGAGAATATTGTTTTGGAATCCAGTTCCCTGTAAGTGAAAAAAAAATGACGGTTTTGTACGTGCACCAAACAGACACACTATCATAAATGCTATAGACAAATTAGTTGCCACTAAACAGCAGAAGTATATATAACTTGTGTGTACAAAATACTAATATAATGATAAGAACAAACTTGTTTAAATATCACAAAACGTATACCTCATGCGCTATACCGACGTTGACGTTTGCTTTAAAGCGTTTTTTGACGTAGGGTAGGGTTAAATAATTGAATATCATAAAAAATCTGGTTTGTAAATTTTTCTAAAAATCTCACAATAATTGTACAATATATAGTTTAAAATCATATAAAAATTATGCAAAATTCGCTTGATTTGTTTTGTGGTAATTTTGATTTGAAGCCGTTTTTCGAAAAAAATCGAGAAAAAAATAGTTTCCGTTTTCCGCTAGTATTTTCAAAATGTGGGGTTCGTGGTAATTTTTGCATTTGTAAATCCATACATCCGTCAAATGTGTACATGGTGATATATGTTTCTATTCTGTGTATTAGGAATAACTCAACTGAGGTCGAAAAATATGCGATTTTGCTGCTATACATTGGGACGTCAAAAAGGGTGAACATGGCCATGTTTACGACGTCACATATAAATATATATTCTATTGACCGCTGCAAAAATACATATTCACATTGGAAATTACTTCTAGTTTCATAATATACTAATTGAACCAATGATTTAGAAAATATTTTAACCTTAATCAACCACCAAAAATCTTATGGAAAACGCGTAGAATTATGTAATATGTTGACGTCTTTTTTTACGTAGGGTGGGGTTAAATAATTAAAAATAAAAAAAAATCTAGTTTGTCAATTGTTCTAAAAATCTCACAATCACTGTAAAGCATATTGTTAGAAATCAAATAAAAATTATTCCAAAATCGCTCGGTTTGTTTTTTTGTAATTTTGATTTGAAGCATTTTTTTCGAAAAAATCGAGAAAATAATAATTTCCGTTTTTCGCAAGTATTTTCAGAATTTGGCGTTCGTCGTAATTATTGCATATATAAATTCATATATCCGTTGAATGTGTACATGGTGATATGTGTTTCGATTCTGTACATTCGATATAACGCGATTTTGCTGCTATAAATCGGGACGTCAGAAAGACCAAACATGGCCATGTTTACGACGTCATAGGTAAAGAAGTGTTATATTTACCGCAGAAAAAAAACATATTCAAATTGGAAATTACTTCTAGTTTCATTACATACCAAATACTCCACTGATTTCGAAAATTATTTAAAAGGTATATTCCTCCTTAAGTACGTAAATTACAAACGACAAGTGCCAACGGCATGAGAACCACGCGTTTGGTACCTAAATTACATAAGACAAGCACCAACTGCATGATAAGCACACGTTTTAGTACCTTAACAACGCAAAACATGCGCCAACGGCGTGAGATCCACGCATTTGGTACTTAAGTACACAAGGCAATCACCAACTGTATGATTTGCACATTTTTGGTACCTTAGTAATACAATGAAAGCATCAACGCCACGAGAATCACATGTTTGGTACCTTAATTACACAAGGTTAGCGCTACCGGCATGATAAGCAAGTGTTTGGCATTAAAATCACACGTGACAAAGTCACCTGCATGACAAGCACAAGAGAACCACATGTTTGATACCCAAAAAATATCCAAGACAGACACCAACGGCATGATATGAACACGTTTGGTACCTAAATTACAAAATCCAAGCGCTATCTGAATGATATAAGCGGGGCGGTAGTCTAATGGATAGAGTGTTGGCCGTTCACGCCAGAGATTACGGGTTCGATTCCCTGGTCGAGCCGATGCCTCTCATAAAACAACACTCAGTACTGGTTCTTCCAAGGAAACGGACTAGAGAGCGGTTTATGTAAGCTCTGAGCTTTCATCGCAATCGAGCTAAAATAAATAAGTATAAACTATAAACTATCTGCATGATATCTACGTATTTGGTACTTTGTAGTAGTAGTAGTAGTAGTAGTAGTAGTAGTAGTAGGTAGTAGTAGTAGTAGTAGTAGTAGAAGTAGTAGTAGTTATGGTAGTAGTGGTTAAAAGTAGTAGAAGTGGTAGTAGTAGTAGTTGTAGTAGTAGAAGTAGTAGTTGTAGTAGAAGTAGTAGTAGTAGTAGCAGTAGTGGAAGTGGTGGTGGCTGTGGTAGTAGCAGAAGAGGTGGTAGTCGGTGTAGTAGTAGAGTAGTAGTAGTAGTAGTGGTGGTGGTGGTAGTAGTAGTAGTAGTAGTAGTAGTAGTAGTAGTACAAGTTGTAGTAGTAGTTGTAGTAGTAGTAGTGGTGGTGGTGGTGGTGGTAGTAGTAGTAGTAATGGTGTTGGTAGTGGTGGTGACCATATATACTTATATAAACATTTTAACACGACATTCAATTGCATTTTACACTATATTTTTATACGCAACACTACCTTTTCTCACTCGATTCACAATTCCCTTACTTGATTATAGATTTTTCTTACTGGGTACTAGAATTTTACATCTACTCAACAACCTAACCCATCATTCAATTTCCTTATTTGACTCTATGTTTTCATATGCAACACTAGATTTTCTCACCCGATACATAACATCCTAACTCAATTATAGATTTTTCTTACTGGGAACTAGATTTTTTAATCTATATATACTCAACACCCTAACACAACATTCAATTTCGTTATTTGACACTATATTTTCATAGGCGACACTTGATTTTCTCACTCAATACACAACATCCTTACTCGACTATATTTTTTTTATTGGGCACTAGATATTTTAATCTATATATCGTTACAGGACATTCAATTTCCTTATTTGACACCATAATCTCATACGCGACACTAGATTTTCTCACGCGATACGCAACACTAGATTTTTCTTACTTAAAAGTGAATATCTAAAAAGTGTGTCCACCATCAATGTAAATATGACGTCATACCTTGAAGGTGTCAAATTAGGCGTAATATATATTTCCATTAAAACAAAACACAAGGACAAATATATATTTTTATGTTTACTGTTGAATGATATATTAAACTTGCATTTCTTAAATGTCATAAAATAATTTAAAATAATTAACATTGTTTATTTAGGGTCCAGATATTGCTGAACGGTGCATGCGTAGAAGCAATGGTGCCGAAATGTTGATTTTCGGAAGTGGATACATTCTGGAGGAACATTTATCAAACTAAGCTTATTTAGATAACTTTGAAAGAATCAGCGATTGAAAATATAGTATACTAAATGGTTATTGTGAAGAATTCATATTGATATTTTTAATATCTTTCGTGAATTAAGGTTTTGAAATGAACCATTTGACGTTGAATAATATACAATGCTCGGAAATGAATACAGTTTGAATGATTTCTTTTCTAATAAAACTTATATTGATAACTTTATTAATACGACCGATTGAAAATGTAATATATCAAAAATGAGATTTGTCAGGTTTTCTTGTTTCTTTCTAAAGTAATTTTCGCGAATTAAGGTTTCAAAAATAACATATTGATGATAAAACCGCACATTTTGTCAATATTGATCGATTTTGAAAGCGATTTTAAACATTTTATTGGACAAAATATTTCTTCTATCCGATTTAAAGTTTAGGTATTATGAGATAAATCTTTTAAATATCAATACATAACTTATAGTAACGCCTGATAAATAAACATGATCGTACACCCACAAAGCGTGGACTTTCCGTAGTGTGCGTGAATCTAACGTGACACCGGAATTTTTCTTTTTAACAGTAAAACAACGAATTGATTATCAATTTATCTACAACTGGCACAGTCGTTTGACCGAAACATCACTTTCTGTCTTTTAAAATCATATTATCAATTTTAGATTGCAGCCTTATTTAAATTGTATGAAACTCATTAATTCATAAAATCTTTTACTTAGTTATAATTTAGGGGATTAAACGCATTTCATTATTTAATGCGTGCTATATTCTGATCTAAGAATTATATATAATAAATATTATCGGGAAAAAAAACATATCTAAGTTTATCTTCTTTTTTTTAAATTTAGATAATAACAGTTCAATAAATAAAAACCTTAGTACTTACATTAAAATCATTTCAAATCAGAAATATAGCCACATATATCTGGTATTTTCAGTTGCAATATTATTCAGTTGCAGTATTTATGGTAGAGAAGATCATCTTATACTGCATTTGTTTTGCTGACATGACATTTAAATCTATAACTGTTTTGCAAACGCAAATGACTTCACGACTTTCACCTTAGATGCGCTAGCTCCAGTTTACAGACGATCAAGAAGGAAAGATATGCTTTAAGCGCTTTTGTGAAACTAATTTACATATTCATTTTATACCCGATTGTCATGTTCTATAGTAGATCAAGCTAAACATGCACGACCCGGCACCATCTTGATTTGGTTTTAACTGCACCATTCTGAATGAATGTGTTCTGTTTCAAGCAAACACTTTTACTAAGTATATAACCGCTGTATTTCATATAACAAAGAAGAAAACAGGCCTACTGGATGACCTGATATTCAAATGACACAACCATCACAACGACATCAAAATAGTTAATATATAGATTATTCATAGTCAGTTGTCTTTAATTGCATACTTTATACAGAGGAAAATTCATTTACTTAAACATTTTGTGTTGCACTATTTTTTCCAATTTTTTACTTTTACTTTCATAAATATTCTTACATTAGACTTCAACCTATGTCGCTGTGCCAGGCTTAGCGCGAACAAACACGGGAAATACTTATCAGTCATACAAAATCTAATTTATGCCAATTTATTTGTAGAGCAGTTGACCGACATTCTTCCAAGAAAATACAGGGATTGTTTCTTGTGACTGTTGTTACAACAGGCTGTGAATTTTACCGGAAATTTGTTCTCTCGCTTTTCTTTTTTTGAAATAGTTCATCATAAGCCTTACATTGTCAATGACATACAAACCAATAAACTTTTCAGGGATAATCAGATTCTGCATTCAGATTGTTTACGTATAATGTAATTATGAATGAGTTTTATACAAAACATTTCACACGACACCTTTGTCGTTTTACGTTATCCGATATATTCAATATCTTTAAGGTGGGTGTGTCAGTATATATATATATATATATATATATATATATATATATATATATATATATATATATATATATCTGACACATAAAAATCATTTTGATATGATTAATTTATAATCCCGTAGAATATAACTATAGCGAGACAACTAGATTTTATCTAAACGTATATTTTGTAATAAAAGCAATAGCAGTACAATAACACTATTAGAAACAAAACAGTCTTAAAACGCATTAGTTTAATGTGATTTGTTTCCTAATGATGTTGTTGAACTATTCGGAATACATGACGTACGGTTATTGATTCTTGTATCTCCAGAGATGCAGCAGCACAAACGATTTAAACCATTAAACGAAACTTAAAATAATAACACAGGACGTTTACATGTTATTGAAGATTTGTTTTAAATAATAATGTTAACCGAAATAAAATATGAGTTGTGTTAATATTTTACAAACGTTAACTGTGGTTATTTCAGATGCTAGTTATATAATGCAATGGCAAACATAAATAGTATTTATTCCTTGAAAACATTTGATAAATCACCCAATAGTACAATTTTTGCAGAGGATGTTCTATACATAACCAAGCTAGAAATAAAATTTACGACCTGATACCATCTTGATATGGTTTAAACTGCACCATTCTGAGCAAACACTATAAATTATGTAAATATTCTGATTTAACTTTTGAATAAAACGTTCATTTAATCTAATGACACAAATTCAACATACTTTATTAAATGGCACAATATATACATCAATGAATATAGAGGCGTAATTCTAATACATATGAAAATAATTACTTATTACTAAAACCCATTTCCTTAAGCAGTGTCATTGTTTATGTCTTATGTCTTACTTTTTTTATCAGGCATTAGAAAAAGTGCGCATTTTATTTCATATAGATAAGAAGAAAATATTTCTAACTGATGACGTAGTATTCATAGGACACATCCACTACAACTACATCGAAATAGTCAATAAAGTCAAGTTGTAGAATGCTCATAATAAAAACAATACATACTTTATACAGCAGAAAGTTAATGTACTTGTTGCACTTTTTTTTCGTCTTTTCTTTTTTCGCCTTTCTTAGACTTCAATCTGCGCCGTTGTACCAAATTTAGCGCGCGGGTAAACACAGAAAATACTTATATAGCATATATTTATAAGCTAAATTTTGCTAATTGTGTTTATTTGTAGAGGAGTCGACTGACATTCTTTCAAAGAAATACACACATTGTTTCCTGTTACATTTGTTACAGAATGAGAATTTGACGGTAAGTTGTTCTCTCGCTTTTCTAAATACTTCATCATTAGACTTCTTTTGTCCATGAAATACAAACCAAAATAAAGTGTGTTTTTTTTTTCAGGGACAATCGGATTCTCCATTCAGATTGTTGAAGTAATTATACCTGATTTTCATACAAATCAATTCCCATGACACTTTTGTATCAAAACAGTTTCTACACGTGCAAAATAAGCATTTCGCGCGAGTAACTGCGCAGACTTTGGCAATCGTGTCATGTATAATTGTATGTTAATATCGTAGACAAATTTTAATAAAACTACTCAATATTGGAGATAACAGAAGTGGTGTATTAGCTGTCCTGTTTAATATTTATTGAATATAAACAGTATAGTATACTGAATACATTTAAGAAGAAGCCATTGTATTGTAATTATTATGTTTTTAGCTAAGAAATGTCAGAAATATATGTTGCAGTATTATATAGGGTGGTGCCGGTGAATTCATATTTATATATTTATTGACAGTGGGAATTTTTTTTTCGGTAATATTTTTATAATATTTTCTTAATTTACGATATTTGGCAGAACATTAGAATTAATGTTACTCTGATTAAACACTGTTTTCATGACATAATTTTCAAATTCTCGAAGAGCATTTTCCTTTCTGTCTATTTCTAAGTTATAATCTGTTTTTTTATTTCAATTCAAATATTGAATTTTTCTACTATATCTAACTGCACGTGTTATGTTCTATATATACTACATGTGATAATATAGTATAAAAGCCGTTCCAGGGAACACGATTTTCATTCTGCCTTTTCCAATCCCCCGATCTTCATAGGCTTCGTTACTTTCCGATGTAGAACACGGGTATTGATTCTAGTCGAGCGATTAATGGAAGTACCGTCTGCGTTTTAAGCAATAAATCAAAACTTCAAGAAATAACACAAGACATGCAAATTTAATGAAAGATTTTATTAAAAAATCGGTTTTCGTAATAACAGTTGCGTTTCAATTTATTTTTTACCAACTTTAACGACAATTAAAGAAACCAATCTTCAAAGGTGCAGTACAAATATACAGTTTTTACCTTGCAAGCGGCTGTGATTGCTTTAAGTGTTATGTCTATCACCAGAGATTTGAAACGATAAATCTTTAGTAAAAACACAAGGTGTTCAAATGTTACCACAACTTTGGTCATACTTTTAGATATATAATTAATCTACCACTTTGTTGCATTGTTTAATCATTTCAGTATTCTTGAAAATTACGTATTTAACTCTTTTCTACTTTTTACACTCTCACAATAAATATTGGAACATCAGGCCTTCGAATTATTCTTCTCAAACTCACTTCAACCGGTGTCGTTGTACCAAAGCACGTACAAACGCAGCAAATACTTATCTATGATCATAAATATGCTAATTTTGTTTATATGTAGAGGATGTTTTCTGACAATATTCAACGGAAACACAGACATTGCTTCCTGTTACGTTTGTTGCAAGCTGAGAATCTGACCAGAAACTTGTTAGCTTACTTTTGTTTGATTGGTTCTTCATGAGACTTCTATAGACAAGTTTACAAATGAACTGTCGTTAATTCAGGGAAAGTCGGCTTAGTCGGCTTTTAGATTGCTGACGTATGGTGTAATTATACTTGCGTTTCAAACATCATAATTCACACGACATTTTGTCTTTTCTTGTAGTTCAGCACGGACTTGACCATTAAATTGATGGAAATCCCTAATGTGTTCAAAATGAATTCAATATGTTTATCTTAATCAATGTTTTCATTTGACGGAACAATTCTGCGTAAATGATTCTACAAATATCAGCCATTTTGTTATGAAACATACTTTATACGCTGACATTTTATAGAGATGAATCTATTAATTTTTATTTATTGATTTTTATAATTGAGTGATATCACCACAATCGTTATCGTGATGATGATGATGATGATGGTGATGAATCTGAAGCTGATGATGATGAAGATGATGATGCTGATGATGATAACGTAATGCAATATTTTCACTGTATTCAAGTCGTGTTTGTTAAGTTTATATGTCTAACAAATAAAGATAATTTCTGAATGGGTATTGTATAATCCCGTAGAACGTAACTATAGTGTGACAAATTGATTTTATCTATTAGTACATTTTGTAGTAATAACACTTGAGCTACATTACTAGAGAAACAATCATTAACAGCCCTATCTCTATATATCTCACTACACTGTTGAATTTTGTTCATTGTTCTATATAATAAAAAGTTTAGGATAATTGTGTCAGATAATTGTGTATGCGAATTATACTATTACAAAACATCAGCAATTGTGTAGTTACTAATATCCGTTGTTCAACTTATTTCCACAACTAAGATTAAACAAAAACAATTTAAAAACAACACAATAATTTATCAAGTCATATTTTTTTTATTGAAAATTCCTATCTATTTTTCATAGCTACTAATGTGCTTGCCGTGTATTGGTGCCTTATTCCTCTGTCTCATCGACGGCACTGTCATCATTGAGTAATTGTGGTTGAGGCATATCATGGGCATCCGTTAGATACATGCTCCAATCGGTGCTTGAGTTGAATTCCTGTACATCTTGGTAACGGGCATATCCGAGAAACCAAACGACAGCTGCGGTATGTGAACAGCATCCAACAGCGCGTGCACCAGCACGACACTGACAGTACCAACCAGTCACAGACATTCTGTGTACGATACCCGCACTTTATGTGCTTTGCTGGACACATGACGAATTTGAATTTTGACCATTATAAACCATGGTTCGGATGAAAGAAAAAAAAGTTCATATTCTTCATCTTCATTGAAGTGTTCTCGTGTATAACATTTTGCTAACTTAAACTGGTACACACCGATTGCAATACTTCGGAGGTATTCTTCATCCAACCTTGGAAACTCAAGGTATTCCTGCATTGCATCAACTCCTTTCAAACAAGTCTTCTTTGTATTCAAGCCCTCAGCTACAACTGTTTGCTGCAGTGCATTGTGCGCTTCTTTAAATAAAGCATACGCAGACCAACGGCTTTATCACTGATGTCACTTGTATAAAGTGGTTTGTGGTACTTGTTTGACATTGCACAAACTAAACGAGTATAGTCACCAATGTAGGGTATTTGTGTATTGGGCACTATGTTGTCAAGCAATTTCCACGACTTAATTCGACCATTCGCCGAGTCTACAACTCATTTGACTTTTGTTATAAGTCTAGAAGCATTACTTTCCTCGACTGTATGCTGTTTTGTGCCATGTTTAAGAAAGGATGGCATTTCTGTATTGATTCCTAATACTTTGAGTACCTCAAGGGAATCCCTAAACTATCTATTAACACTTAGCACATCGTCGTCTTTTAACCATTGCTTTAAGTTTTCAACATTTGTTGCCAATGCATGTTTAAGAATATTCGCATCAGTGTTCTTAAAGTCACTTAAGTATGGACAAGCACACTTAAAATATATCCCGTTGTTGGAACGATCATCATTGGTTTAACCAATGGCCGTTTTTTTGTGCATATTGAAGGATCGCCGTTGAAAATTAAATTGCATGCTCTTTTGAATGTATATACATGTGCCATCCACCACCAATATGGTAGGATCTTGGTAACCTCCAAATAGAGTCTTAGCCAACTTCCTGGTGTGATTAGATATTACAGTTTGCCTGTCAATGTGCTGAAACCCGATATAGTTTGGTGTAAACTGAGCGGACAATGCTTTCCTGGCTGAAGATATTGACCGTTTCACTGAACTTATCCTAATGTTAAATATGGTTGACAACACTTTATTGGACATTCCTTATCGGAGTTTTGTTAATAATATGCCAATGCATGTTCTTTGAGTTCTGTCAGTAGAATCCCTGATATTTGTAACATGGTCGCATATGTCATTGAAAGTGTCTTTATCAACTACCATTAGGTTGAAAAAGTCTGAATCTGTCATAGTGTTCGCAAAGTCAAAGTCAATTCTTTTCTTTTTATTTTTCAAGGCAATTTCTCGTATGTTCTGTATGATCTTAACAATATCTGTCCTATTAAATTGTGATTCTCTGTTAATGTTGTTACATTTTTCCAATGCAGCTGGTGTAAAATCACTATTATTACTGTATATGGCCAGGACAACATCTTGAACCTGCAGCTATGATGATGTTGTTGTCAATAAGAATATTATACCTAACTTGAGCTAGCACGATAACTTGTTTAGGGCTTCTGCGTCTGCAAACACAGCATGTCGAATGTGACTGTCCGCTAACAGAAGGAAGTGGTAAAGTTATAGTTCTCGGTGACTTTATAGCATGTTTTTGTTTCTTCTTAGGTGGTTGGTAATTGGAATCTTTGTGACAGTGTATGTTTTATAGAAAACGTTGCGGCACTTTCCACAACTGACGTAGGATTCTGTGGCCCTTATCGTCAATTATTTGAGAAGATCTTTCTGAATGCTTTGTTTACTGTTTGTCAATCTCTGCACTACCAAAATATGATGAGAAAAGTAGGGGTAATGTATCATATAAGAGATTTATTTCTGCTCAGTGTGTACACTGTTGACAAAGTAAATGCAAACTTCCAAACTCATGTATTCGTATCCCAATTTCCAAGCATCTTTTATTTTCTTAATTCACAATTCAAACATTAAAATGCTTTCATAATTTTCAAAATACATCAATAATGCCATTCAAATAAAAAAATATGAGCATTAAAATGAGATAACTGCATTTTTAAAGAAGAAAAAACAAGGATTGTTTATAACCACCATTATGCGACTACCCCACGGAAGCACTTCCTTTTTCCAATGGTGGTACTATGCCTCAAAGGCCATACCCACCACAACAACATCAAAATATAGTTACAATATAGAATACTTATAATCAATAAAATTCATCCTTGATACAGAAGAAAGTTCGTATACTTGAATATTACATGTTGCGCAATTTTTCTAAAAAAAAAATACACTTAAGATAATTATTATTATTATATAAGACTTCAACCATCGTTGTTGTATCAATTTTAGCGCAAACAAACCAGTTAATACGTATCTATCACATATATACTTATTTATGCTAACAATGTTAATTTGTAGGGGAGTTGACTGACATCATCTTTCCAAGAAATTACAGACATTTTTTCCTGTAACAGTTGTTACAGAATGAGAATTTGACGGGAAGATACATGACGTACGATTATTGATTCTAGTCTCTTCAGCAATGGTAACACCACAAACGTTTTAAACGATTAAGCAAAGCACGATACAGTAATAACACATGACGCTCAAATGTTATTGAAGATTTTTTATTTAATATTGGCAACCAAAATTAAAGATGCGTGATGTTTTATGTTTTACTACCGCTAACGGTGATTATTTCAGATGTTATTTCATGATACAATGCAATGGTAAACATTAAAAGTGCTGGGTTTCAAAAAAGACTAGACTTTCGATAAATAATACGATACTCCTTCTACAGAATTATTCACTAAGCTTAAATGGCTGACATTTCCTGAAAGAGTTTAAATTTCAAAAAGAAGTACCCATGTATAAATTATTTAATGACCAGGCTTCTGCATATCTCAATGATTTATTTACTCTGACAGTAAGTGTCCATACGTGCCATCCTCTAATCTACAATTGTATTCTGAAATTCAAATTCTGAAATGTTTCGAAATTCCTTTGATTAATCAGGCTCTTGTTTGTTAAACTCTCTTCCGCTTTATATAAAAACGTTAATTCCATTAATCGGCTCAAAGCTTTATGTTTACAATGAAATAAAGATTCTCTCGTTAATAAAATTCTTTATTATCATTTTCATTATAAACATAATTGTAGTTAGTTCCTCCTACGTATAACGATAAATGGAACGTTTCCTTTTTTCACTACAAAATCACCTATATATGCTTGCAGGCCTGCTATACATGATCAAGCTAATATTTTAAATGCCAATCTGTCGCCATCTTTATTTGATTTTATCTACACCATCCTGGCTAACAGTGTTCTGTTTCAAGCAAACAAATGTCATTTTAAAATCGATTTTGCAAAATAATGCGGTCAGTATGTAGTTTATAAGTTATATTTTTAAACATACGAACCTTAGGCGTGCGACATTATTTTTGATCATGCAAAGAAGTGCGTATTAATACAGTTGATTTTTCCCCCAAGAAAACACAGGCATTGTTTTCTGTTACAGTTGTCAAGGAAATATAATCCAAAAATCTTTTTCTTCATGGAAAATCAGTTTTGCCATTCAGATTCTTGAAGTATGGTGTAATTATATATGAGTTTCACACGACTTTTATATGAAATAGACGTCCATTGTCAGTGGCATACAAACAGATAAAGTTGTATGGGGTTGATTTTTTCAGGGATAATCTGATTCTGCATTCAGATTGTTGACGTTTGCTGTAACTATGAAAGAGTTTCATACAAGACATTTCACACGATATGTTTGCTTTTTTACGTAATGCGATATTTTTAATATATTTAAGGTGCGTGTGTAAGTTTATAGGTTTAACAAATAAATTTAATTTCTGAAATAGTATTACATACTCCTACAGAAACTGTATAAGCGGTCACCTCTATTGAGCAAATTGTTATTTCCCATTTATATGCTTTCATAGCAAATAAACCTGCACTAAACAGCAACTTATAAACAACTTTTGCTCCTTCCCTTGACTGGCTGCTTAAGATAGATTTGACTGTACAGCGAGACGAATAGGTTTTCTCTAAAAGTACATACTGCAATAATAGCAAATGAATTGCTATACTAAAAACAAGAGGCCCAAGAGGGTCTGAGGACACTCTACTGACTCATAGTGGCCATAGCACGTTTTGATATTCAACAATATTTACCCTCTTTGGGTGGTCGTCATAACATTTTACGGATAAATACCTCCACAACACCCATACCGAACAAAAACTTAATTGCTATGGAAAGGAAATACTTTAAATTCCTATACCATTCATCTGTTAAAAGATATATAGTCTGTACTGAATCCGTATACAACCCAGCCCCTTAATTTGTCAGAAGTTCAATCACCCACTCCTAGCGATTTGCTATAACCAGAAATGATTCAAATTTTAAAAAGAAGTTTTTTGTACACATGGATGCAAAATGAATAACTTCAGGGTCGCAATATATCTCAGCCCCTTAATATGCAGAATCTTCAATCCTTGGTGATGTAAAGATAATTTATATCAAACATGAACTAGTTTGACTAAAAGGTTATTGAGTGAAAATTTATGAAAATTCCCAATTTTAACCTTATTGCCCCATCCGCCCCCTGGCCGCTTATGGAAATTCAATCCTCTGTATTGAACAAAATCAAATTTATTGTTACTAGACAATGCTTTTCATCTCAAATTGAACAAAATATTTACCCAAATGGACACAAAAAATGAGAATTTTCCATTTTCCCATAGTATTCCTATGTAAAACTCAAAGACCCTTACAGGGCTTCTATGCATCCTAGTGTCCCTTGATTTGTACAAACTTAGATTTCTTAATCATATGGATTATTAATATCAAATATTAACAAATTTGACAGACCGGTTGTTGAAAATACGATTTATGGCAATGTTCAATTTTAATCATTTTGTGACCCCACCCGGTCCTTTTTAGTAAGTCAATCCTTCGTATCGAACAAAATCATATTTGTTATGACTAGAAGTTGCTTCAAAACTCAAACTGAATAAAAAATGTCATAAATGAATGATAAAAAAGAGAACTTTCCGTTTTCCAATAGTATTCCTATATGAAGTCTCCTATCAGGGCTCTATAAATACAAGATCCTTGATTTGTAGAAACTTTAAACCCATGCTTATTGGGATAATCCATATCAAATATGATCAAATTTGACTGACCGGTTATTGAGAAGAAGATTTTTAAAAATTTTCTATTTTAACCCTAGCCCCTTATGGAAAGTTAATTCTCCTTATTGAACCAAATTTTATTTCCTATGACTAGATGATACTTCAGAACTCCAATTGCATAATAATTTTGCCTAAATAGATGAAAAAAAGAGAATTTTCTGTTTCCCATAGTATTCCTATGTAAAATTCTAAGTGCCCTTACAGGTTACAGGGCCCCTTTAAATTTTAGCCCCTAAATTCTTATTTGCAATCAATCCCCTACACATAGGGATAATTTATGCCAAATATGAACAAATCTGACATACTGGTTCTTAAGAAAACGAGTTTTTTATTAACAATTTTTACTCTTTTGGGGCCCTCCTTACCCCTTAAGACAGTTGAATCCAGTCATTTTACAAATCTAAACCTCCTTCTACAAATAATGCTTCTGTGAAGAAATAGGCAAACCGTTTCCATTTAAAATAAAAAATAATATAATGACACGTGTCCCCTAATTGAACCCTCGGGGCGTTGTCATTTTAACCCTAGGGACACCATTTGAACAAATCTAACAAAACTATAGTTGATTATCATTACTACATAAACATTTTGAAAATCTGTTGGGCCGTTCATGAGAAGAAGATTTTTTAAGTTGTTGACTATTCTTAGTAACGGCGGCCATCTTGAATTTCAAATCGAAAAAAACTCTTCTGTATAGTCTCTTATGTAATAGAAACAACCATGTGAAGTTTCAGTTTAATTGGCCTAATGGTTTCAGAGAAAGTGCTGCTAACTGACGACAAACTACGGACGTAGGACAACGCACCATCGCATAAGCACTTCTGGCCTTTGGCCAGTTGAGCTAACAATCATTAAACGCCTTCGCTTTAAAGGCGTTGTTACCTAACGATGTAGTTGTACCAAATGAAATAAATGACGTACGGATATTGTTTCTAGTCTCTCCAGCAATGACAGCACCACAAACGTTTTGGACGATTTTAAGCAAAACTTGAAGTAATAACACAAGACGTCCAAATGTTATTGAAATTTTATTGATATTGGCTATCGAAATAATAGATGCCTTTTATTTTTTACCAACGTTAACGATGTTTATTTCAGATGTTATTCTAGATAACACAATTCGATTGCAAACATAATTATAGTTTATTCTTCGTAAACATAATGATTAATGGAATGTTTGCTTCACTTAAAAATTACATACAACTACAATTTTTGGGGAGGATATACGCTCAGCCGTTGATAATGATTTTTTTTTAATCAAATTTTAGAATTAGTCGTCACTGTCTTTGACATAAACGTACGTGATGTGTTTCGAGGCAAAGCATGTGTCAGTATCATTTAATTACACATAAGTACACATTACCGACATGAACAAATGAAATTGAGAAGATTCAGAGATGCGCCCGTCAAACATATATGATATGAATCAATCGC
This sequence comes from Panopea generosa, assembly GCA_029582155.1. Taxonomy (NCBI): domain Eukaryota; kingdom Metazoa; phylum Mollusca; class Bivalvia; order Adapedonta; family Hiatellidae; genus Panopea; species Panopea generosa. The sequence continues at coordinate 28,730,105 of CM055908.1, read as the reverse complement.
TTGTGCAACCGATAAAAGACGTACAATATTTATGAAATTGAGAAATTTTGCCTAAAATTATATAAGGATTACACATGCAAAACATCAATACACGGAGACGTCGAAAAGGTGGTTTACCGGAGTTTGACACGCTTTTTTGGGACAACTTTCGTATGTGTTTCTTTAGGTGCTGTTGTGAAACTAGTTCACATATTCTTTATTGACTCAATGGCAATATATATACCTATATGTACAATACATGATCAAGCTCAAAATTAAAATGCACGACCAGGCGCCATCTTGATTTGATATTTTAACTACACCATTCTGACTGACTGTGTTCTGTTTCAAGCAAACACTATTAATTATGTAAATGTTCTGATTTAATTTTCAATAGAACGTTCATTTAACTTAAAGGGTACCGCATGTCAAAATATAAATGGATATTCATCGTTAAATAGATATATAAATAACACAAAAATCAACAAATTTTAAAGAACAAAATTTATCAAATAAGAAAAACGATATTATATATCATGATTTCAAGCGTTTTCTAAATACTATGGGCGCCACCATTTTATAGCTGTTTTATGTAAGAGGTTTTCGGTTACGTCATTGCAGCACTTCCGCTCTAGTTCTCGCGAAAATGTTATTGTGTCGTTAGTGACTGCTCTCTACTGAAACTCTTATGTATATACACGTAAACAGTTGATATATAGATATACAGTACATTAGTGAACATTGAAGGAAGACAATTAAACGCGAAAACGATTCTAAATTGAAGGACTTACCCCATAAACATTGTTGTTTATAACGGAATAAGTGAGTGGAGTAATGCGATATGTTTTGTGGGCAGCGTTGTTTTTAGTTCTCCTAATATGTGATTTCACAATGCCTCAGTGTCAAGCTTCTGGTGACGTCACGCGTATAATGCCTATATACTTTGGGGTAGGACCTAATATTGCAGAATGAAGCGTACCAATGCCTTGGCGTAGCACTACCCAAGCATACAATTTCTGATGATTTCAGGACGAAGATTATCATATGCGACATACATATAGACTAAGTGTATATTATCCAGTGGGAAGCTCTAAAACAGTGAGCTAAAAACACTTTCTGAAATTTAATTTGTAATTTTATAAACTCTTCCAAATATTGCGAAATTGAAATAGCAAACGTTCACAATGTTATAATTACATGCTGATTAAACAGGTGCGATTATCCAATAATTAATAAAAAGAAAAGGTTAATGCCAAAACATAAGGTGTGAAAACGACATGGTATCTAAAATTTATTATCAAAATACAAATAAAAGCCATTTAATTGTGACAGGCCTGATTAGCTCAGTCAGTTACGTGTCTGATCATCAATACAGGTGTCGCGAGTTCGAATCCCCACCCGGCAACAGTCTCTGTGATGATTGACATACAACATTGTGTCCCATTATCATTTGTCTTTCACCGCTGATTCAAGTGGGAAAGTTATCAGTTACTTGCGGATAAGGGGTGTGCTCGAGTACTGGTTAACTTTTCAAGAAACAGTGGTTAAGTTAAATGAACATCTGTACAGTAAGCCCTCGATGGTAAAAAAATGACGCTAAATATTCAGTCAACCATTAAATGTTCATAAACTCATTTTATTAATTTTATAATCAATAGGCAATTTGGTTTATTGACATATGGCTTTTTCACAGTCAGCTAGGTCGTTAGTCTTGAAAAGACATTTGAACTACCTCTACTTCGTAATGAAAAAAGATAAATTAAAACCTTTATTCCTTTTTTTATTCATAAATACATGAAAAGGTACGTTTATTTGATATGCCTTGCTATTGTATGTTATTCAACAGCAGAGTTTTTTTTTACTGTTAAAATAGTGATTTGGTATACAATTTGTGAAAAAGATACATAAAATCATATTACATAACTTTTTACTTGTAGGTTTGCATTAATATTGAAACCCTAATTAACTAAAAATGTTTAAACTAGTGATAAGGCATAATACTATGTGATATTACATCCTGTCGTAAACCCTGGGGTCATAAAACCTGGGGTGATTTATGCTAGTTAGGGTACAATATGCACACTGAGGCAGGGTATTTCTCATTACCACATGGTGTGAATGTGGTGTTGGTGAATTATGAAAGCTCAGCAGGGTGCCAGTAGCTGAACATGAACATACACTTTGTGTAATATGCCTGTAGACATTATATTCCATATGACACTCCCTATAAGGAACAACATTTATACATGTTCAGGGAAATGGTAGAATAGATAATCATCATATATCAAAGTGGGTAGTTACACAATTTAAATAACCAAAAGACAGTGCCAGTAATGTAAAACAACAAAAAAAAACCCATCCATGCTTCGTCTAATTTTACTTAAAAAGGTATGAAATCAAAATTTATCAGCCATTTCTCTGCTTCCGAAAATTCTGGTTCAAAGTTGAAGGCCACAAGTCCTCCGTTATTAAAATCCATTTTATCATTCTTGCGAGTACTTTTGCCGGTGACTGTAATTGCACGTTTCTATATCTGCTGCAGCGTATAAATTAATTTTGTTTTAAACCGGAAGTGCAGCTGTGACGTCATGCAAGGTGTCCAATATGGCGACTTCCACCATAAAGTCGATGTGCGAAAATGACCGTTACAAGACGAGCTGATATATCTTTATGGACTCGAATTTATACATATTGATACAATTAATAGAAAGTTGAACTCATAGCTGTTCATATAAACCTGTTTTATACACAGGGTTGCGTTCCCCTTTCATAACACAAATTCAACATGAAATTTATTAACTTACGTGTTATATACATCAATGCATGTAGGGATTAAATGGAATAAATTTGAAAGTTATGACACATTTCAACATTAATTGCCTATTGTATTTGATTTTAAACAATGTCATTTTAATTTTTTTTTCTGTTGCTGTTGCAAAATTGCATTGTATATTTTAATATATACACGAGTAACACATCTCTAAGTAGGTCAGTATGTGGTTTGGAAATTATGTTATCAAACATAAGCACCCACCATAAACAACTAGTGCGTTTTAATTCTGCTTTTATATATCTATTTTTCAAAACCGCCGCTTGTCATATAAAAATAAGGATAAACGTCTAACCGATGCTCTAGTATTCGAAAGACACAACTAGCATAGCAATACAAAATATAGTCAATATATAGAATGCCCACTAACAGTGCAATATTTACAGAAAATGCATATACGTTTGAATTACGTATTGTATTGATTTTCTAGCTTTTGCACTATGACGAGTACTGTTACTCGTTCAATTCTTATACTTAAACCTACGTTGTAAATGAAATTTAGGACGAGAAAACACAACACATTCTAAGCCGTCTTCCGTGGACTAGTGGTTAAGATATCCGCCTAGAAAGCAGGAGGTCAAAGGTACGAATCCCGGTGGAAGTACATTATATTTTTTTCTGATGCGGCCGGTTGCTCACCCAGCAACTAGTTAAATAGAGGGGTACTGAATGTCTAACAGTCTGACGTCTGGCAATGATAACTTTCGGGAAGTAACTGTGTACAGTATAAAGGTGTCTCATAAGCGCAGTGTAGATGGCCCTTTCAATAAGGGTGACACTATAATAATCACACAGTTTTTCTTATCTTTCGTCATACTATAACTGTTTATTTGTAGAGGGGGTGTCTGATATTCTACTGACACTGCTTCCTGTTATATTTGTTACATCATTTATATGTTAATTTTGTTTATTTATAAAGGAAGTTTTCTGACAATATTCTAAGACAACACAGACATTGATTTCTGTTACGTTTGCTGCAAGCTGAAAATTTGATCGGAAATGTGTTCTCTCGCTTTTATTTGATTAGTTCTACATGATACTTCCATAGACCAGTTGTCAACAAACAAACTATTGTTAATTTCAGGGGAAGTCGGCTCAGTCTGTATTCATAGTGTTGACATATGGTGTAATTAGTCTTGGGGTTCCATTCACCAAAACCATTCACACGAAACTTTGTCTTTTCTTGTAGGTTAGTACGGACTCGGTCAATTCCATCATCATTTTGCATTAAATTAAGGGATACCACTAAATTGTTCGAAATGAATTAGTTCAAACAATATTTATTTGTTATCAACATATTACAAATACATTTATTCAATATACAGCGATACTTAACAACATACTTAAGAAGAAAGCTATTTTTAGTTGGTATAAAGTCTCTCTTCTGAAATGAGTTTGGTATGCTTATTTTAAGCAATGGTGATTTTTATTGAACTAAGCTATTGTGCGCCGGTGATTCTACAAATATTCAGCCATTGTTGATGTTTCGATATTTTAATAGTTTGCATTTTAAAAATATGGACTTAATTAATTTTTATTTATCGTTTATCATAATTTAGTAATACAACTACTATCATTTAAATTATCATCATCATCACCACAACCGCCACCACCATTATTATCATTATCATCATCACCAACACAACCATCATATCATCATCATCATCATTATCATCATCATCATCACTATCATCACCACCACATTTATAATCATTATCATCATCACCAACACAACCATCATCATCATCATCATCATCATCATCATCATCATCATCAATTTAGTATTGTTATATTGTATACGTTGTTTGTGAGTTTGTGGTTGTGTCCGTGTAAGCCCCGTCTCCTGTTGTATGCATATCTATTTCTTTAGAACATATCAATTTGGAATATATATATTGTTGACGTATTGCCTAATTTTAGTGCGTCCGTAAGTGTATAAGTCTGACAATTTTAAATTTTTACATTCCATTGACTTGGCTACATAGAAGATAATGACATATTGGCACGGACGTGTATGATGTCAATGCCTAGTCAAGAAGATTACTTAGTATGTGAAACTTTTATAAAACAACATGAAAAAGCTAGATTGGTGTAGAATTGTATATCTGGTAAGTGGAAAACAAAATATTTTGATATCTATCTTGCTGTAAATCATGATTGCTTCGCGAAGTATATACAAAAAAAAGTCGTTTACTTCAAACCAATTAGGCTAAAAGCCCATAGGGATACATATACAAGTATATTTCTGTACATTGGCAGTTCGAATCTATATTACGGGTCACGCATCCTCGTTCTTTCCTCCATTGTCACATCATAAAAGGAGAAGGTGTAATTAAAAGTACGTCAGGCTTCTTAGAACTCCAGCAGCATGCACATAATTGTGTATGGTGCGAGACACAAGCATGTCCAAGTTATAACAGATGTCATACGCAGATGTATTCGACGACTTTGTTGAAGAAGCAAGAACAGCAAAAGAACGATTATTACATGTACGGCAAGACGGAAGGTGAGGACAGGTGTCTAGCCCTCAGTCCGTATAAGGCTTTAATAGAAAGACTTTGCAATCAATGAGTAACAAATTGTTTGGGTCGTCGTAAAACAAAAAGCGTGATGAACTGTAGAAAGGCCAACCACTAAACATGAGTACGGTGTATAAGTAAAGGAGTATATCACTTTCGGTATTCGAACCCACGGCCCCTGCAGCACATTAATAATAACGTCTCTACCGACTGCGCCACCGCAACAAGGCCAACCAACGTTGCGCTAATAAACTCTTTCAACATAAACCCTTTGAGATAAGAACATACGGTACACAAAACTCAACTTTAGCTCACACAAAATAATGCAGTTGTGAGTTTGTAACATCAATTACATATGACTGTGAAGTCAATTTTTTTCATAAGTACTTTACATATGCTGATTTTATTAATAAATACAATATTCTATCAATTTATAACCGCATTTTTTTTGCAATTTCAAACATTGACGTATTTTCACACTTATGTTTAATGCCCATATTCACTACCATTTCTAAGCATTACAGAACATAGACAAGTCGATGCAGCACGAGAAGGGTCCTAATTTCAACGATATTTTTTTTTGTATTTTTGATGTTTAGTATCAAAGAATCCGTAAATAAGCATATCTTGATACTTGATAATAAACACAAATGCAGAATGATAATAACGTCATGGTAACTACAGAATATATATGTACATCATAGATGATTAATCCAAAAGCGATTTTTATTGTCTACGATATAATTATTGATGGCTTGATCTCTCTTTAAATGTATTCCATTTATAAATGCTATGCGGCACTGTAGTGTAGTCGAACTTGTTTTACAGCATTCTATTTGCAGCTTTATAATTACAAAGGAACTGTTTACAAAATATGTCGGATTATAGATGTATGTACAAACATATCAAGGGCATGTGTACCGGTTTGTTCCTAATATTACAAATAAGGACATGCATGTTGTTATATACTGAAGATTTCAAAATATTAGACATTCCCAGGAAAGAAGTTGTTGTTATTTCAATATCTTATTTTATAAATATTTTTTCTGTGCATATTGCTTTTTTTGCCTGGTGCACGTATATGTACGTAAGACTGTCGTATATTCTGCCGGGGGTAATTTTATAATGCCCGTTTCGTTCATTGTTTTTGCTGTGGTAGTCTATATAAGTCTGTAACACGAACCCAGCTTCCCGACTGGGTCTCTTCAACAGCAATTGTTACGAGCAAGCTGATTGGTCAGTTGCTTCAGGTGAAGTGTGAATAATGTCATAATTTAGTAAGCGTTCAATTGCTATGAATTGTGAGACAGGCATAGCATTCTAATAAAAAAAATTCCCTGCTTTTTCCATTGGTGGTTAATAGACCTGATTCGGGAGATATATATATTATATATCCCGAATTCCACAATTCATAGCAAGTGAACTCTTACTTTACTATGACGTCATTCAAACTTTCCTTGACGCAACTGATCAATCAACGTGCTGAAATGTACTGCTATTTTACGGACCCAGACTTATGCTGTAGCGATAGGTGAAAAAAGGGGGATTATTTCATTCTTCCCAGTGGCGGCGGTTTTGTAACGGACTGTTCCAAGAATGTAATAATTAGGGTTATTCTGCATTTCTGTAATGCCGTTATCATAACTGTTACATGTTTATGTTGGCTATGTTCTTTGAATGCTGCATCTTCAGTTTTTTAACATATTGTTTAAAAAAAATAATTTCATAGTTTATATGGTGTGCTGACCTGTCATATATCATTTTGATTCGTATTAAACCTTAACAAAGTAAATATCGGGTCTGGTTGTTCTTCACTTCTACTTAATGTATTAGATTATCTTTGTTCAGAATTGTTTCTTTTGTGTCACAGCCATAATAAATCACCTTGTACTTTCACATAGTATTGTTATTGCTGATTCCTTTCGTTTAAATCTATAATTCGTATAATTGATGTACATCTATAAATCGTAACCTATATGCATTCGTATATTGTATGGGGTCAATCAAAATCTCAAAATTATGTTTCTAAAATAATTCCTTTCTCAGCTAGCAGAGTGAAGTGTAAAAAATAGATTATATAAGTCCTAGGGTGGGGTGTGAATAAATATTTACTATACCTCTTATGAGCAGACGCAATAAAAGCTGGTCTCATATTTCCGTTTAAAAATAATCCCGTTCTGCGCTTCTTTACGATTCTTACATTAAATATTTCTGACACTTACATTAGTTATATATTTGCTTGTATTGTCATTGCTTGTTTAAAATCTCATTCACGTTTTAAACATACCGGACGGTATAACCCTTAAGGATTTCAGCGTTGTATAATATTGTGTGAACCTTGAACAAAATACTATCATCGGTTTTAACACATTATCCACTGAAGTACAAGTATACGTCTCACTACACAGTCACGTCCCCTTTATGATTCTTACGCTTGAGAACAAGGCCTATGTAATTTGGTTTTGAAATATTTTCAAAATGGTTCATAGACGTTGTGATTTCTTGCTGCCGATGAGAAAAGCAAAATTTGGTAGCATAAACTACCATAAGACATCACTGGTGTTAAAAAAGTGACTTTCATAGGATTTCAACATATGCATGTATTTATGAGCATTTGAGGATTTCTTTTTTTAAAAAAAATCTCAGGGTGTCACTGCACCCTCTTTTAAATAAAACCAACGTTTTAACCTACCAGTTATTGTGAATTTTATGTGGATTTACATTCCTGCTATGAACAAAAAACTTACCAAAAAATTCTATGTGGAATTCTTTTTTTACCATGGAAATTCTAGACCTTATTTTATATAGAACAAAGAACAAAATTCAACTGTGTAGTGAAACCTATACTGTCTCATTTATGCAAACTGTGATGGACAGACGTTGGTGCTAGTGGAGTATTCTTACATGCAACTACTACAGACTCTGTAAGCAAATACGTGTCAGGACAAAGTGTAAATCACGACCGACTGACCATAAATTTCGACTATAAAACTCACATTTTGTGATAAATGTCTGTTGCAGTTTCCGTGTTCGGACAAAGAAAGTTTCAGTGCTAATTGGAAGTAATACGTTCCTTTTACCAGATTGTGTTGACTATCACAATAGCAGTCTTGCCTGCTGTGTGAGGCCATAACAGATTGAATCCGCACTTCATCGTTATTAGTTCTCGGTGTTCATACAGTATAGTTTAAAAATCAATATTGTTAAACCGTTGCTGAGGAGCGAAGATGTTGCATGGTTCATTATCCCTCGGGAACTGACTCCGTTTTTTCCCCTTTTCTTTCCATGGATCCTTTCATTAAATATTATTTCGTTTTAAATAAAAAAAACTTCACACTGACTTAACCTTAGACAACACAGCATGCTTAGTTTTTCTAATTTAATTTAGCCTCCCTCACATCATCAGGTCATAAAGCAAGGCAGTGTAAGCAACAACATATAGTACAGTAATATTTTCACATATACAGTATCAAAACTTTCCCGACAACCCTCGTATATGACATTAAGCACCAATGGGACTATACGCAGATGTTCGCAGTGACTTTGATGACTGTCATGTACCACAGTTACGCCTGTAACCTAAGACGCAGTATAATTCTGCCATCAAAGCATCATAAAAAAAATCGCAAGTAATTGTAAAATATTATTTCAATGTCAACTTCCAAACGTTTCCTTTGGTCAATTATCCAACAGTTTCCTGTCGACTTATATAGACTGAAATACGGTCACGCGTGATAGCTCATACTGACATTGCCGCTGAGACGTGAAACCCTGCCACTGACATAAAGCAATCACTTATGGAAGTAACAGACACCTGACATTGACAGATCTGTGATCAAAACGTGTTTTATAACAACAAGGTTAACCCTGATTGGGATAGTAGTTATGCTAAGACCATCCGTAACGAACAAAACAAGCCAGAAACGTAGGATTGTAAAATTACTACAATAACATCATTAGAAATCGTTTTATGTAAAACATCATTCATATAATTGGGATATGGTCAGTTTGATACATAATAGTTTCATTATCTCCTCATTAACAGACGCAACTCCGCGTTGGTGGTCTATGGACAGAGTGTCCGCCTCGCTTGTGGACAGTCGTTAGTTCAATCACCGTTCGGGTCATTACAAAAACTTGAAAAAAACGGTACTAGAAGATTTTTCGTTTGGTGCTCAGCATTTAGAGGATAGTTCTAGGTCTGGCCGACCCAATGTCAATATAATGTGACTGGTTGGGGTATCCTACCGTATATATGTGTCATAATGTCATAGTGTGGCAGCACTTAAATACTGTTTGAAGTAGATACAGTTGCGATATAACTAACAAATTGTTGAAAGCGACACTTCACACCATACAACAACAACAATAACAACAACAGACGCAATGAAAATGAGTCTGATATTTGGACGGGTTAAGTACTTCGAATGGATCTTTTCATCAGATATGAATGAGTATGTATACATTTACATTTAATTAGAAGAGCTTTGATTACTCTATTAAAAGATATTTTGAATTATCAAGTTTGTTGTTTTTTTGTTGTTGTTTTTTGTTTTTTAATGGGGTTTAATGCCATTTTTAACACATTTCAGGTTATAAATGGCATATCCAGTTTTACTGATGGAGAAAGTAGAACCACCTTCCTTCCGCAAATAGAATTATTAGATAGAAACCGGTACTTATGGTCGGATTAAGAGATATTCGACCAAGAAGTATTAAACACCATTGTAATAGATATTGTCATTTTTCTTATGGATAGAGTTTGATGAAACTTTCAAGTGTTTAAGATAAATATGTGTTTAGGCAATATCAGAAATAAAAAATACAAGTAACAGTACAATGCATTTCATGCATGAATGCATACAAATAGTAACACATTCCATTTCATTTCGCCCAAAACGACAAATAGCAATTTTGAAATGAAAAAAAAATCAAATATTAGTAAATGTTTTTTCGCCATGAATTGTTTGGAATGGCCGACCTAGAGTCACAAAATTTGATTCATATTGTGTATTGATTATTTCTGTTCAAAGTCATGAAGCATAACCTTCATACCTGGTATCTATAATGGGCTATGCATCTTTGGAATGGGATACTTTGGTATGATTAAAACTGACACACTACATCATCGTGTTATCACATTCTTTTTAGGTGTATATGGTGTACATCTACTCAAGTAATTTAAGGTGATATGGGTTGGGAAAATCCAGATATAAGATGTAAAATAAATGCTTTACGGTTTTGGAAAAACATACATATGGACGATAGAAGGCTAACCAAAAAAACATATATGATTATTTAAGATGTAACAATAATTGGTCTTCAAATGTTAAATCTATATTTAAAGTAATTGATATTGATAAAGAATGTTGCTTTAATTCTTTGTCTATAAGAAGTGTCAATGTCTACACATTTAACAAAAATATGCGTTATCTTTTAATACAACATTATAAGACAAAATGGACAAATGATATAAATTCTCAAAACAAGCTTATTATATATAAGAATATTAAATTTGAATATGAGTGCATATGTTAAAATGGACCTTTACAAAAATTTACGATCGTGTATTAACAACTACGTTCCGGTTGTTGAAGATGAAATACATTTCATATTTTGTTGTCCCAAATTTGATAATTTATGTGAACATTTGAACGCAAAATTGATGAATTATGTTAAACAAATCATTCCTATCTAGGTAAAATTGATCAAAGTGCAATGATATCTCTCGCAAAATGTATTGATTTTTATATTTTTGTCATTGCATTGATGGATAGATGCTATAATTGTTTTTATTTTGTTCTTGTTGTTTTGTTAAATAATGTCATGTAAGTTTATTTATATTTATGTTGAAGTCATTCCAATTTTGATAAAATAATGACTGAACAGCCTTATTAGGCTTGGTATTTCTTAACATGTATTAACATGTTTGCTGATGTTGTAAAGCTTAACATGGCACTGCACCTGTCACTTTGATAAATAAAATATATATGCCAACACTACACTACGTTTTGCATTAAACTCCGTTTCTCAGAATATGTTTGGCCTAGAGCCACCAAATTCTGCCCATAGTTCTGGAATGGGAGGTAATTATCAATGTCATGCTGCATTTCCCGGTAACATTATAGGATTAAATTCATTTTTTTCTGTTTTTATGCAAGTGTCAAGAATGTCGAGTCAAGCACAAATATATGTTTATGTCAGATTTGTGCATGGTTCGGCATTCTTTACATATGCTAAAAAAACAGAAAAAAATAATTTTATCCTTATAATTTCAATCCTGATGATAATATATATATTTATATTATTTGCTTAAACTGCTGCAGAGTAAACGCGTAGGAATACATTACTTCTGTCCTGGTTGACATTAAATTCACTAGATCTAATATCGAATAATATCGTAACGGTTATTGTTTCCATTGTATCAGTTGAACTCTGTATATTGTAAAATGACGAATTATTTTGATGAACAAAATTGAATACATACCTTCTCCTGATTTGGACAGATCAATAATCGATAATTCAAGGAAGTATCCTATTAACACACAGTAGAAGCTGACGTCATTGTTTAGGTTTTATCTACACGACAGTTTAAATGTGTCAACATAAATTTTACGAAGGTCATATAAATCCCCGCAAATGAATTGATGGAATATCCATCGTCTGCTTCTGAACTTTAACTATATGCTTTTATTTTAATTTTAACCTGTCACATAAATTGGTATGTGGAAAATCTTGTCAACGACTAGCATTAACGTTCGGTAAAGTAGTATTGTGTGCAGTGGTATGATCAATGTATTGTATCGTTTCATCTCAAATTTGAACATTTAATAACCTACTTCGCTTGTTTAATAACCTACTTCGCTTGTTTCTGAAAAAAATGGCGCCCGGTTAAAATAGCAGAACAAAAATAAATCAATAAAACAATAAATAAAATGTCAAAAAATCAAAATGTTAATGCTTCTTCAGTTACGCGAGAAACGTAAAAAGTAGTCCGGCGCCAGGGTTTTTATCGAAAAATAAGTCTTAAAAAAAGTTAAAAATTGAAAATGCTTTAAATACATATATGAAAGTGAAAATGGAATTATTACGGGTTGAAAACTTGACTTACACAGCGTTAATGTTTGGGTTTGGCTTCGTTTCTCAAAAATTATTTGGCGTAGAAACACCAATTGTGATTCATAGTCCTGCTATTGGTTTTATTATTTAAAACCTTGCAGAAAATATTCAAGTGACCTTGACTTTGATCTTTAAGGATGAATTAACTAGCCTACATAATGATTATTTTAAGCTTAGCTTCTTTTCTCAAAATTTATTTGGTTTACAGCAACACAATTTGCTTCATAGTTGTGTAATGGATATTGCAATCAAAACCATGTAGCATTTTTTCCTGGTGGCCTTGGCTCTAACATCTACAGCAGAATAAGTTAGAATCACCAAATTTGGTACATAGTCATGTAATGGATAGTGCTATTCAAAATTATGCAGCATGTCTGGGGTGAGATTAGCTCTTCGGATGAACTTGAGCCTACACAACGTTCAGTTTTTGCATTAAGCTTTGTTTTTTTAAAAACTGTTCGGCCTAGAGTCAGATGGTTATAGCTGTATTATGGATTGTACTTCTTAAATCTGTACCAATATTAGAGCACGGTGACATTATCTGGGACAATTGTATTGACTATCAAAACCAAATCTTGACAAAATCCAAAACGAAGCTGCAAGAATAGTCATCGGAGCAACCAAATTAGTTTCGCTCCTTGACCTTTACAAGTATATAGGATGGGAATCACTCGTACCTCGTAGACGTAAACAAAAACTAATTAAGTTTTACGAAATGATACATAATGAAACTCCCCCGTATCTTGCCTAATTAGTTTCCCCTTTAGTAAGTGAAGCATCAGCCTATAATTTAAGAAACGCATCTGATTATCACGTCCCACCTGCTTGTACCAATTTATATTCGTCATCATTTCTCCCATCAGTTACACGAGAATGTAACGCTCTACCAGCTTCTATACGAAATGCTAGTTCTATTACTATTTTAATCAACACCTTAACCGAGGGATATCTAAAGTACAAAAGTATTTCTACTCGGGAACCTGGAAAGCTCAAATTTTACATGCAAGATTACGTACAAACTGTAGTTCTCTTAACCAACATTTATTCCATAAAAAAAGTATCTCCACTATGTGAATGTGGAGTTATGGAAAGTGCCACTACTTTTGACTGTCATATTTACGATAATATCAGAGTCGAATTAACCCAATATGCACTGTGTCTATAAATGTTTGGTGACTCGAACCTTCCGACTAACATACGCACAACAGTATTCGAAGCGAGCAAAATTACATTATATCTAGTAAAAGATTTTGATAATCCCAAATAGGAATATGAGGCCGTCATGTTATGTTGTCCATGCATGGGGCACACCAGAGTACTTAGTACCCTATGATTTTTTTTCTTCTCTATTGTTCATTTCTCAGCTTGCTCTTTCTCATATTTGTTGTTGTTGTTTTTGTTTAATAATTTTAATCTCCTCTGTATATCTACTCTCCAAATATATTTATTTTCAAATAATAGATTTTATTATTTTCTTTTTTCAATCACTTTGTTGTAGAAACGTAAAGCCATACCAGCTGTTAAACGTATCCATAAAGTAAATTACCGCTACTTTTATATTAAAAAATTTCACATTTTGGATAAGAACTCTATAAGATCCAATCTTTCGTTCTGATCCTTTTTTATAGTATGAACATATACATTGTAATGTTGTTATATACGAAATAAACTATGTTTAAACTAAATCAGTGCAGATTGTTTCAGATGATCCTAACCCCTACGAATAAAGAAAAACTCCAACTACAAAATGTTAAGTTAATGCGTTTACCTCCATTTTCTCTGAAATGATATAGCCTCCTAGGCTTCGTTTCCCAAAATAACTTACGATAAAAATTGCCGTAAGTCAATTTGACATTTTTTTCGTGGAATGCTTAAATTTTTATCGACGTTGAAAATGATTATTTTTCCAGAAAATATATCATTCTCTGCAAGATTTGAGTCAACTTTGGGTTCATTTGGATGAATATTAAAATTGTTATGAGTAATTGTTGGTTTACGTTTACGTCGATTTTTGTAGTATGATTTTTTGTGTAACACATTCCTGGAGTTTTCAGGTTTGGTCCATAGTTGTATTATAGGTAGTCCTACTGAAAGCTATGCTCTATACGAATAATAACCTAAGCCAACACAATATTATAATTTTGTGTTTAGTTCCGGTCTTTTAAACTATTTGACCAAAATCTTATAAACTTGGTACATAATTATGTTATAGATAGTACATGCATATTGTTTTAGATGACCTCTTCAAACAATTGATTTACCTTCAAAATGTTTTTGTGTTAAGCTCCGTGTCTTTAAAACTGTTTGTTCAAGAGTTACCCAGTTTTGTCCATAATTGCGTAATGGATAAAACTACCAAACTTCATAGTCTCGCTTTGTTATAAAGTGATATTATTTCGTGGAATTATCTTGTATTTCTTTAAATTTGTGTCGAATGTATTGAGTTTGAACGTTACCTTAAAAGCCATTATGATGAATATAAAACCAGTGTAGTGCCTTTGTCTACCAAGTTTATTTAATGGATTCGGCATGAAAGCGAAACAATTGTTCGACGGCTTGCTATATTTGTTAAACCTCGCCTGCTACAGTTTGCAAAGAAAAACACTGATCTGATATTTTCTATTTATTGGTATCAAACAACATCCAGCGTATATAAAGATACGTTTGCTTCCTCTTGGTGTATTGGATTTGTCCTCCATCCATCACATTGGATGTGACAATCGTTGTAAGGAGTGTATAGTGTAGCGTATACATTGTTTATACATTCTTTAAGGAAGGTATCAAGGATTATTGAAGTAGGTTCATCTAAACTTAATATTGCTTTTTCTTATCTTTATTTCATTTAAATTAATGCAGATATGTGTATAATACAATAAACTAATTTGTATCTATTTTATGTTTTTTTATGAAATATATATATATATTTGTGACTGAATTATTTTTATAATTTGTGTGTGTTTTTGCCAGTTTTATTTCCCATTATTTATGTTAATACAGCTACATAACACATATTAGCAGTCTATGCACATATACCAGGGGTTGTCCAGAAGTTAATGGATAAAAATCATAAAATCAAAATAACATGTCCGATTCATTTGAAGTTCAACATACATATTATTTTATCTACTGGTAACTGCAAATTGTATACAAAATATAACGTATTTTTCCTACTCTTACTCGTCACTTCACTCGTACATTTTCAGCAATCGTATTTTAACATAAAAAGTGCATTTGTGTAAGTAAACATTTGCTACTAGTTAAAACTTTGATGTTTTAAGATTTGATGTTTTGTTTGACAAACGTCTCTAGAATAAATTACATTTATGATACAGTTCAAACTTACTTTATTTAATTAACCTCTGCGACACCTGGTCGAGTGGTAGATCCTACGCCACGGCTATATGTGATATCCTTGAGCAAGGCACTTTTTCCACGTATGCTTAGTACTTGTTCTGTCCAGGAAGACTTCGAGTGTGATTTGTTCAAGTTGTAAGAACTTCTTTCACAATCTAAGTAAAATGAATTAGATAAAACTATAAGATATTGGTTTTAAAACAGAAGAAGAAATCGCAATTTTGATAAATAAAAATTGATATGGTATATCCATAGTGTTGTGGTAGCCATTATTGACTTGCCAGAGGAAAATGTGTTAAATTCTTGGTAACGACAAAAATAAAATAAAAAATATGTTATGATAAATATTTCCTGTAAATTATAATAAAATTACAGATGTTTACCTTTTTAATTAATTTTCGACAGAACAAAAATCATTCTTAAGATTGATGTTTACTTTAATATGGTTGCTATAGCAATAAAACGTGTATATGTCATATTTGATGTTACATACAAATCTTGATACATATTTCGAGATTCTTTTATAATGTTTTTAGTCTATGACAATAGCAACAACTAGATTTAATGTCTATTTATTAAACGACATGATTTTTTTTTCATTTTATTATAGCTGAATTAACTTCAACAAAACAAAATATTAATTGATTTGAAAAAACAACAACAATAGATTAATATAGACAGGTTTCATTTCACAAAGTATTATGAATCTATCTAACTTTGAAAGCCGGGGGCTAGGCTGCATACATATATAACGGTATTGTGATATATGTGTGCTTCAAGTTGCGTAATAGGACATACATATTTTTTTTAATTTTCTAGAAAATAGGTTATATCCTCATAAATATATCAAAGAATTCATTTTCATTTCAAATAAAAGGTAACATATAACATAGCGTTTTATCGAAATATCGTATAAACATTGGCACTGAGAAACGACTTACTTTGTCGGTTGAGTTTAATCGACTGACAAGTTGTATTAAGTGATGTTTTGAACATTTGCGCATCGTTTGCGGAGAAAAGTGTTACTGTGGGTATAATTTCAATATATGCCGAGCTCGTTTTCTTAAAAAATCCGAAGATTTACGCCATATTTGCTCTTTAATAACCACCTTAGTAAGTAAGTAACCACCTTAGAGCAAATTTCATGTTTGCCATCTTGGGTAGTCTGTGCCGTTTTCAAAAAAAAATGTCGTGCGGCGCTCGGCCACTACAGTGCACAATAACGGTAAAATAATGTTTTGAATGCATATTTAAGAAGACAATGTGTATAACTACGTAACTGTAGTTACCGTTTAACCATTTTTGTCGTCGAATGAAATTTTGTTTTGCTTCACAAAGTTGCCTGTATCAAATTGCAGTCGGACTTTTGACACAGGTTTCTCAATCAACAGCTTACATATTTAAAAAAAATTGTTGACGTTAAAAGGATGATGTTAATGGTTCTACTCAAATATCGTAAGAAATACAGTGAATGCTTTATGTAATATTATTTGTAAACACAACAGTGATAAATGATAAGAAAAACACATACAGGCCTGTTGGCTGGTGGATAGGATATCTAATACTCACGCCATAGGTTGCGGTTCCGAATTTTGAAAATAGCACAGACTATTTTTATACCAAACTTTCCAGGTATGAAGGGACAACTTATATAAAATTAAATAAACTCCCATAATTATTCTATCTGTTATAGTTAAAGTAGGTATCTAAGATTGAAATTTGGATTTTTCAAGTTTAGGTTTAAGACTATTCTCATGAAAAGTAGGTGAATAAGACCCCCTGTCTCACCAAGGAAACGGGCTCGAAAGCGATTTATATAAGCTCCGAGCTTTCTTCGCAATAAAAGTAAAATAAATAAGTATAAACGAGAGATAAACACATGAAATTAACAACAATATAACAATACTGTTCATAGTGGCCATAGCGTACCCCTGTGAACCTTTATTGTCATCACACACAGAAGGATAGAACGGGGTGTCAATTTACATGGCTGCCATTCAAATCGTTCCAAGATGCTTAATTGGTATTTCACACAGCTGGCTCTTTTATTCTGAAATGCATTTCTCACATACGTTGTAAAATATCTATATTGATATAATATTAAGAAATAGCGGATTTTACGTTATACGTATGTTTATTAAACGATTGTTGTTTTTCTTCTTCCTCCTCCTCTTCTTCTTTCTCTTCTTCTTCTTCTTCTTCTTTTTGCTAGGGTTTAGCGTTGTTTTCAACAATTTTTCAGTCATATTGCGACGGTGTCTACTTGATACAGTATTTCGAGTGCTGCCAAACAGCATCATTAAGCTGCAGACACATGGTATGATACCCCCACCCAGTCACATTATATTGACACCGGGTCAACAAGGCCGAGAACTATCCTCTAAATGCTGAGCTCCAAGCCACGAAGATTCTAGTACCATTTTTCAAGTGTTTGATATGCCCAGGCCGGGATTGAACCAACGACTTTCCGCATGCGAGACGGACGCTATATCACTAGACCACCGCTTAGGTTTTATTAAACAACATTAAATATATTCCGCAATACTCTGTCTGACATATAGCTTTTTGCCAACGATGTCATTAATAACAATGAATCATGCATTACGATTGTGAGTAATATTTTGCTTCGCTTAAATTAATGGAATAAGAAACAAATTGCCCCACACGAACAATCAAATAATTAATCCCAACCGCTCCTCTTCATTCGCTGAAGTAGTGACCAATATTTGGAACAGAATATAGTGTTATGATCGACTCTGACTCATATGGCATTTGACGTGTTCATCATCGTTTCACAGCCACACACCAAATACTAATTAGAAACATAGACCCTTTCAGAAAGTATTGATCGGAAACCAATTTGTCACACAGACGAATGGAAGGACGGACAGGGTAACACATAATGCTCCGTCGCCTGTCGTCGAATGACGGATGTATCAAAATACGTCTATTATCACATTGATCAGCCAATCAAAATGCGCCAATTACCACATTGATAAGCCAATCAAAATACGTCAATTACTACATTGATTAGCCAATCAAAGTGCGTCAATTACCACATTGATAAGCCCCTCAAAATACGTCAATTACTACATTGATTAGCGAATCAAAATGCGGTTTAAATAGGAACATCTGAGTTTGTCATAACAGTTAACAATTATGATGTTAAAACACATTCTTATTATAGAGCCAATAAGTACACGTGATCACTATTGACCGATGAAAAATTATGCCATGTGTCGTTGAGCGATTTAACAACGTCTTGGGTATAAAATATATATGCCATGTAAAAAACAAATATACAGATAAATACACAAACAATTATAAGTAAAGAATAACAGTATTGCATATTTTTTTCATAATTTTCAACTATGATATATAAATGTTTCATTTTTAAAAATACATAAATTTGAATCATATATTACACAGGGTAACTTTTACGAATCATTTCCAATATTGGGTCCTTAATATATGACTACGGTGTCTCTTTGGTGCCATTGTGGCAAAACAGTAATTTACTATTTCAAGTTAAGTCGGAACAACAAAACTACGATGGTGAAAAGTCGAAACAACGATGGTGAAAAGTCAAAACTTCGATGGTGAAAAGTCGTAATAAATATATTTCGACTTTTCACCATCGTAGTTTTATTGTTTCGACTTTTTTTAATTTAATAAATATGCCGTGATAGTCTCAACGAGACACCGTTAATGACATTTAATTCATCAGCAGGTAATTGATAATATTTCGGTCTTTCTTCCATACATCGATCTTCGCGCAGCAAAGGGAGGTAACTTCTGACAGCTCGTCAGTGACACAACTGTCTGGTACAACAGTTAAAGATAAGAACGCCAGAATAATTCTGTTAACTGTACATGTAAATACACAGATAATTAGAGTAACTGATACTTGTGATAAGGATTGCCGCTACATGGAGGATGGCTCTTCGACTCACCCACTGTTGATTGATTCTTACAGTTCTCACGCGTTGGCATTGTCATTTGTGATTAGCAGCTTAAACTGATATTAAATGTAAACAGATTTTTTTTCCGATAAAGTCATTTTTGAACTTTAAGTTTAAGAAGTTTAATAAAAATTTAGCCAAAAAATAAAACGGATGCATTAAAAACATGCAATGGTTAGGTCTTATAAAGGCAGAAAATTGGGAAACATGTTTTTGATTTATACGAAACAAGCTTGTCTAATGATGTTAAGATTTTGATTTGAATACAAGAGCGCATTGAATGTAGGAAATAACCGCTCAAAGGGAACAAAATAAATAAACTGGAGTTTAAATGTTGAATGTTGAATCACCTTAAAGGACTCAATTTCAACTCATATGACAAATGAATGCTCCAGACATCGAGGTAATTGAAATGCATGTAATACCTAAAATAAATGGAAATATAACACATACAAGAATTTCCCTTACTGGTCTCAAATTGGCTCAATCAGATTTTTTTAACATCATTATTATCATTTATATAAAATATGGCTATTTGATTCTTGAGAAAAAGGTATGTTTAAATTAAAATTACATTGTGTTAAATTGTTCAGTTCCAAAGGTGAGGCCGATTTTGATACAGGAGATATGGTTTGAACAAGCCTGAGAGAAAATACTTGGTGATACTACATAAAATATGAAAGCTGGCTGTATTTCACTTTCAGATGAAAAAGAAACCTGTGGGCGGGTACAAATTGACACTAATGGTCATGACTTAAACAAACATGAGGGTGATTCATGTAAGCCGATGAAAATCTGTCAAACGGGTGCAGAGAAGAATACGTTTAATGGAATTATTGACAGACGGATGGACGACGGACAAAAAAACGACAAAAATAGCTCAGTTAAGCCTTTGGCTTATATGACCCTGAAAAAAATAAAGAATATTATTTAATGCAAAGAAAGCTAGGTGAGTGCAGTCCATGTTTAAAATTTAAGCATTCGTTATAAACGTCTCTAAGCTCATTTTCCACAGAGTCGGGCTCAACGAGCTTGAGAACGTACTCACGCTATATTTTACATGGAGGCGACAGAAGGTACACGTAACACCACAGTACTACCAATTTCAAATTCAGATACTCCGATAAAGGAAACGCGTACAGCATGGGAAGTAATTCGTTCATTTCGTGTCAAAAGACAATTAAAAGATTGGTCGCAAGAAACAATTCAAGGGGAAAATCAATACGTTTAATTTGCCATCAAAAAGAAAAAAAAAGTTTGTTCCTTAAGACTGCAATTTTAAGACTGATAGAATGAAATGATACAGTGTTGTTGTAACATATTTTAGGTTCATATCGGTTCAATAGGTCATATTAACTGAATAGCTTTAAAGGTTCATGTACTTATGCTGTGACTATTTTTTTAAAAAAAAACTTTAGATAACTGATTTACTGATTTTATGAAAGGTCGCGAATATTTTAAATTCTAGCGTAATATGCCAGACATGGTAACATATAGTAACAACGGCCTGCGTGGCGCCATAGCATGGCAAAACAAAGAGAATGTTATGATTAAAACATCTTAACACATATATTTATTATATTCTTAACACATATATTTATGTTCTGTATCTTTTCTACGTGAACATGAAACATCATCCTCGACATACACTAACATTCCATAGCCTCAATTTAGTATGTATGGGATTTTTTTAAGAAACAAGACAACTTTCACAACCACATACTTAGTATGATGCATGTGTATCAGAAGGTTAACCATGCCTGGTATAACATTGGCTAAAGATACTTGCAGAGATACATTGTATCAATGAGGTCGAATCGCAGCAGATACGTATAAATACATGATACTGATGTAATTGTGAGTTTTTATTTAGCGGGTAGTGTATTTAGATAGTTGGTACATGTTTCGTTGATTTATTAATAGAAATGAAAATTTTGGAAAATTTACACAATCAGATACTCCGATAAAGGTAGTGCGTACAGCACGGCACGTAATTCTTTCATTTCGTGTCAAAATACAGCTATAGGATTGGTTGGAAGAAACAATTAAGCGGTAAAATCAATACGTTTAAAACACAAATGACAAGTTTATTTCCATTATTTCCAGAAGATACGAGACCCATGAGGACAGTCACATACGCTGAATATATGTTTACAAATATGGCGACAAAATCTAATAAGCATCATATAACATAATTGAATACGATATCATAAAGCAATTAATATACTCTATTATTAACAAATATGTAGAATTGAGTTTCAGGCTTTATAAATCATTTACGATATTTATCAAATGCGTCTTGGCATTAGTTTTCTCATCATTAATTACCGCCATTCCCGTTTTATATACCATAAACATATTGATATAGTAATCTCCAAATATTACTTTCTGAAACTCAGTAAAACGAGTAAGGTAAAATTTACTGCGAACAAATTAATTGTTGTTATAAAACAAGTTCAGTGACGCTTGTTTTGTTATTATTAGTCAACATTAAAACAAAAAGCAAATTGATAATTCCTTTGATTGTTTCCATCACACCGATAAAACAGTAGATTTTTTTGTTTTACTTTATGTCATTTATGCGATTTACAAACAACATGTCCCTTTCAAAATAAAACTCAAATACGGGAACAGATAATAAGGTAAAGTTCATATTTGCATCGTGTGGATATGTATTTTTCAGAAGAAAAAAAAATTGAAAATTTATTAAAAAATTCCCTGTGCCCCTTTCATATATACATTTTATAATAATAACATCCGATGACAACTGATGTTATATTTTGAGCTTTTTGACAATTTTTTAAAAGCTGAATAATTTTCCCCTACTGCAAATATGTTTCATTTACTTTTCTCGTTACAGTAATAAACTCTTTCAACGATAAAGCGCTCATGGCTGGTGACACTGACAACATCTCGCGCATGGCTGATGGCGCAGATGTTAATTACAGCGTTGTTTTCCAAATGGCTTCATCTTCCGCGGTGTTCGATAATGATAGTGATGTTTACTTTTATCCGCATCATCCAATCACCAAGGTGATAGACCAGTACACCATGCCTGTGATATGCGTGTTCGGTATTATCACCAACACCCTCGCTTCTATTGTGTTTCTTCAAAAGCCACTTCGGAACAGTTCCTGCAGTATATTTCTTGCAGTTCGAGGGATTGCAGACAACGGATTTTTATCAACTCTTATGCTGATATGGATATCGTCGACATTTGAACTTCATTTAAGCAAGGTGCTTGGTCTCTGTAAAATAAACGTTTTTCTAACGTACGTGTGCGGATATATTTCAGTATGGCTAGTTGTATTTGTGACAGCAGAAAATTACATACGTATTTGCAGACCTTTCATTGTGGATAGAGTGTGCAGGACACTCGTAGCAAAAGTGATGGTGATCATTCTTTTGATTTTGGCAATCGGCTCATACAATTTTCCGTTTTGGGCAATGAATCAAGACTGCAGTCCAAAAGTGCATTTCTACGACACAGTTCAGGGCATTGTATACGCAGATACGGCGTTGACACTAGTCATACCGACCGCGTGTATTACCATACTGATGGTTGTGATTGTATATAATCTCATTAAATCCTATAATAGGCGAAGAAGGATGAGATGTCCCTGTGTAAATAATATCCAAAATCCCATGGCAAAGGTGACAAAGATGCTTTTAGCTGTAACAGTGACATTCTTCTGTTTAAATCTTCCTGCTCATGTAATACGTATACGACTCATGATAAAATCATTTTTAAACGGATACAGTTTGGTTTCACAACGAGATGAGGCCATGCAGAAAATTGCATTACTTGTTTATTATATGTCTTTGTCTATAAATGTTATTGTATACCTCTTGTTCGGCAGCAAATTCAGAAAAGTTTTTAAAGATACATTTCTTAAAACTTCCTCTGGACAATCTCGCCGTGACTTAGACGTTACTAAACAAGAAACTCCACAACTGAGAAAAACTTTTCTAAAATCTTTTCCATCTCCTATAGATCTTTCAAAAGACGGCATTGTATGTGAGCTTGTACCACTCAATGGAATCGATTCCGAGTAAAATAAAGTGTATTTGATGTATCATCTTCAACAAGTTTTCATAGCAAAATGAATTATTAAATGAGTAAAACATTACAAACGTTAATAATATACATCAAGTTTTATTGGTGAAGGAGGACGTCCTTTCAGTCCAGATGGTTTGTAGATTTATGTCTGGCTATTCACAAACAATTATCCCCACATAATATCATATCTTATAACAGGCAAACATGTCACACGGACCTGAATATATTGAATTGCCGTTTTTCCGTAACGGCCACAGAGATCACATAAAGATTTTGGGCACAGCTGAACCTAACCCTGACACGCAAGTGATCTTGAATTAACGCCCTAGGACGCTTTGGAGCCCTTGGTCTAGTGGTAGAGCACCAAACCAATGATCCGAGGGTCGTGGGTTCGATCCTCCGCCACGGCTATGTGTTGTGTCCTTGAGCAAGACATTTTTCCGCATATGTTTTGCACCGGTTCTACCCAGGAAGACTTCGAGTATGATTTGTCTAAGTTGCCGGAAACTCAGAATAAGGCCAACTTCTCAATTTAGAAAGGCTTAATCTGCTTTTCCAATTGCAATATACGTCTAAGCGAGCAAGACAGATTCACAGAATTAATTTGAAAAATATGATGCACTATCTATAAAGGACGTCGATTCATACAACTTTTGAAGGATAAGATGCTAATTAAAAATATAAAAGATAATTGCTATGTTGTGTGAAGAATGATGAATGAAAATGATTTCAATAAATAAGAAATTTATATCTAACTAAGACTTTTGTTTCTAACTCAGATGTTTGTACTTATAACTCGTTTATTATGGATTCGGTACTTACTATTTACTATAGTTGTTTATAAACTATAGCGGAGTAAAGTAATGATTTGAAGACTGACTTAACATAGGGATTATTTATTCCTTATGCAGTCGTATATATAATAAACCAACTAATGGCCTATACTGTTCAGCCCGACAGGCCTTAAACCAGTAGGCCAACTATGGTTAAACTTAAAATTATTTTTATAACATTTTAAGTCAAACAACACTGCTTATATCGCAAATTTATTTGCTTATATCATCAGTGACATTCGACCTAAATATGCATGTCCCACAATTCATGGCTATTTAAGAATCTTACCAAACTGTGACGTCATTCTACTTTCGCTGAAAAAACTAACAAATCAACGTGCTCAAATCTCATTGTTACGTTACAGACCGAACTGTGACGTCATTCTTCTTTCGCTGAAAATACTAACAAATCAACGAGCTCAAATCTCATTGTTATGTAACAGACCAAACTGTGACGTCATTCTACTTTCGCTGAAAATACTAACAAATCAACGAGCTCAAATCTCATTGTTTCGTAACAGACCAAACTGTGACGTCATTCTACTTTCGCTGAAAATACTAACAAATCAACGAGCTCAAATCTCATTGTTATGTTACAGACCAAACGGGAGAGCGGAGTCAGTTCCACAATTTAAAATTAAACCTGATACTGAACTCCAAATTTCAATATTTTCTGTCATTACAATAGTTTTGTTACATGTTGATTATTATTCAGTAGTTTCAAGGACGTATTCAGGATTAATCGCGCACTATATTGAATATAAATATATGTATATGTGTACAGACCAGAGTACGGTAAGCGCCATAACCATAATACAATATCAAGACAATATCGGTTGGTAGATGCCTTTATATTGTTCCTATATTTTGCAGTGAAGCTTAGCACGTTCGCTCGCTCTGGCGGTGTTGTTCACAAATTATAATCTCTATTTATATCCACATATTTATATCACACACACACACACACACACACACACACACACACACACACACATATATATATATATATTGATGATACAAAGCGCAAAGCCTTGACTCGGTCTCGAAGTTGAATATAGCAATAAAATAAACGTGTATTTTTTATATGATGAACATGTATTCTATATGTTGAACGTGTATTTTATACTGTGATCGTATATTTTATACGATGATCGTATATTTTATACGATTATCGCGTATTTTATACAATGGTCGTGTATCATTTTATACAATGATCGCGTATTTAAAACGATAAACGTATATTTTATACGATGATCGTGTATTTTATACGATGGTCGTGTATTTTATATGAAGATCGTGTATTTTATACGATGGTCGTGTATTTTATACGATAGCATACCAACTAAAGCTAAGGTCTTTCAAGTGAGACTTCGTGTATCAGTGCTATACATCGAGCACGTACAAATTTGCATATGTAGTCAATTTACTCACATGTATAAATGCGTTCATTGACCATATTTGCTCTTGGGAGCTAATTTGCATATATGCAACAAAATAAAGGTGTATGTGTACGAGGCTTTAGTTTGTGTTCATTTTTTAAACAGGAAAAATATTTTTGGCAAAAATATAATAAAAGAAAGTCAATAAGATATGTATTCAGTGCGACCTTGGCATTGAAGGTACGTCTATATAGCTGTCAGCTGCATGGGTCACAGTCTTGTATTCTAAAGAAAAACCTCAATAAATAGGGAAATCGGACGGACGGACTAACGCACATATACCGAGACGTCAATGTGACGATTATGCTTAACTAGTGGCAGGACAAAGCAATAGCTAACACAATTAGTGGCAGGACAAGGCATTTACTAACAAAATAGATGGCAGAACAAAGCACTGATTGGCACAGTTGGTGGCAAGAAAAGGCACTTTCTGGTAAAATTGGTAGCAGGACAAGGCACTGACAAAATTGAGAGCAGGACAAACACTATCTGGTAAAACTGGTGGCAGGAAAACGGAACAACCTGGCAAAATTGGTGGCTGCACAAAGCACTAACTGACACATTTGGTGTCAAGACAAGGCACCAGGACAAGCCACAAAATGTCAGAATTGGTGACAGGACAAGGAACTTACTGACAGAATTTGTGGCAGGACAAGGCACTCAACGATTCTGTTATTCCCAGACTAGTTACATCCCATTTGATGACATGTAACTTTAAACCAACTAGACAAGATAACTTATTGCAAAGACAAAATGTAACTATGTACATGTATACGTATTGCTTTTTAATCACATGTGGTCGTTAACAGATCGCGACAAAACCTGAGAAGATGCCTTTGGCAATGGATTAGCAATGCTATCAATAGCCATTTCAATAAACCATATATTATGTTCCCTTTTCTTTTAAAATAAATAAACAAATTGAGTATTATTGTGAAATTAAAAATGCAGAAAATATAACAACAGATAAAAAATTTATTCATTTATATAATGACGAAACAAAAATATTTTTATCATTTAATAATAATTATGGTATGCAAATGATTGTAACATAATAAAAGTTTTATCTTAAGTATATAAAAGATCTTAATTATGTTTGTCGATCGTTACTTTATATCGCGGCGGTTTACCAGTTCTCATATACTTCTTCAGTGACTTTTATTTTCTTCAAAATTCGTAGCTTACAATGCTCAAACTATGTTTCGTTTCATACTTACTTTTTTCTTCAGTCTTTTTGTATACTAAGTTCAAACTTCTTCTTGTATTTTTTCCTTTCCACCCTTTCTTCATTCTTTATTCCTTTCCATTCTTACTTTATTCTTCTTTTTCTTGCCAACCTTACTTCATTATTGTTTTCCTTTCTTTTCTTACATCATTCTTATTTTCCTTTCCTTTCATACTTCATTCTTCTTTTCCCTTCCAACCTTACTTCATTATTGTTTTCTTTTTCTTTTCTTACCTCATTCTTATTTTCCTTAACTTTCATGCTTCATTATTCTTTTCTATCATCCTTACTTCATTAATGTTTTCTTTTCCGTTCTTACTTCGTCCTTGTTTTCCTTTCCATCCTTACATTATACTTGTTTTCCGGATCCTTTCCAACCATATATTCTTGTAATCTCTTTTTCTTTTCAGTCTTGTTATCGTTGTTTATATCCTCCTCCATTGATAGATGTGTTTAAAACAGAAAGAAAGTTTAACAAAATCGAAGATGTTTAAATATACACAAAACAGGCACTAAAGGCATGAGAACCACACGTTTGGTGCCTGAATAATACAATACATTAGTTATCTGCATGATAAGCACGTGAAACGTGATTGGTACTTAAATTACACAAGACAAGCACCAACTGCATGATATGCACTCGTTTGGTACCCAAATTAGACGATTAAAGCACCAGCAGCATGGGAACATGCTTATTTGGTACATAAATTTAATAAGAAAAGCACCAACTGCATGCACCAACTGATTGGTATCTAAATTACAAATTACACGAGACAATCACCAACTGCATGATTTGCACTCGTTTGGTACCTAATTTAAACAATTAAAGTATCAACGCCATGATAATCACACGTTTGGTACTTTAATAAAACTTTTTCTTCTTTTTTCAGGGCTTTGTATTGCAGATTTATTTTTTCCTATCATGTGTTACATGGTCAGTATTTTTTAAATCGCAACTGAAAAAGTTGATATTGTTACCAGATTTCTGGACAACTATGTGTCATTTCAGAATTATTGGTTCGAACTGCATCGTGGGCAAATAGTTGACATATTATTATTCTGGAAATTGATAGATGTCACAAACCCATTGAATTTAAAAACCAAATAGTCAAAGTGTACTTTTTTTCCTTTATAATTGCATATCTTGAACCAGTGAAAAATTTGAGACACATGCTACAGATTTTATTTTTTCCACTGTCATTTTGGACATAATGTTACAATGGAGTCTTATGGGAAATGTAGAAGTGGTGTGAGACGTGAATAAACTTCATGATTGTTGCGATACTATCTGAAAAAGGACAGTTTGGAAGAACTGAGCGATGTTTAACCTTCCCCAATGGAGGTTTTGTTGCTGATATTTCCCAGGTGATGACCCCTGTTCGAGCACCTTTTCTTTCCAAGTTGGTGACCTCTGTTGTCACTTCGCCTGTATGTATTGTACTTAAAAGAATGTTCTAATTATCGATTGGGCTTGTGCTGCTTTCGTTCGGACAAAAGCAATTTGAATGCTACATCTTATTTTCTTATTTTCTATTAGTTTAAACAAAACAATGTCCTATTTTATAAGTCGGAAAGGCATAAACATGCTTATCGTTCTATGAGTGAAATAAGGTACCAAGTGTATATGAAATAAGAAGGAACTTCGTACCTTATTGCACAAATGGGGCGCTATGTCGTCGCCATGCAGTGTTGATCACCGCCAAAATGATCGTTCGCGACAGGGACTACTTTTTACAGATTCCTCGTTTTTGCATGTATTTTAAATATAAGCATGCTTAAGCAAATCAAACAAATAAAAATATAGATCTATTGTGGACATCGTTTTAAATCATTTTATTTAAAAATATGTTGCATACAATAAACCAAATGTTACGCTTATATCATTCAAATTAAGAAGGTATATGAATAGTACTTTGATCTATATATAAACACGTGTACACGTGTGTGGTAATTATAGTATTAAGCCTATATATATATCCAACGAAGACTGTTAAATTTATACTGATCGTATTGCAATTTGCTTTGTCATATTAACAAAAGTCAGTTTTATAAACATAATTGATAATTTGTCCTTCGTACATACCATGCGTATTGCCTTAGTAACTATGCCATGGCATACGTTCGTTATGTTATCAAATTTAAATTTGTTTGTGAAAACTCATGGTTTGACTACGTCAGCAATGCGTCAGCAATACTTCAGCATGTCTCCAATCCGCAACTGTTGTTTATGCATAGATCGTCTGTCCATATGAACATTACTTGTAAGGCAGCATTACCAAGATACAAGATAAACAACAAGAAAATGTATGAAAAGTCGGATACTGTATAACATATACCAGGTGCAACAGCACTATTTCTCGAATGACCATGATAGAAAAAGAATCAATATTATAAACGTTGCTGAACGTGAAATAAAGCTACAAGACACAAGAACAAAGTTAAAGTCGGGTACAGCACAACACATTTATAAATAAATAGAATGCTCCGAGGTTTATTGGGTGGGGGTGGGTATATGAGAATGTTGTATGTAACGTTACCCCTCATAAACATACTGTGTAACACGGATAATGCTGTTATCTTTACTTGGTTAAATCGTGTCCTTCCATATTATTATTCTAGCAGATCCTTTGTTCCAGGAAACACAATACAGTGAATGTGGCCGTTTGTAAAAAAAATCACGAAAAAATATGTAGACGTCAACACTACATATATAGTTTTTATATAGTATTATAGAGTTAATTGAATCCTGAAAAGGCGCATGCAATTAGCTTGTTTGATTACTTGAAGAAAATTTAGCGTCATTTTTATGCCATCGAGGGCTAACAGACGACCAGTTTACATAACCACTGTTTACTGGTTCTAATCCTGAAAGGTTAACCAATACTCTAGCACACCCCATCTTCTCAAGTAACTGATAACTTTCCCACTTGAATCTGCAGTGATAGACGAATGATAATGAGACATAACGTTGTTTATCAATCATCACGTTGCCTGGTGGGGATTCGAACTCAGGACCCCTGGATTGATAGTCACCGCGTTACCGGCTCAGATAATCGGGCCCGGCATGCTTGCAATTAGAAGAAAATGGCTTGATGTGCCGTTATACGTCATAATCATAAAAAAAACTGAATAAATAGCTTTACATAACGAAATGTTTTATTCTTCTTCCATTTTTATTCGTTAATGCTTTGTATGTAGTCTTTATATGGTTTGCCATGTATTGTTTTTCATTAAAGATATGATACAGCATAGGTAACTGACTGGAATCCGTATAAAATGTCTATATAATATAAATGCGATATTTGATGTCTTTCTCATAGACTATTCATCAAGTATGTGTCTGTATTGGTGGTCGCTTATCTAAATATGAAAACGAGCAGTCAGAGAAACCTTACACAAGTGCGGTATCAATGAAAACACGACAACAGCTTACAAGTAACATTTCAGAAATATGAGGCGAAACAAAAAAGGCAGGATACCAATGTGTTCCATTAACAAAGAAGCCAAAGATAGAATATAGATTTTAAATTGTCTGAAAGCTTCGCCTATCGAATGTATTACTTGCTAATGATAGTAATTACAATACATCATATATCATTTGCGGTAGCTTAATAACTTCATTCCACGAAATGAAACAGTTGGTGCGTATGCGAATGTTATCCACTGACTCTTTGAACTAAATTGTTATCTCACACATCAATTAATTTTTTACTGTTTCACATATAGAGACAAGCACTTCTGAAACACTGAACACAATGCCAATGGTTCTAAAAGTGTCTTGTTTCCATAGATTGTCATCTGTTAGTCCAAATACGCAGGTAAAAACATGGGGTTGATCGGACTGCTTTTTCACAATTTTAATGTTTTGATGACACCCCTTCATTTTTGACAATTCTGGCAGTGTATTTTTAAACTGTTATATCTTCATCCAACGGTGCCCAATGTAATCTAAATTTGGCAGAACTCATGAAAATGTTCCAATGTCCTCATGTGTACAACAAAATGTGGCCATTTTAAGCATTTTCAACACAAATAATACCCAACCGATTTACACAGCTCTAAATTCTTGGGCGCAATAAACTTGCTGCCGTCTTAAAGGGGAAATAATTGGTAAGTGAGACTTAAACGCTTTCTTTGATGGAAGGATAAATGACATGAATTAATCACCTGTTTCGTTCTGTCTCGTTCTGTTATATTCTGTTCTGTTTTGTTTTGTAACATTAAACAGAGAGACTATCAAAGCATGTTTATACTAAACATTAATTGATTTAAATAGTTTTGATATAAAGTTTGGGGGGATCATGGGGTTAATTTAAGGTAACTCGAAAAAATTAACCTGTGTATATGCCTGTATTCGTGAGTTTATTAGATCTACATATAACAGTCTTCCACAGGACACCCGCTATAACAGTGTGTGCTTATTATTTATCGTCTTGGGCGTGTCCTTTGCATCCAAACGATTCCTTTACCAGATTGTATGTATCATTCACACAGCTCACGACAGCACGCCATTGACACGGATATCTATAAAGAAAAGTGTTCAATATTTTACTAGACAATGACAAGTACACGGCTTTTTTATGGAACGCCATACATGGCTTTCATTCTGATGTGGTTACTTGTCATTTGGCAGTGGTAACATGGTATTCGGAAGTGATTACTTGTCATTCGGTAGTGGTTAATTATCATTTGACGGTGGTTACACATTGTTCGATAGTGATTACATGGCATTCAGCTGCAGTTACATGGCATTCGACAGTAGTTACATGGCATTCAGCAGTGGTTACTTGTCATTAGGCAGTGGTTAAAGGTGTAAACCCAACATTGGTTTTTGATCTTTATTCTATAGTCAATAATAAAAGTTTGCATGCTTGTCATTCATAGAGAACCCAAAATGAAAGAAGTGAAACCTACATTTAACTGTGTGTCAACCTCTGCACTATCAAAATATGATGAGAAAAAGTAGGGGTCGTATATCTTATAAGATCCTTTTTTTCTGCTCAGTGTGTACACTGCTGACAAAATGAAGGTAGACTTCCGAAATCAAGTATTCATACCCCAATTTCCAAGCATCATTTTTTTTTCTAAATTCACAGTTCAAACATGACAACGCTATCAAAGTGTTCAAAATACATCAAAAATGTCATTCAAATAAAAAAAAAATGAGCATTAAAATAAGGTAAATACATTTTTAAATAAGAAGAAATGAGGCTTATTTATAACCGCCATTATGCGACTACATAACGGAAGCATTTCCTTTTTGCAATGGTGGCACTATGACTTCATGCAATTCGGCAGTGGTTTCATGGTATTCGGCAGTGGTTACTTGTTATTCGGCAGTGGTAACACATCATTCGGCAGTGGTAGCACGTCATTCGGCAGTGGTTACATGTCATTTGGAAGTGGTTACTTGTCATTCGGAAGTGGTTACATGTTATTCGGCAGTGGTTACTCACCATTCACTAGTGGTTACATGTCATTCGACAGTGGTTTATTGTCGTTCGGCAGTGGTTGCATGCCATTTGGCAGTGGTTACATGGTATTCGGTAGTGATTACTTGTCATTCGGCAGTGGTTGCATGGTATTCGGCATGGTTACATGGTATTCGGCAGTGATTACTTGTCATTTGGCAGTGGTAACATGGTATTCGGCAGTGATTACTTGTCATTCGGCAGTGGTTACATGGTATTCGGCAGTGATTACGTGTCATTCGGCAATGATTACATGGTATTCGGCAGTGATAACTTGTCATTCGTTAATGGTTACACATCATTCGGAAGTGGTTCCATGTCATTCGGCAGTGGATAAATGTCATTTGTCAGTGGTTACATGTTATCGACAGTGGTTATATGGCATTCGGCAGTGATTACACATCATTCAAAAGTGGTTCCGCGCATTCGGCAGTGTATACATGTCATTTGTCAGTGGTTACATATCATTCGACAATGGTTATATGGCATTCGGCAGTGGTTACATGTCATTCGACAATGATAACATGTCATTTGGTAGTGGTTTCATGTTATTCGACAGTTATCATATGTCATTCCGTAGTGGTTACATGTCATTCGACAGTGATAACATGTCATTTGGTAGTGGTTACATGTTATTCGACAGTTATTATATGTCATTCCGTAGTGGTTACTTGTCATTCGACAGTGATAACATGTCATTCGGTAGTGGTTACTTGTCATTCGACAGTGGTTACATGTCACAAAAATATGTATCCAGTGCCGAATGACATGGAACCACTGTCGAATGATATTTAACCACTGTCGAATGACATGTATCCACTGCCGAATGACATGGAACCACTTCCGAATGATGTGTAACCACTACCGAATGACAAGGTATCACTGCTGAATGCCATGTAACTACTGCCGAATGTCAAATAACCACTGACAAATGACATGTAACCACTGTTGAATGACATGTAACCACCGCAGGATGATGTGAATCCACTGCAAAATTCCATATAACCTCTGTCGAATGGCAAACTACCACGACTGAATGACAGGTAACCACACTAAAATGAAAATGAACCATCAAAGTCGTGTTTGACGTTCCATACTTCTGTGATTAACACCATATGATGAGAAGATTTCCTGGAAGTGCATGGCGCAGAAAATTATAGCAAAATTCATTGATTCTTTTAAGTTGTGTTGTGTCCTTTTGAGTTGTGAAAATATACAACATTCTTCCCATTACTTTTCAGAACTTAATCATTACAAATGTTGATGGGAGGCGAGTGCACTATCAAAATTAAAGTCTTTGAGACCCTTTTATCTTTTAATACCGATTTTTTTTTAAAATCCGTGAACTAACAATTCTCGATACTAACTTGATAAGCAAGGCGTATAAACTTCGAGCCTGAATAAGCTCGCACTTTGCGCTTCTAAATTTGGAAAAAATACTGTATTTATGTGCACAAAACGTACATAGTTTACAGTTGACGTTGTTAGTGGTACCATATTTAAAGTCAAAAGTGTTACTGTCAGGAATATGTATATGCCCATTTTGTTTATTTTTTGGAAATGTCACGAACTTTTAGCATTTCAATGTGTTTTTGCATCGGTCGGTGATCGGTTCCTTTAAATTAGCTGTCGAGTTTGCACATTAGTTTTCCTTTAGTATTTTCTTGAGAAGATAATTAATAAAATGTTAAATGTTTCATTGCCGGAATGTGTTTTCTTTACTGTCACTTTCCTCGACGCCAAACATATATTTATTGCCCACGTATTGTCATCTATTATTCACTACTTGTACAGCATTACACGTAGACCTAAATTAATATATATATAAATATACATCTATCAGTGCAAGTCGTTGACTTCAGCGCGTCTGACTATCAATCCAAGGGTCGTGAGTTCGAATCATCACCCGGCAACAGTCTCCGTGATGATTGATATATGACATTGATATATGACCAATAACTCGAGATTTTACTTGGAAATGCTTTGGGAAAACAGATAATTCTCATTTTACTTATATGTAAGTTCTTCATATGCTTCATTAACTGAAAAGCTTGACAAGTGAAATCATGTTAGCTACCATTTTTGGTCACGTGTTGCGAGAGTGTATAGTTGTTGGTTCAGGCGTGAAAGATGAATTTGATTAATGGTAACATTTTCAATACAGCGGTATACATATTTAAGCAAAAAAATATGTGTTTCGATTTATTTTGCTGAAAATCTTTTGACATCACACTAGACGTTAAAGCCGTGCTATATATTCTTTTTGATAATTAAAGAAGGTACAAAACGCAAACGATTAGATTGAAACTTTATAAATTCCCAAATGAAACATACTGGTGTTTGAGTACACATTAGGCTGGATAAAGCAACAGCCGTCAGAAAGTTGGTAATACAGGAGCCGTACCGCAGATTTAACCAGCTTGACAACTGTTCCGAGATAGCTTGGTTATATAACACACTGTGCATTCTGTACATATTGTGCATACTGTGGATGCTAGAACGAGATTTAAGATTGTACACATGGTTAAATGGTGGTATTTTCTTTACAATTTAAGGATTCAACTCAGATACGAATTATCAAAATTGTCTAAATTATTCTGGCTATAAACATGTAACTACTTTGTAAGATCGGTAACTTACGATATCATTCCCAGATCAAGATCTCGTACGTACTAATACTTTAATGCATGGTCATGTCTAGTTAATGATATGTGTTCATATTTAAACATATAAAAATGCCAGGTAACCGATATGTATTCATGAATAAACACATAATTAAGTCAAGTAACTTTCATATATTCGTATTCGAACTAAGACATATAAGCAAGTGTGATAATTGATAAATATGTATATGTATTTATATTTAAAGATATAATCATGTCAAGCAATTAATATGTACTTATATTTCAACACGTAATTAAGTCATGAAACTTAGAAGTATTCAGAGCTAAACACAAAATTCATTCGAGTATCTGATCAGTATTAATTTTAACTATATAAGTCAAGTTATTGATATGTATTCATATTTAAGCCCATAACTTAGTCCTGTAATTCATATGTATTCATATATAAACACAAAATCATACAGTAACTGGTATACATTCACATTTAAACATTTAAGTAAATCAAGTGACTGATATCTGATATTTACCCTTTCATTCATTCATTCATCCGTTCGTTCGTTCTTTCGTTCGTTCGTTCGTTATTTCGTTTGGTCTTTATTCATTCACACATATATAAACAGGTATACATTTGCACAAAGTATCAATGTTTCAGAATTTATTTTTCGATCGAACACAATAATCAATAATCGTATTATATCAGTGAATCAGCAAACGTTAGCTCATATAATAAGGTTAATTTACAGTGTTTTCTATAATATGGGAATATATTGTACGGGTATGTATTGTGATGAAAATCATATTGGACGAGACGCCGTACAAACACAATTTGACTTCATATGATTTAAAATTGGCACTCACTGATATGAGGCCTACACAAAGTACATTTAAGTGCCTGGTATTGAATTATGGACACTTGGAATCAACAGAGCTGTAAATAGGCACATAGATAATGGCAGCTATGCAAAGATTCTTGATGTTGTAAAAGAGAGCACAATGGGTCCACAGGCACACGAATTCAATTGTATATGACATCAAGGTGAGTACTGATTTCAATTTGTAAATCCTATTTGTAGTCGTGCCATAATGTTCAGATCTCATATACAGATTGACTTCAATATAACACTGGATAGGCATATACAGATATGAGGTCCACACAGTTGCATTCATGGATAAGGTGAGTACTGAAATATTCCAGTTTGTAAACAATATTAACTTTGTAACCATGCTATAATGTTCACAGTGCAATATACAATTTGATTCACTATGACTTAATACTGGCACACACTGATATGAGACCTACACAACTGGATTCGTGTTTATGTAATGACAGTTAAATGGTCTACGTGTTTGTAAAGTATCAAACAGTTTTGTCATCACCAACACGACCATATAAGATATATATTGAATATAACTTACACAATTCAATGAAGATTCTATTTTATTCAGAAAATTCCAATAGGCTATAAGACCCTTGAGGATACAATATGACACAATTTATATATCAATTGATGCAATAATTATTTAAAAATGTGTATAAATAAATAAAACACACATACGCGCTAACACACACGCATACAAACCCACACACATACATGAATTAACAGTTTTTTTTCACTGGAAACACGTGTTTACTCAACAGAGCTACACATTGTATTCTTCAAGTTCATTTATATTTTCAACTGTTTTTATACATTACGTAGTTCACCTATTTTTACGTTTATGTCACCTAATATTATTCATCCAGTGTCATTTTCTTTGACCTATTTCCTTTTTAACGTTTGGTACGGAAATGTGTAACAATCATCGAAATAGAAATGGATCGTGTTTTAAAATTAAAAAATAAATAAATCAGTATAATCACTTCTTTGAAACAGTGAAAGGAACGTGCAAAGCATTGCGTTCTTTTATTAATCGCTTACCTTTATATTAGCGTTATAGGAGGAGCCCGAATGTTGAATTCAGACATTATGAAATAGTATTAATGTTGCATTCAGACATTATGTGAAACCATTAGTGTTGCATTCAGACCTTATGTGATGGCATTAATGTTGCATTCAGACATTATGTGATGACAATAATGTAGCATTCCGACATTATGTGATGCCATTAATGTTGCATTCCGACATTATGTGATGGCATTAATGTTGCAATCAGGCATTAATGTTGCATTCAGACATTATGTGATGGCATAAATGTAGCATTCACATTATGTGATGGCATTAATGTTGCATTCAGACAGTATGTGATGGAATTAATGTTGCATTCAGACAGTTTGTGATGGCATTAATGTAGCATTCAGACATTGTGTAATGGCATTAATGTTGCATCCAGGCATTAATGTAGCATTCAGACATTGTGTAATGGCATTAATGTTGCATTCCGACATTATGTGATGGCACTAATGTTGCATTCAGACATTATGTGATGTACATTATGGGATGGCATCAATGTTGCAATCAGACATTATGTGATGGACATTATGTGATGGCATAAATGTTGCATTCAGACATTATGTGATGGACATTATGTGATAACATAAATTTTGCATTCAGACATTATGTAATGACAATAATGTTGCATTCAGATTATTGTTTAAGGAAATATTGCAGTATTGTTTTAATAATCTACAACTGGCCATGACAATGGCAATGAAAACTCTCTACTATGCAATGTGGGCCTACGGCCCATAATACAAAATGTTCAATTAATACGACATACATTATGTATTATATAGCACAACACACAATAAGAATAACACATTAATATAATTAAACATATTAACATTGATCAAGCAGTGTCCATTATAACCATTGTAATACAGCACCATAATGATATTTTTAATCAAATAAAATTATTTTGTCATTTTTTTCGTTTTGATGAAATGTACTTATATATTACATAATTTAGTATATACTTGTTGTTTGTTTAACATTTTGATATTATCTATCTAAAGTTTGAGAGCGAAGTATATAAACTTTAATACGTTCAAGACTGTTCCTTCGTCACTTTTGAATAACTGATAAAATAATTTAGATGTGGATGTAAGTGTATTAAGCTTGATTCAAATACAAATAATATAAATACAAATCCTTGATTTCGTAATACATATCATTATTAACAAACATTTAGTAGTGTCAAAATATAAAATAAAATTTGGCATACTATTTATGTGGAAATATGTCATCAATAGTCTTTTTGTTATAATTTTGATTCATTTCGTACCAACATAAAGTGGATATATGCAGCTAGATTCAAAGATTGTAGGTATCATTTAGTTGTAGTAGCCGATAAGAATCGTCTAAGTTATTTTAACCGGAATACCAAGACTTTAAAAATCGTAATCTCAGATCCGCATATCTCGGACATAAAAACAATATATGATATTCGTTTTCTAGAATATGCACACTTTCAGTATTTCCTTTCAATATTTTTCGTGGCGACCAGACTCTATTTTGAGCTTGTGACTAGAACATTGAAAACGGGCAAGAGCTTTTTTATTCAAAAAGGGAATTTCAATACAAATATATTTTTTGTGAGTTTAATAAGGTTTTGAAATACTTATAAGTGTCAGGACGTGTGGATTCTGCAATACTACTATGCCAGTACTGGGTCATGCAATCTGAAAGTCGTTGTTTAAATGCTAAAATAAACATATTAATATCCCAACTTCCTGTGAAATCCAAACAGATCCGAATCCATATATAAACAATAAATTCTTGACACTTGAAGCCAAACCGTGTTTTTTTTTTAAAACGTCATGTAAAGCTTTAATCATTCTATAACAATGTTTTGGATATCGGTAATTTGACATATATATTGTTTTACACCAGTACTTAATGTAATTTGTATGAGTACCGAGCGCTACGCTATCATTTACAGAACTATTAACACCTTAATTGTATTTACAAAAATCAGCTTGTACTGACTCAATTGTACTTGAATATTCGTAACCCCATGTCTCTGATGCGTAACACAATATAGGTTTTACCATTGAATCAAACAATTTAAATAGTTCATTATGTAAAAATTGTCCAAATGGCCTTTGATTATTTCGAAAGGAACACATAGCTTTTTTTTGGCCTGTGTCGTAAGTTTGATTTTGGTGGAAGTTCATGGTAGTTTGGGTGTCAACATAATGCCGTTGAATTTATATAACGACGTTGTCTATACGAAAATATGCATACTCTAATACTAAAATAAGTATGTGTGCATACATGCGTGCCTCCGCACGTTTGCGTGTGCGTGTGTGTGTGTGTGTGTGTGTGTGTTTGCGTGAGTGCGCGTGTATACGTTTCTCATTAATTACACGTTATGTTACTCATATCTACCTGCTACGACTACACTTTCAATATACCTAAACCATCTTTAACATTGCAAAATATAGTTAAAATGCAATGCCCGTATATAATGTTGAGAGAACTTGTGACCAGTTCCTTATGCTTTAAACTATATTTGGCTGATATGCATGATAAAATATTTTAAACTACTAAAATAATGACTATAAACACGAGGCACGTACATTTATTAAATAATCTAAATATTTCTTGCGCGGAACTGCTTGGCATGTTACTCAGACAGTAACATAGACATTCGTCGTTTCTGTGTCAGAGCACGTTTCTTGATTTGAACTTACCCTTTTCTCGTAATAAGTGCACATAATGTATAATTTACAGTTTAACTTATATATTGAAATCATGTTACAAAAAGTATTTCCCTTAAATTTTATATATGAAAAATTGCATTTAGTTTAAACAATAGTTATTTGTTATCATCATATAACATATAATACATATTACATTTGCAAATATTAAAAACATTATGTCAATATATTAAGATAATTATCGACATATTTTTACACTGAGAACAAAATCCAGATACTCGATATAATTGCACAAGTTTGAGGGGAAAATAATTGCTTATTCAGATTTCAGATTTAAAAATTCTGAATTTAAAAATTTAAAAATTTAAAAAAAAGCATCCATTCAAATGATTTATACACGTTTCCGTACCAGAGGCTAAGGAAATAGTTCATATAGTTCGACATGAGATGGACGATTCCTTCCCACATTTCCGTATATAAGATGAGTTAACATGTTCCCGCTGATTGAAAATTGATTGATGATGGGTGAGAATGATATGATGATATGAATTGATGTCCTTTTCCCCAACAGCTATCGTTTACAAATTTTTTAAAACTTTGGCTATACGTGTACCACGCGGAGTGCACGTACAGCCAAAGGGGTTCGTTAAATCTTTTATCGTTACATTTAAACGAGGCACATATAATTACTAAATTTAATAATGTACATTTTAAGGTAAAATGTTGGTATTAGGTCATAAATAATCTTCCTCTATGGAAAACAACATTCTATGTAAAATGGAAAGTTCTATTTTGAAAAAACTGAGCGATTTTATTGGCTGAGAAAATCCAGTGACTCAATATAATTGCGACCAATCAAGTGCTTGTTCTGATTTTTTTTTTAATTTTAAAAGCACGATCCATCTCAATTTCGATTATTGATACACATTATCGTACCAAACGTTAATAAGGAAATATGTCAAATAAAATGACACTAGATGTTTATTTCCTTCAGAATATTTGCCTTTCCGTATCAAACGTTGATGAGGTCCTCCCAGGGGGGTCCCTGTTTTCGCTATCTCTTAAAGTAATGCGTATTGTTCCCCAGATCTCCAAAAGTATTTGCCAAGGTTCTCCAAAAGTATTTTGTCCATGTTCCCCAGATCTCTAAAAGTATTCCCACTGTTCCCTAGATCTCAAAAAAATTTAAACATAGTTCCCTGAAAGTACCAAATAATGTTTCCTTAAGTAAAACGTCTACTATAATCTTCTCTATTATTATTTACATATCTTCTTAATAAGCAAAATCCATGTACTGTCTTCTTTTCCTTGTTTAAAATATCTATGATCTATGGCTTGAACTTTCAGAGAAAAGGTGTTTTTTAAGTTTCCTTAAAAATGTGCTTGTAAGCCCTGTGGCAGGGAGCAGATGTGGTTCAATCACGCTGGTCCAAGAACTTCAAAAGTTTGTGGTTATACAAATGCTGTGCGAGTTTGGATAAGATTCTTTGAAAAATGTGGGGGATGCTATAGCTTCTACAAGAAAAAGGTTAACGGATGGACGACAGACAATTTACCACGACATAAGCCCTGCTGGCCTTTGGCAAGTAGAGCCAAAGAAGATATCGATGGAAGGACAAAAGAGACAAAAAATGAACAGCTGAACGGTTAATTTACATAAGGCAATAAATACACATAAATAATTATAAATACACATAAAAAATTGACTTGATTGAGTAAACACGATCTAACAAAAAATAGTAGATTCCGGGCGGGAGTGAATACCAGACCTTACGATCCGAAATCGACGATTTTAACCACTGCACTATTCTACCTTTACTTATCAGTTCTGTAAATATATCTTTTGTCGGAATTACCATCCAAAATTTATTTCGGGTACATACGATTATGGGATGAAGTTATGCAAGGGCCCAGACTAACACGTAAGAAACCTACAAAGCTGCCAAAAGCTGCTTCAAGCAGTCGACATCTCATTTTAAAAGTAAATTATGATCAAGTATAAAAATTATACATAAATCAGTGACTTAATTACAGAAACTTGCAGACTAATAGCAATATAATGTACACGGCACTTTTAGTTTTTCTATAATAACTCTTCGAATCTTGGTCTGAATTTAACAATTTTGGTGCGAAAGTAAAGCTGATAAAAATGATGACCCATTCCAATTATCAATTATTACGGATTGAAATCGAAATATGTTGAAACGGTAGTCTTGATTTAACAAATGCCATGTACATTTACACAAAACACAATAAAAATAGAAATATTAAGTAGAAAGATGAAGCAGTAAGTTTTCCATCGGTGGCGATTTCATATTGATATTTATTGTAGTGGTTTTCTTTATTTCTTATTTTAAAAATGGGATAAAAAAGAGAAAACGATCACACACAAAACATCAAGCGTAAAATTCTTCATTTCTTTAAATTTAAAAAAGAAAAAAATAATCTCCCAAATCAAGCCCTTTCTTTTGATACCATAATCACAAAATTATGTTGTTTGATTCTGAAGGATGTGTGTTTCCATGATTTAGAAAACGCCACGTGATCTAGTGGTAAAGCACCGAATCCGTGATCGGAGGGTAGTGGGTATTTCAATCCTTCGCCACGACTATGTGTGGTGTCCTTGAGCAAGACACTTTTTCCACATGTGCTTAGTACTGGTTATGCCCATGAAGACTTCGAGAGTGATTTGTCTGAGTCGTAAGAACTTTTTTCAAAATCGAAGTAAAATAAATAAGTTCAAACTAAACTAGAAAAAGCCAAAATGTGCCACCTGAAATTTAGACAAGTGCCTCCAGTTGCCTATCTCTGTTTAAATGTCTCTGATAAAATTGGTCAAATTAGGTACTTTTTTCATTAAGGACAATATCCCTAGATCTCTAAAATTAGGCCTTTGGATCTCTGAAAGTAATGGCCAATGATCCCCAGATGTCTGAAAATAAATGACCATGTTTTCCAGATCTCAAAAAACCCCGAGAGGGCCTCGTTAATAAGGAAATAGGTCAAATAAAATTACACTAGATGGTTATTTCCTTCAGAATATTTGACTATAAATAGCGTATACGCCATTATTGAAGAATTAATAAAGGAACAAATTGGGACCTATTGCACAGGTAAGATAATATTACCGTGTATCTATTATGTTAAAAAAATTGAATGGTTCTGTAAGAGAACAATGTGATTGAACATTTATTGAATGT
The DNA here is from genome assembly GCA_029582155.1 of Panopea generosa. Lineage (NCBI taxonomy): Eukaryota > Metazoa > Mollusca > Bivalvia > Adapedonta > Hiatellidae > Panopea > Panopea generosa. The sequence continues at coordinate 28,686,890 of CM055908.1, read as the reverse complement.
AGCATGACCACTAAATAGGTGTTCCGAAAATTGCATAACTGGTGCATTTAGAATTGGACATTCGAGCCCAGGTCAACCATAAGTAGCAATTATAAAATTATCCGATTTCACAAAAAAAGGTGTTTAAAGCAAGAGATGTACTAAGAGAATTTGCCATACGAAATAGTGATGACTTGACATTAAGACATAGGTCAAAATTAACTGAATTGAAAAATAAAGGGGAATGGTGAGCTTAAAAAAAGAATGAGTGTTCTGAAAACAGTAAATCATGATTGTTTTGTAAATGCCAAACGACGACCACAAATTTCCGCTCAGTTGAAATGGACACAGAGTCCCAGAACTCTAGTTACTCGCATACGCATGTTAACAGTGAATACTCTGACGTATAGGAAAGCGGCCGAGGCTTATGCCGTTTAAAAGCTGAATTAAATATTGCATATTGGAAAACGAGGGCTTATTACAAACAAAAAAATAAATTGATGGACTTTCATGATTGCTTTTGATATTTATTCGCGTTAGCAGAAACTTGGAAAGAAAATAATAATGAAACTAAACATAAAATCAATGCAAGAATGTTTGTTTTTACCTGCGGAATTACGTGCTAGAAAAGGGCGAGCAATGGCGGGAATGTCTGTTTATATCAATAAAACCATTTTAAAATTTGTAAATAAAATCCAATACGAGTGTACTACCGTTTTAACTACACTCCCAAAGCATCATTTCTGTCTCTTCCGTTTCGTCCGCTGTCGTGGGAGCGTACGGTTTAGCGTTCCAGCTTGATTAATTGTATATGTAAATTGAAACAAACTTTGTACTATTATTTGCATATCTCATATTTGCACCTAATGATCCATTTTACAATGATACTCACTTGAGATCTATTGAACTTTTAGAAGATGTTATATTAAATTTCACAAATAATTTCAGTTTATCTGATTTTATAATCGCAGATGATCAAAATTCAATAATAGATAAACTAAGTGAATGTATAAAATCAGTTGAAAATGTAAATGAAATTGAAGAAATACAATAATTTTAGTATCTCTGTTGAGGAGACTCGTGTATCCATTGACAAAACTGTTAATATATGTAGTAGAAACTCATTGCATTGTGTAAGTTATATTAAATGTACATCTTAAATGGTCGTGTTTGAGATGATAAAACTGTTGGAAACTCTGCATACATGTCGACGATTGGTTGCAGTGTTATTGATTATTGTTTATGTTCAGGAAATCTCATACACTTTTGTCAATAATTTCCAAGATGGACATCGATATGATTCTAAATATTTTCCAATTATTACGTCATTAACAATTCCAGCACTTCACACTGGTAAAATTCTTAAATATAATATATTACATTATAGAACATATCCGTGCTATAATATGCCCTTGTGCATGAAGGAAACATTTCGAGATAATCTTGTAAATATATTTACAAACAATTGTATTTATGATTTGTGCATTGAAATAGAAAAATATTAACGCGGATATAAATCAAATATAACCATCGTTTAATGATAAGTTGAATTCTGCTGGTAAAGAGTTTGAAAAACAACCAAAACGGTATGTTAAATCACAGCCAAAATGGTTTGATGAGAGTTGTTATGTAAGCAAACGTTTTAAATATCATCTATTGCGACAATATACACAAACTAACGCTAAGAAATACTTACACAGATATATAAGTGCCAAAAATGAAGGTTGATATAAACAATACAGATAATTACAGAAGTATTTCATTGCAAAATGTTTTAAGTAAAGTATACTGTGCATTTGTCGTTTTTCAGAAATGTTTTTATTCTATCGATAGATCTTTATCTTGTGGCAAATTTTAAGAAATGCTGGAGTAAACGTTTAACTATTTCATGCACTCCAAAGTACATATGGATCTGTTAAGATATGTGTGTAAGATGGAATAGAACTAGAAGTGAATATATGAATTGTACGATAGTCCGTAAGCAAGGGTGTCTGACCAGCTAAATGTTATTCTCGTTTTTTATTGATGAGTTAGAAAGTGTAATGAAAATAGAAATATTCTAGTTATTCAGTTACACCCAGACCTTACACAGATAATGTTGTTAATGTTTGCAGACGATCTTGCTCTCCATGCAGACACAGTTGTTGGATTACAAAGATATTAAATGTATTTTTTTACTTTTATGATACAAATAAGTTGTATTAAAGTTAATGTTGTAGTGTTACAAAATGTTGGTATTTTGTCCAGGCATGAGACATGGTCTTACGTGTATGATAATGTAAAACTTGACGTAATAAATAGTTTTTGTTATAATGCTCTTACTTTTACAAGAAAATTATCATTATCAAACATGGTTAAGGAACATTGTATTAAAGATAAACGTATTATTATCTCAATCGTAAGCTTCGTATATGATCCTGGACAACTGCCCAAAACCGTATTGTTCAAAATATGTGATACTAAAATTTGTCCACAATTGTTATACAGTGCCAAAATGTGGGTTTAGAAACGTTTATTGATTTAGAAAAAGTCCAATACTACGCTTGTAAGCGGTTCATGTGTGTTAAATAAAAAAACATGTAATGCCGTTACTTTGGAAGACTGTGTTAGATTTCCACTTTTTATTTAAACATACAAACGCTGTATAAATTATTGGTTAAAAATACTAAAACAAAGAAAGATTTGTCAAAAAAGTGTTATTTAATGATGGTAAATGATGATAGCAATGCTATTAAGAATTGAGTATACATCTTCTACAAAGTAACGGTTTCGATAATGTATAGCAAAATCAAGGTGTTGGTCATAAGGTGTATTTTATTAATACATTTACAAGTAGATTAAAAGATCAATATCTCCAAGACTGGAATGGAACTGTTACTTCTAGCTCGAAACCCAGTACAAACTATATATAGTTTAAACATGTTTGCATATGAAAGGTATCTCGATGTACTAACTATCAGAAAATTACGTTATATCTATGCACGTTTCCGACCGGGTTCTCATGAGCTGGAAATTGAAAGAGGTCGTTATAGAAATATAGAAAGAGATCAAAGGTTATGTACATTGTGTGATGTAAATGTTGAAGAAGATAAGTTTCACTTTTTACTGTGTTGTGATATAAATACAGATTGAAGAGAAACATATTTGCCAGATAAATATTTTAATAATTCAACTCAGAATAAGATAAACATTTTAATGGCAACACAAATTGAAAGTTTGATCGAATCTGTAGCAACGTATCTCCATTATGCCTTTAACAGACGAAAACATGTTTATGTGTTACTAGTTAAGCTATACATTAATGTATATGTACTATGCTATAATATGTTGTTTTATGCATGTATAACTGTGTATTAATGAAATTTAAAACTCGCGTACTGTTACTTGTATAAAAACATGTTGCATACGCTGGTGACCTTAAAGCAAATGCATTATTTGTCATTACCATTGTCATTATTTTGTTTAAGTAAAGATATTGTCCATAAGTTTTTTTCCTCATAAGTTTGAGGTTCAAAAAACTCGTCCCTCGGGACGACTGTTTTGTCTGTAACAACGACCCGAGTGACAGCCTTAACATTAATACATTGGAAATAAAACGGATATTTCGCTGAAACAAATAAATATTCTACTTTTGTTGTATTTATATTATTGACGTACTCAAATTAGACCACAATGTCCTCACGTATATCTAATCATGTGATGCATCCATAAGATTTGTTTAGTTTAGCGGAACTGCATTTTTGAATGTTACGCCTCTTGTACATCCGTTGCTTCATGATGATGTTTTGACCTCACAATAAATCGCAAATCTAGACCCTTCATGTGGATGCGTTCATGGGAAAATGAACGAAAACATTATTTTATGTTCAACGAAGGAGTTACGTAACAAATATAACTATTGTGCAATGCAATCAGGTAATTAAACGTAGAGCTAGTGAGAGAATCGTCATCTGGCTAATGGTCATACTGACCAGGAGCCGGCTTCACCTTAAGCTGAAATTTTTGTCAACTCAAAACACTCAAAATTATTATTCGACTCATAACACGTTAAATTTCTTTTGATAAAATTCTTTCAGATTGAGGTATAGAATAAAAACATCATTTTACAGTGTTTTGTACAATATGTGAATATATTGTACGAGTACGTATTGTGGTGAAAACCATAATGAACTCGGCGCCTACGGAGTCTCGTCTAATATGGTTTCCACCACAATACGTACTCGTTCAATATATTCCAACATTGTACAAAACGCTGTAAAATAACCTTATAGTATAGCATTTAAAAAAATGACTGAATGAAAATCTCAAGTTGAGATGTTTAGTGAAACTACTACCAGGTAAATTGTACGTATGTATGCAGTTGGCACATACACAGTTATGACAAACTTATATAATGTAAAACACATAATTAACAATATACACTTACAATTTAAGAATACATAATATACACTTAGGAAAAAATGTCAAAACAACAAGAAATAAGCAACATTGAGATACATAATTTAGCAACGTTTGGCTTGCCACTCAGAGTGGTCATTTGATTAGTTGTATATTGTTTAATATTTGAAGTGCTTTGCTAGTTGGAGACAGTTGCCGAACGGGGATTTCAGGGGTCGTGAGTTGAATCCCCGCCCGGCAACAGTCTCCGCGCTGATTGATATACGACATTGTGTCTTATTATCATTCTCTCTCACCGCTAATTCAAGTGGGAAAGTTATCAGTTATTTGCAGAAATGGGGTGTGCTCGACCACTGGTTAACCTTTCAGGATCCCAGGTATCAGTGGTTAGGTTAACTGATCGTCTGTTAGCTCTCGATGGCATAAAAATGACATTAAATATTCAATCAATTAATTAATCATTGAATAATATTAATTATTTATCATAATTATTGTTATTTTGATTTATTATAGAGATGCAAGCCATGCAAGTGATACGTTGGATATTCGTCGGCGCTTTTCTCGTGCAAACAATATGGGCTAAGCCAGGTATATACACTTTTTGATCACGTGGTTTGTTGCACGAACTCTGTAGACATTTATTTTTATTTTTTGAAAATGGACTCATGCTTTAAAACATGGATGTGTGGTGTTGCATGTCTAAGTCATCATTGTAGAAAATATGGAAAATTTATTGAAAGCCATAGTTGAAGGTATCGTAGCCGTATGTTACGGTCGGTCTTAAATAATACACGGCAATTTTGACATTTTTCACATCATTTTATTTCTGAAAATGATATATTTGCATAATAAACATATGAAACTGAAATTTATACCTTTGTATGATAATGTGTTAAGATCCATAATTTCATTTTTGTTTTCGAAAGGGACACAACTTTTATAAAGATATGAAATACATCATTTTTTTTTTACATATTTGCAGTCTCATACAATAAGTCAAACAAATGATTCATTATTTATCAGTTTTTTTATTTATCAGGTATTGTAGAAAATGACTCCAAGGTATTGCATTGTCAGTGTGTATTATTCAGTATAAAAATCAATACTTTATTGTTAAATAAAAATAAAAATATGTTTTTTAAACTTTCAAAATTCATCAAATAAGCAATAATCATTAGAAAAACTACTCATGAAACTTTGATTATTTCGTAATTTATATTCTTCTTTCATTATATATTTGTTTACATGGTATTTAACTGTATATTATAGTCTTCGCCATATTTTTGTAATCGTTGTCGATCTAAATGGCCAAAAACAAAAATTTTGAAGTGTTGCTAATAAACAATGGAACTTTGTCTTTTTTGAAGAACATTTACTCATTTTTTTAAACTAACATGGCGTCACAAATTCTAAAGATTATGTTAATACTTAAATGTGTATTTTAGATTAAAACTTGATATCTCCCGATTCAGGTCTATTAACCCCCGATGAAACAGCGTTCTATGCCTGTCTCACAATTCATAGCAATTGAACGCTTTCTAAACTGTGACGTCATTCAAACTTTGAGTTGAAGCGACTGACCAATCAACGTGCTCAAATGGGGCTTTCCCAACATTGCTATTTAACGGAGTCAATCGGGAGAGCTAAGTTCGTTGTACAGACAGTTTTAGAGAGTAGTACCTGTATAAGGTTATACGTTCGCATGTCGATGCGTGAACAGGACTATCACTAGATTTCAACATTGTCGTATGTCAATATATACAGAAGAAATTCACTGATTAGTATGATAAGGGAGTCGGGTCCGATTAGCTCAGTCGGTAACGCGTCTGACTATCAATCCAGTGGTCGTGAGTTCGAATCATTAGTCTCTCATCGCTGATTCAAGTGGGAAAGTTATCAGTCACTTGCGGAGATGGGGTGTGCTCGAGTACTGATTAACCTTTGAGGGTCCAAGGAAACAATGGTTAGGTTAACTAATCGTATGTTAGCCCTCGAAGACAAAAATGACGCTTAATATTCAATAAATCAATGATAAGGGAATGGCCGTATCTAATGTTGAGAGAAATTTTGTCGAGGCCCTTCTGCTTAAAATTGTATACTATATAATGTAATATGTGTTTATATGGCAAAAACAATATGTTTAAACTCATTATATCATATACAGTAGAACTTCGTTGTCTCGAACACGGATTGCTGGAACACTAGATATAGCTCGAAACACTTATCTGATCCCGGCCGAATTTCTACTTCAATGAATACATACATTTACATTGATAAAATGATGTTGAACAACCCTTAACTCGTATTATTTTGTGCAGCCCCGTTGGGTTCCAGCCATCGAAGTTCTACTATATATGTTGTTATAAGTTGTAGTTTATGGTATATATTTGTTACCACGTGATGTTCATTTGTTTGTGTCTATACTATAACATAGGCAATAGAATATGCTTAAACTGAAATATTAGCACCGGCAACATAACCAGAGACACAATTATACCGAGGCAATTTATAGGTCAGACTGGAAAATAAACGAGTCTGGAAATAGTATTGTGCGTATCTGGCAGTTCGACGGACATATTATATGACCAAAATGATTTAAGGTTATTCGCGGCATTCCTATCGGATTTTTTTACATCTGGCGTAATTTATCAAAAATCTGTGCAATTGATCTATGAAGGCTCAGCTTTCGTTTAAGCTTTTTTTTTAAATATACAACCGCAATTTCTTGTTAACAGCGCCCCCTGATGGTACGTATATTTCGGACAATTTTCGCCGTTTACCCAATGTAAAATAATCAATATTAATTCAAAATGGTTTTTAACAACATTATTGAATTGCTTATTTTATTTCCTGTGATAATAAGATAACAAGATTATAACTTTCATAATAGTTGTGTTAATATACTGACCATTTTATAAGGAATCATTCGAAAAACACGTACGGCTAGGTGACGCTGTTAACGAGATTCTGTGGGATTATATAAAAAAAACAAAGCTGAAACGAAATTTGAAACTTCATGGCATAAGTTTACAGTTTTTTTATGATTTACGCGAGATGTCAAAAAATCCGATAGGAACGCCGCGAACTACCTTAAATAGATTTATTGTTTCATTTAAAAGGGCAATTTTCGTCGTTTTTACTTTGGTCAGCGCTCATAGGGTGATGCCTCTGTGTGCCCCCAGCGAGTTATGGCCTAGGGGACAGTTTCACTTAACATCTCAAGCTCTGGTTTTCCGCAACTTAAAAAATACAAATGATTATTTGAATGTGTGACACATTAAATAACTACACAACATTGCAAAGTTTGACTTCAAACAATGGTCTCTAAGTGTGTTTTTTTAAAAATTCATTCTTGAGTTCAAGTCTAAGAATATTCTTTAGAATGGTTAGTGAATACCACCCCTGTAAATAATAGCTTGTACTAATTGCATTGTAACTAGTTACACAGCATCGAAGTAATAACACATATGTACTCATTCATAAAGTATAACATTCAAAATGACCAATGTAAATAAAGTTACAGAATTACACAGTATAGCATTGTTTAGTAAAATTCGTGCCAGTTCCATGTATTTGGATATTTTACTCATAATTAGACAATAGCAACTGAATCCACTTGTCAAACTTTGGCATTCATAAAAGTTCTGAAATTATTTTCTACATAAAAGTATTAAAAAGAATTCTTTTATCTAACAGAAAAGGACGTGAAGATGCGGTTCAGAGGTGGTCCAGACGTGCTGACAATGGACGAGTTCAGGAACTTTGTAACTATTAGTATTACATTATTAACAGTGAATGAGTGTAAACGCATGATATATTTTATAATATTACCTAACCTATTGTAAAATTACTACGAATGCAAAGCTCGGCGTTTTCCGTATAACTCGGTTCTCGCACGTGAAATACCGAACTACTTTTCGACTTGCCCGAACATATAAATGGCGCCGATTTGTCATAGTAACATGATGTTATTTTGAGACATTAAGTCATGAACGATGACTGGCGGCAACTAATGTGCTACGCCTCCTATTGGATATATCCTTTTCCTATTTTTAAACTATATAATAATTATGATGGGAAAGTATAATGACGCATTTTAAGCAACGTATCTAAAAATCAAAGTACTTTAAAGTAGATCTACAGATAGCCGGTCTTTACTACATATTCATACGCCATCCTCATTTGATTGATAATAATGTAGCGTTTGTTTTATTTGATGCAACATCTTTTAAATATGACATAAATACAATGTCCACAATATATAATTATTGTTTGATATATTTCTGCTTGAATACATGAAAAAATGAAATTCGAGAAATAAAAAGTAGTCCCTGTCGCGTACGATCATTTCGCCATTGCAGAACTTGATCACGACGACATTAGCATGGCTATGCATTTGGCATAAAATATGGCGAATAAGGGAAGAGTATTAATATTTCGGTTTTCGATAATTGATTAGGCTATAGCCAGTATTTACAGATAATTTGATTTATTTTAGTTTTGTAATTCGATTTGCCGCGTTAGTTAATTATTAGCCTAGACATAAAGAAAACATTTTGTCATGTACATGCATATCCATTATCCAACAGTAATAAATGTGTACACGTTGTCATTTACTAGTATTTTAAATTTTAGAAAAAAAAATGTAGATTTTAATGTAACGGTAACTGAACTGTTAATTTTTGTGGGAGAAGTAATCAACACTTAATCAGTGACGTTTATAAATTGTTTTCGTTACTTATAAATGTTAATAGATCCAGTAAGATACGTTTAAAGTCATCGTCGGACACCCACGAGTGTCAATTCCGATACTTTCCATCCATCACCCGTGGGAAATTACGCGAGGTCTGTGTCGTTTTATTTGAACAGAATAGAACAAAATACAGATAACGTTAACAACGTCTTACCAAAACGGCGGTTGCATGAAACAAGCGTTGCGATTGGATAACGTTCCCTTCATGAAATCGTGAAGTAACCAATCATATAGTTGCATTGTGGCTTGGAAGAAACGACACAAACCTAGTGTAATATCCCACGGGTGAAGAATGGAGAGTATCGGAATGGATTACGCGTGTGTATCCGACGTTGGTACAAAGTACGAACTATAAATAGTAACACGTTTAACCGTAGAATAGCGCAATGAATGTAGTATCGATGTTCAGTAAAAGAAGTTTACAAAAGTATATAGAAATAAGCAGAGTATTTATTGTTTTTACTAAAGTTAATGAAATAATGTTTGTTATTGTTATCCAACTTTAATTTAGAATAAATTAATGGGTTGTTGCTTTTTTTAAATCTTGGTAAGAACGGAAAATATCCACTTCCTAGAGACGGTATAACTATATTACTTCTGAACTCTATGACAGCCGAAGAATATTTTGTATCGATACTATGGACATAAGATAGACTGTATTAAAACTGTTGTCATAGAAACTAAGATCTGTTTAACAATCCCTTAATGCAGATATAGACTAACACTAAAAGGTGCGAAACAGGTGTACACTATCTAAAAGCACAATAACGCTGAGACCCAAGACGTAATAAAGACGGAAATTAGAATATGTAATCTTCTTAAGGAATTAACGCAATGTTTAACTTGATAAAACTGATACAGATTAATAATACAATGGAACATACTCCCAATCTCTATACACAAGGCGGCCACAGTGGATGCTTATAAAAGCCCTTATCCCTGTAGCTGTTCTCACCCAACTTTCCACCTGTAGACGACCATCAAATATACATAATTTTAAAGCAACATTTTACAGCCACTTCTGAGCCCGCACAACTGTATAAACTGCACCGATCATAACTAATAATTTTAAACAATTTTATGGCGCCGGCACAAAATCTTTATTTATGAAGGAGTGTTGTATTTCGAAGAATAAAAAGATAAGCCTTTTGTTTATATACAAAATGTACAAGGCAGAGAAACAGCCTTGCATTTGATCGGTTCTCCCACCGAAGCAATATTTTTGTAATAGTTCTAAAATATTGAAACATAGTAGAATTTTATTATTATTTACCACGATATAATACTGTTCAACCGAGATATATATAACGTTTATATATATACATATGGCGTTTAAAATAAATGTCGTCGTGTAATATACTTACGACGTCATAGCGCTAAAGAGTACACGACGTTGTGTGACGTCACGTCAGAGTGACGTTTTCTTTAATAATAACTTTGCGCTTCACATTTTACTCAGCACAGTTTGAATTTTACCGGCGTATTTCACTAAAAAACACGGTATTTTTCTTATAAATTTCACAATTTGCTTTATATTTTTGTGAAGTATATGCGCGCCTTAAGGCGCACATCATAATTTGTAATCGTTTGACATCTTAACATTATCATCATTTATATTTTCATTTTCATCCCCTGAAGAAGGAATAATATATATTCCGAAAGCGCTCTGTTTTTTTTTTAATAATTTTAAAGAATTCAGTATTGTTTGGGTGTATTAATTAATTTTTAACAATTAATTTATTATCTCTCCCATACTATTACCTTCACACCCTTGTATCACCCCGTGATCCATTACTTTTGAAAGGATCTTGTTAGGTGTATTTCTATTTGACTTTGTATAATACAGGTATTGTGCCTTTACACCTTGTATCATTGATCCAAGATCCTTTCGTCATTTCCATGAATCTTAAATCATTAGTTAGGCAGTTCAAAGATAAATCTCTTGCACTTGTCAAAACTAACCATCATATTTCGTTTTTACAAACTTGTCTTAATCTCAAAACTATTACTAAAGGTTTGCATGTAAATTTAACAAACAATGTATATGGTCACCGTCTACCCGATTCAATAAAACTTGGAATAAGATTTTAGCTGACACTTTTTTCAGTCATATGCAGTTAATATGTAATAAATATACACACCAATCAGTTGTTATCAACTCCGAAATTCAAAAGTTAGAAAACCTTAATTCAGATTCCCAAAGAAACGTTGCAAAACAATATCTCCACATTAGTCACAAAGGAATCATCCATTCTTGATAAAAAACGGAAAAACAAATTGGAAGCTATTGGAATAGTCAATATGGCTGAACTTACAAACGTTTATAACACCAAAATTAAGAAGAAGAAGAGAAATCGATGATTCATACGAAGGGTAGCTGTCAAATCAAACATAACAATCTCACCCCTAGATGTTATATCATTAACCTATCTACTGTTACACTCACGAAGTCAGAAGAGTCACTTTTGTCTAAAGGACTCAGTTTTTGTCCAAACCCAGTATCAGTTGATCGTGGCAATTTAATTAATGATACCAAGCAGTTCAGTAGACGACTTAGATTGAAATCACATTTTAATAAGAAAGAACCATTATATGATAATTCTCAAGTACAAATTGACCCTGTTTCGAATATTCATATATCTGTTTCAAGTACACTATCAACAATTTCTGATCCAGTTCCTTCTGATGAACTTGCTTATGATAAATATGAACAATTCAAACAAAAAAGTACCTGGCAACCACCAAAACAATCCCAAGATCTTGAAACATTTATTATCATACATATCTTCTCACCAGCAGAAGTACTCACACTTCGATAATCTTACACAATTAGAACGTAAAGCTATAACAACACTTAAAAATAATACAGAAATAGTAATCAAACTAGCTGACAAAGGATCAGCTGTAGTTGTAATGGATAAAAATCAGTACATTTCTGAGGCTGAACGTCAACTTAATAATTCAATTTATTATACAAAACTCAATACTGATCAAATATGGATTACACAAAAAGGGTAAATAAAACTGTTGATACTTTATACGAAAATGGTTACATTAATGAAAAAAACAAAGATTATCTTACTATAACAAACCCAAATTCGGGTCGTTTTTATATTCTTCCAAAAGTTCATAAACATGGCAACCCAGGTCGACCTATTGTGTCTGCTTGTGGTCATCCCACTGAAAGAATTTCAGAATTTTTAGACTTCCATTTAAGACCATATGTATGTAATTTACCATCACACTTACAAGACACCACAGATTATTTGTCAAAAATTGCAGCCCAAGGTCAGTTACCAGAAAACACTTTGCTAGTCTCTATGGACGTCTCTTCACTTTATACAAACATTCCTCACGACGAAGATACTGAAGCGTGCAGGGAAATATGGGACAGTAGATCGATAAAAGATTCACCCACAAAATACCTTGTAGAGCTTTTAACCACTGTTTTGAAGTGTAACAACTTTGAACCTTCAGATCAATGGCACTGCTATGGGTACACGCATGATACCTTCATATGCCAATGTGTTCATGGGTCATCTGGAACAAAGAATACTTCAAGAAGCTCCGTTTAAGCCATTTTCTTGGCTCCGTTTAATTGATGATATTGACATGTGATGGTGCCGTGGTCGTGATAACCTTGATGATTTTATTAATTTCGTTAACAACTTTCACCCCACTATAAAGTTCACTGTAGAAATATCAAATGATGAACACATATTTTTAGTCACGACGTCTAAGATTATAAATAATACAGTACATACTGATTTATATTCAAAACCAACAGATACACATCAGTATCTTCTTCCAAGCAGTTGTCACCCAAAACATATCTGTAAAAACATTCCGTACAGTTTGGCACTGCGAATACGTCGTATATTATGCACTGGTAATGAAAACTTTGAAACACGTTCAAAAGAACAAAACTTGATATTTCGAGAGCAAGGAAAAAGGACCGAAAAGAAACACTTTCATATACTTAAAAAACAAATAAAACCTCTGATCGTATTCCTTTTGTAGCAACATATCATCCTAATCTGCCAAAACTCCGATCTGTCATCGACAAGCATTGGCCCACAGTAGAATCTTCAGACAAACTCAGTCGTTTGTTTTTCAGGAAACCGATAATAGCATACAGACGGCCTCAGAATCTGCGTGACTTACTTGTACGAGCAAAGATAAAAAAGCTCTGGTGAAGGTTGTTGGAAAATCTGGTCCTTGTGGCTTAGCACGTTGTCAAACATGTAAAAACTTCTACGGGAGTCAGTATTTCCATTAAGTGTCACGTTACTTGTAAAACGGTTAACGCCGTGTATGTAATAACATGTTCTAAATGTAGTAAACAGTACATCGGCGAAACTAAACTGTCGTTGAGCCAGCGTGTAAATCTACATAGATCAGATTGGAAACTATGCAGGTTCATTCGCTCGCCCGTTTCTGAACATTTCAATAGTGACGGGCATTCGTTTGCCAATGTAATTTTACACTGCATTGATCATGATCCAGATTGGACTGACAAGCAACGCAAAGATCGTGAAACTTATTGGATTAGACGATTCAATACCCTTTATCCATTAGGTATAAACAAAAGCGATGGTTCTGCATTATTTGGTATGTTTGAATATACTGTATTTTATATACATACGTTCCAATAAAACTTTACTTCATTTCTCTTATTGGTGTATGCGGCGCAATCTTTTTTTAATAATACCAGTTGTATTTTGACGTTTAAAATAAATGTCGTCGTTTGATATACTTACGACGTCATAGCGCTAAAGAGTACACGACGTTGTGTGACTTCTTTAATAACAACTTTGCGCTTCACATTTTTCTCAGGACAGTGTGATTTTTACCGGCGTATTTCACTGAAAACATGGTATTTTTCTTATGAATTTCACAATTTGCTTTATATTTTTGTGACGTATATGCGCGCCTTAAGGCGCACATCATAATTTGTGAACATTCTCACAATTTTATTATTTTTGATTTTGATTTTTCAACACTTCCATGTTTTTATCATCGTAATCGTTTGACATCTTAACATTTTCATCATTTATATTTTCATCCCCTGAAGAAGGAATAATATATATTCAGAAAGCGCTCGGGTTTTTTAAATTATTTTAAAGAATTCAGTATAGTTTGGGTGTATTAATTAATTTTTAATAATTAATTTATTATCTCTCCCATATATATAATATTAAATATCATACAAAAGGCCATAGACCCATCAGCGTACAATCATCAAATTACATGCCATTTAAGCAAGTAATCAATGGCAGTGCTGTACAGTCTGTACATATTTTTCACTGATAAAGTGAAATTTAAAACTTTAATAATCCAAATGTATATTGAGACAGATTTATCTCATTGTAATAATAATAGCGTTATATTTAAACTATAATTTGTAGAAATGTTCGTTCTTATAATGCAGTCTTAGCGTAGGTGCCATGAACAGTGTTAAATCTAGTATTTATATAATGGTGAAAATCGTGGTTCTACAATTAATAAACAACAATAATCTGTCAATGTTAGATACGCAATTCGAATACATACTGCTGAAAATACATATACTATTATAGTGTAGAGGAGAAACGATCAAGTGGAATAAAATGATTCATTTATCTTTTTTCTACTTTCAAATATGTACATAGATAGCTTGCAAATTATACTTACGTATTCATTATTTGATAGTTCAACAAATTCGGGTATGTTAAGTTTTTCAAAGAATATTGGTTTAATATATTTATAACGTATATTTTTATACAAGGGAAATTCGAGAGTAAAGTAAAATTCGTCCTCAAGTGTATTACACAAGAGGCAGTTACGTTCGTTTATGGGTATGGATGATGGTTTATGCCATATTCCGGTCTCTATTGCGAGACTATGTAAAGAAACGCTTAGTCGGGTTAGCGCATGCCTAAATATTTTGACGTTGACCAAGTCTAAATAATGTCTGAATGTAAATTTTGAAAGTAAACAATATGCTTTTGCCCGACTAGACTCTCATTTTAGCGAACTCCAGTTTAGTATGAATAGGTCCATTTAATCTTCTTTTAACACATTCAACAATAACTTCTTATTTAACTTACTACTTGTTGATATCGCCATGGGTAATTTCATCCTAAATTTTCCAACAAAGTTTTCACTAATTTCGATGTGTTGGTAGTTGTTCTGTATTTTTCTATCGTCATGTTGGAGATACGTGTTGTAAATTTAGCGTTTTCACATTCAGTAACTTTCAGCCCAAAATGGATTATTTCAACTAGCCTTGTATATTTTAAGGGCTTCCGTCCTAATTCACCATAGATAAATTATTCTGAGTTTGGAGTATAAAACCGAGTAGATTTTTACTATATCTAGGTATATCCGAATATCCCCAGACTTCACCTCCGTAGTTTAGTATTGGAGAAATTAACATCTCGAATAATATTATTGATGTTTAGTCCAATTGTGTGTTCATAGAACAAAACAAAATAAAATAACTTAAACACACACACACACACACACACACACACACACACACACACACACACAAACAAACAAACACCCCGTAACAAAAGTAATAAGGTTTTTTAATATTCTCAATTTCATTTATATTGTACAAAATGAGTTTATCCCATGCTATGACATGGTATTTTCATATTATGAAGTGAAACAAAATTTTGATTTATATATATATATTCAGATATTCAACAAAACATATATTGGCGTGTACGAAATCCTTGTCCCCGGAGCGAGGCCTTCTATTTATGGACTGGAGCAAACGATAACTACGAGTGATATCAACTCAACTTGGTTCAACAGACGTTGTCTCTTTGACACCAACCCGTATGTAATTTATGTTTCATTTTTAGATTAAAACGGTTGCAGTAGTCTAGCGACCAGCGGCCAAAAATGTCAGCTTTCTGCAAAGCCATGAAGGTCTGTTAATAATGAGTGTATAATTCAGGATATTTTGATAATATATTTTCTTATTCGGAACTATATGCTTAACCCTTTACTCCATAGATACGCGTTTTCCCGCACCAATCACAGAAGGCGTTTGGAAACAGTGCAGGAAGAGTTCAGATTGCTCGTAACGAGCAATCTGAACACTTCTTGCACTGTTTTCCACTCTGTCAGTTAATATAAACATTATTCACCCAATAATTCAAAAGCCTTCTATATTAGGTATCCAAAGGCGTCTATATTAGGTGTCCAAAGGCGTCTGTATGAAGTAAAGGGTTAAACCTGATTTAATATGTCCCAAATAGGTCTGCATACACTCTTCTGAAAAAAGCTGAAATCTTTATCACACGTTTTTTATTAGAAGTTACTAAAGTACTAATGTTTATGGTCTTGAGATAGCTAAATATGTTGTCGATCAGAATTTGTTTTTATTTAAAATTAAAACATTTGTATAAACCACTAAAAGATTGATTATTTTATACAAATAAATCGTATTTATAAAAAAATAAAAATAAAAAAAAGAGAGAAAAAAATGATTTTTTTTTTGCTGAAACAATACTTACACATACTATACTTAAATTATTTAGAAGAAATATATGATTTGTTTTATATAGATTTACACCAACCGAGACCTGCCGCGAGGTTATAGCGACCATGGAGAATCTCGTGGTAGACAAAGCAATATTCGTGCTTAAACCTTTACCTACCCAAACAGGTAATCACCATATGACATTCGGACCACCTCGCCGATTATCCTAATACATCTTGGTGATATTGGAAATAAACTCAGCTCTAGTAATGATAGGTTTATAAACATAATTATACCGTTAAAATTTTGATATGCTTACGTGGTGTAATGGTTAGAGCTATGGGTTGTCGAACGGGCGGTACGGATTCGAGTCCCGCGACGAGCCCTATGTTGTTGTTTTTTGTTTCATTTCACTAGCAACACTATTATTCCTACTGTACTCCATAAACGGCTTATCATATAAAAACAAATACGATCCAATAAAAAATAAAAAAATAATACTTGTGCACATATGCATTTATATATTTGCACATATCTTTATTATTTTATGTCACTTAAATAAAAATAAAAAAACACCTTTTTTACACATATTTATCATTTTCAAATGTGTCACGGTGATTACTTAGGGCAAAACCCCATAAACAATGAGAATAAGACACAAACTAGATCCTTTTTGCGTTATTTGCCGGAATTAACCGAATTACATTTCCAATTTGGTGGAATCCTTGGACTTCCTATGAGGTCTAATACCGAAGGATGACGGAATTGGCCGAGTATGTACGATAGAACCATATGGTGCACGTGGACAGATGCACTGGATATTTGTTTTTACATCTGTCTGGTCGTATACTTTATAACATGTCAAAGGATACATCTGCGAATAGAATCACATGTTAAGATATGCAATACAAGATAATAGCGATGGTTGATGCAACCTTTAACGAGGCGTCTAATCGCCTCAGTGTAGTCTTCAGATACCGACCGTTCCAGGACGGTAACTTCTGTTTGTATTATATTGCATATTGATTGTGTGCCTGTTGCTTTGGTGGTTTTGCTACGTGTCCTGCTGGTTATACGACTCTGTTGTATTTCTATATTTACACGAGCATATTCGCACGTATGGATACCGTTGTATTCGTATTTTATTATATAACAATGTGGAAAGGGCGAGTCTTGCTGCACCAGTATACCATGTTTAAGCTCCCCAGGTGGCGGTTTTCCCTTGTCACTTCTTCTCATGCCTGTATGATTAGCATTAATATAATTATTGTATGCATTGTTTTTATTTGTGTGGCGGCTTCGTCCTTTGGATGATACGCCTTTTGTTTGACATTCCGCTTGCTGGACATGGCGCTTGTTGGGCATGCCGCTTGAAGGGCATGGCATTTGTTGGACAGGGCTTTTGTTGGACATGCCGCTTGTTGGACATGCCGCTTGTTTGACATACCGCTTGTTGGACATGCCGCTTGTCGGACATGCCGCTTGTCGGACATGCCGGTTGCCAGACATACCGCTTGTCGAACATACCGCTTGTCGGACATGGCGCATGCCGCTAGTTGGACATGGCACTTGTTAGACATGCCACTTGTTGGACATGGCGCTCGTTAGGCATAGCTAAGGCTTAGCGCAAGACATGGATATGTGTTATTCCATGTACATTCTTTGCCTATACATGTAGCGAGTTAGATCAAATGTGCACTAATCCCTTGTCTGATAAGACTATATATTAATTACTTCATTCATAATTGCGGTGCCATGCACGCATGTTTTATATTGTTATTTGTATATGATAAGTAAGCTTAAAATCTAATACACTTTTTCTGTATCCAAGCTTCATTAATAATGGGCACTGTATTTTTGCAGCCACACGTTCACTGTATTGTTTAAGCTAAAGAGATTTTATTTTAAATTTTGTGGTAAAAACATCAACACGCCAAGAATCAGTATCTCACACGTTGTATAACATTACTTCCAAAGCCAAATAAAAATTATATATGTCCAAATTCATGTAGTATTAGTCATCTTGAGGGTTCGAATAATTTCTATTTACATATCTGTATTAGTTTGTTTTGTTTGAATATCTAGCGTCATATTTATGACATGTGGGTATAACAGACGATGAGTTAAGCATACTATTCTCCTGTGACCAGGGCTGCGTTCAGCACGGTTAACCATGTTTATTCTTTATATAAACGCAAACGGTGATCTGACGAACGAAAAGTAAACGAAAATCGGTCTACTCGGCGTTATCCCTCCAAATCCCATTAAGTCACGTGATTATACACAAGCAAACAGCTCGCTGTTAGTAAACGTTTAAAGGGAACATATCGTTCAGCTTCTGTTATCAAACGTTTGCAAACAAATTAAACGTTTAAGCGAACTGAACGCAGCCCAATACCCAGCATATCCATCTCCGCAAGTATCTGATATCGTTCACTTTTTAATTAGCAGTGAAGGACGAATGACAATGAAATGCAATGTCGTATATCAATCGTCACGGACACTGTGACCGGAAGGAGATTGATAAAATACATATCATAGTTACTGCAGAAGATGACGAAGATCTAATATAAATGAATTAGTGTTTTTAAGATTTGTCAAATGTTTAAGTAGTTTTGATAGCAATCTCGGATTTGACATAGGTAAATGGGGCATAGCAAAGTGGGCGATGAAAGAGAACGGGTTAAAATGTGAATGTAAAATGTTTTTTACTCGTAAGGTTCGACTGTGTGATGTTACTATTTCTGATTCATTATTATGTATCATTATCCCTCATGAACATGTTCAATAGTAATTTTCCTTACTATGGACTCATTATGTGCTTTCGAGCAGTACTTTTATTGTATTTCTTATATTAATTTGGTTCTCTGGTACGCTCATTTTAGGTCCGGAACGTATAGAAGTGATATTTTCCTCGAGGCCGGCGGACTATACGCTGTCCGCGTTATGTTTCAAATATTCCGGTCTACCCAATGGAAATTTCGTCAAATGCCCGAAGACTGATACGATGATTGTGTTGAAGGTCCTCGCGAAAGACCAGCCGCTAAATCAATTACATTTGAAGAGCATTGTGCAGGATATGAAGACAAACACCAATGTTCAGTTCGGTGGGCAGGATGATGACCTTCAGACCTTGTTTCTGGCAGGGTATAAAAACAGTATGTAATTTGTTTTTGCTGTGAAAATATCTAGAATACATTGATTAATGCGAATATCTTTTAAATATTTGCCAAATTTATCATTTTTGTACGCGTGGAGTGTCCAGTTGTCCGGGAAACAAAAGCAAGTGAAAAATCGATACTGTAACGTGCACACTGCTGAAGCATTTCTTTGTTGTACAGAGCTTTAATTGAATGAAACGTGAATATAAAATTAAAATTAACCATTTATGCAAAATACAGGATTTCCGCCCTTTACAAGTATACGTTATTATATTAATATATATATAACATAAACAAAATTTAAGTTTGTGAAATGTCATGAACATTATTGTACAAACGTATCAAATATCAAACCGTGCACGTGTACATGATATAATTTGCAACATAGCTACAATATGCTGCGAAGCAATTGTTGGACAGTCTGTATGCATCATGGATATCCTTTTTGGACGATACGTATTTCAAGGCAAAATAACTTTCGTACTTGAATCAACGGTGATCGAGAAACTACAACGAAACGCAATGTCGTATATCAATCATCAGGACTGCGACAAGAGAGATCGAACTTACGACCCCTGGATTAATTGTCCGACGAGCAACCGACTGAGCTAACCAGGGCCGGGTTTCATGTTAAGTTGTAAGCCCTTCATTGAGTTTTGTTCTGTTTTATATAGTAAATAAAAAAACTTATATTCTATTGTTTGTCAATCTCTGCACTATCAAACTGTGATGAAAAAAGTAGGGGTCATGTGTCACATAAGAGATTTTTTATTTAGTTCAGTATGTTCACGGTTGGCAAAGTGAAAGTAGACTTCCGAAAGCATGTATTCATACCCCAATTTCCAAGCATCAATTATAATTTCTAAATTCACAATTCAAAAATGAAAATGCTTTCAAACTGTTCAAAATACATCAATTATGCCATTCAAATAAAAAAAGACCATTAAAATAAAGAAAATGCATATTTTGAAGAAGAAACGAGGATTTTCTATAACCGTCATTATGCGACTACCCCCACGGAAGCATTTCCAGTTTGCAGTGGTGGCACTTTGCCTTAAAGTGACAAACGGCAATGTTGAACTCGATTGTACTCCCCTATTGTTCCCCCTATTATCCCCTTGTTCCCCCAATTAAATCAACTTCGCACATGCGGACAAAATGCCTTGCTCAAGGACACTACACGTAGCTGTGTTATCCATATTGATAAAAACTAAAGCAACGCAAACATACGTTACCTTATATTTCACATATGACCACAAATGCATGATTTAGAATGACCTTTAATCGTCTAGAAAAATAATAACAAAATTAAATTTATGCACACATACTGGAGTATTCTTATTTCATATTGGCATCATGTAATTTTCAGTATTAATCTTAAATGAAAATACCCCATGCTCATTTAACATGATTTCATCTGTTTTGTGGGTCCTCCATGGCCGAGTGGTCTAAGGCGCCGTCTCAAGATCACTTACCTCTCACCGCTAAGGTCGTAGGTTCTGGTCCCACTCACTCCAAAAACTTTATGTGAGAAAGTTTCCAGTTACTTGCGGAAGTCCTTGTTCTACTCATTCTGAGGTCTTCCTCTCCAAGTAAAACTGGCTATGCCATATATAACCTGGAAGGTGATGAAAATGGCGTTAAACCCCATCCATATGTTTTCATTACAAAACTACATGTAGCCTGTGCTGACATACCATGCAACTGTTACTACATACTAATTTGATATACTTTAACTTTTTCAGCTTGTGATTAGAAGAATTGGACTGGAAAGCGTTTTCTTGCATAATACACAGACACAACAATAAGCTAAAGTAGTCAACGGTGATCTTTCTTGTAGTTTCAATATGTCTTTCTAGCGTCAACATGTGATTTAGTTAAAATGAAATCCGAGTTTTGAATATTTTACTATATAAGCTATCGTTTGCTGATTTACTGATATAAGATTACTGAAAGATGTGTTCGACTGAAAAATAAATTCTGAAATATTGATATACGAATGTATACGCGTTTGTCTGTATGGATGAACGGACGCACGAACAAACGAACGAAAATGACTTGATGATTTGGTTATTTATAAATACATAACTGTTACTTGATTTGATTATATGTTATGATAAAAGTATATATCAATTATCTGTAATTATTTTGTATCTATTTATGAATACATATGAATTACAGGACCAAGTTATGGGCTTAAATATGAATACATATCAATAACTTGACTTATATGGTTAACATCAATACTTATCAGATACGCGAATGAGTTTTGCCTTCAGCTCTGAATACCTCTAAGTTTTATGACTTGATAACGTGTTGAAATATAAAGACATATTAATTGCTTGAAATGATTATATCTTTATATATAAATACATATACATATATAAATCGGTTATCTGACTTGTTTATATGTCTAAGTGTAAATAAAAAGGTACTTGACTTTATAATGTGTTTATTTATCGGTTATGAATACATATCAGTTACCAGACTTGACCATGTATTAATATATAAGTACGTATTATCAATTATTTGACTTGACAATGTTTCTGTCTATGAATAGATATCAATTGCCAGACTTGAGTATGTGTTAACATATAAGTACGTATTATCAATTATTTGACTTGACGATGTATCTATCTATGAATAAATATCAGTTGCCAGACTTGACCATGTGTTAACATATAAGTACGTGTTATCAATTATTTGACTTGACAATGTATCTATCTATGAATAAATATCAGTTGCCAGACTTTTTATGTGTTTAGGTATGCACACATTCAATTGACCTGCCTTGATTGTCTTCAGTTTAGAGTTAACACTGCAGAATGGTGATGCTGATGTCTGTACAACAACAATAATATGCGCAATATTGGATACGTGTATAGAGAGGTCTTTGATGGTCGATCCTTCGTCACGGCTATGTGTGGTGTGTGGCAACCCTTGGTGTAACAAAAATCCGTAGTGTAAGAAAATCAGTTGTGTTACACTAGAGGTTATAACCACAACCATTAGTGTAACAAAAATATGTGTGACACATCGTTGCAATATGAAACAAAAATTCGGAAATCATCTTCTCTATAACATATTATGGCAAATTACACAATTTATACGATTTATCTGTTTAAAACTGTAACATGTTATTTATACAACTGCCTTGAAATGGGGGAAGGGTTCAGTGCTACCCTTGTCCGTCCGTCGTACTGTCCGTCCATCGGTTCTTCCGTACGTCACGATTTTAGGTCAAGGTCAATGTCACCATTACTAAAATAGAAAATCGCTGTAAACCCTCTACACCTGCATTAATTTCCATCCGATTCAGTTGATGAAACTTCACACAGATGTTTCGAACAGAGATACTTCAGATGCGTTTGCGTTTCACGATTTTTTTGGGTCAAGGTCAATGTCATCGTTACTAAAAATAGAAAATCACCGTTACTGTTGTTCCGCCCTGATTTTTAATCCAACGTTGATGAAATTTCATATAGGTGTACAGAATCAAGATACCTCGGACGAGTTTGCATTTCTGGATTCTGAGGTCAAGGTCATCATTAGAAAAATAAATAGACAGAGAGTGGGGCCGATGTATTCAGTCATGTCGTTTCGATATTGTTCATTTTGTTGGTGTTTATTTCAACCAACAAATGTGACTGTAGATATGCTTTAGAATATCGAAATAAGGATATTTTTATAAACAAAAAGTAAGAAGACTTAAAAAACAAAAAAATGTTTCAGTGAATGTTTTGTTTATTTTTCTTCACCGTATCACATCCAAATCAATTTATTTTGAAACACTAAGGGTTGCAGTTATACATAACCTTTAGTGTAACAGAAATATACTTATCGTCGGAATAAGGTTTTTCTTCACCAAATCACCTCAACATAAACTCATTTTGTTACACTAAGGGTTGCGGTTACAAATAATCTTTAGTGTAAAAGAAATATACTAATCGTCGGAATAAGATTTTCTTCACCTAATCACCTCAACATAAACTCATTTTGTTACACTAAGGGTTGCGGTTACAAATAATCTTTAGTGTAAAAGAAATATACTTATCGTCGGAATAAGATTTTCTTCACCTAATCACCTCAACATAAACTCATTTTGATACACTAAGGGTTGCGGTTACAAATAATCTTTAGTGTAACAGAAATATACTAATCGTCGGAATAAGATTTTCTTCACCTAATCACCTCAACATAAACTCATTTTGATACACTAAGGGTTGCGGTTACGAATAATCTTTAGTGTAAAAGAAATATACTTATCGTCGTAATAAGGTTTTCTTCACCTAATCACCTCAACATAAACTCATTTTGATACACTAAGGGTTGCGGTTACAAATAATCTTTAGTGTAAAAGAAATATACTTATCGTCGGAATAAGATTTTCTTCACCTAATCACCTCAACATAAACTCATTTTGATACACTAAGGGTTGCGGTTACAAATAATCTTTAGTGTAACAGAAATATACTAATCGTCGGAATAAGATTTTCTTCACCTAATCACCTCAACATAAACTCATTTTGATACACTAAGGGTTGCGGTTACGAATAATCTTTAGTGTAAAAGAAATATACTTATCGTCGTAATAAGGTTTTCTTCACCTAATCACCTCAACATAAACTCATTGTATTACACTAAGGGTTGCGGTTACAAATAATATTTAGTGTAAAAAAAATATACTTATCGTCGGAATAAGATTTTCTTCACCTAATCACCTCAACATAAACTCATTTTGTTACACTAAGAGTTGCGGTTATAAATAATCTTTAGTGTTACAGAAATATATGTATTGTCGGAATAAGATTTTCTTCACCTAATCACCTCAACATAAACTCATTTTGTTACACTAAGGGTTGCGGTTATAAATAATCTTTAGTGTAACAGAAATATATTTATTGTCGGAATAAGATTTTCTTCACCTAATCACCTCAACATAAACTCATTTTGATACACTAAGGGTTGCGGTTATAAATAATCCTTAGTGTAACAGAAATATACTTTGTCAGAGATGTTGGACGTTTTTCTTAACCTCTGGTAAATAATTGTTATTTAAATATGAAGTGGAAAAACGAACATTTAAAGTAGACCTATCTTTTTTTATTAGATTGCTGTTTATTTATGTTTAAACAAGAGCTTGTGATGATACGTGTCTACTTATCTTTCAACAAAGTTTTTTTTTCAAACACTAAGTGATAATTGTATTAGTAATTCTCCATAATTACAAACATCCAATATCTAAGTCCTTGACTAAGTGAATCCGTTTTATAATCAAATGTCAATAAATGCACAAAACATCTGCTTAATGTAACAACAAATATATCAAAATTCATTTTTGTTTCACTAAGGGTTGCGGTTCTAACCCATAGTGTAACAAAATTTTATTTTGTTGCACTAAGGTTTTTCTTACACTAAGATTTCACAAAAAAGAGCAAAAAAAATAGAAAAGAAAATACCACAAAGGGACACAACTTATTTTAGACTACTGTGTTTTAAGGAAAATTGAGTTATTTCCCTTTAATCATAAAAAAATACCCTACAGTCGGACCAATCAATAACAAATTTAATGACATCCGGTAAAGTCATAAAAAGTTCACCAGTAGTCAAGGTGGAAGGAATCGCCATAAACAAAAGGTTAATACAGACTGACAGATGGGAGATGGGAGCTGTATGACGCACTGCAATATAAACTCTGGTGATCTATGACTGCTAACTATTTCCTAAATAAGAAGATTCACATTGGACCCCAAAAATGATGATTAATTACAAACAGCCAGGTGGCTATATATTTTATAATGCCTCTGATATACATGTAGCCTTATATAGTAGCAATGCCATTTGTCCGAGTTTGAACAAGTGTTAGTTATGGGTGGTACTAAATCTCGCCCTGGTTCCTGTTGATCTGGTCACATTCCGGCTGCAGGGAAAAGGCAAATTTGGTGCGTGTGTGTGTACAAGTGTTTATGGTGTTTTATGATGACCCCATAATAAAGAAAATAATAAAACAAAACCAATAACATTTTTTTTTGCTAAATACAAACTGCGACTTCTTATTGAAATCATTAGAAGTTGTGCCGGTGTGGCATATTTACTGCACATTGTAAAAATTAGACAATCAAGTTGTCATGATTGACACATTGATAATGGTGCCATTGTTTGCATTTAAAATTTTGACATGAAATTAGATTGTCAGCAAAATCTGGCATTCTGCAGTGGCACCATACTATGATATTTATAACTATGGACTTGAAGCGCAAAAGACTTAGAAAATATTTCTTCCTTCGGGAAAGGTGTCATTTTATCCTTTTCAAGGCAATCAATAAAATGCCAACCCATTGAAGGAACAGTTCTAAATATTTTTCTGAAATTAAATGAAAGTGACTAAAGACAAAACTCTACAACATTAGCAATCGCAAATAATCCACAATAAAAAAAATATCGTAAAATTTTTGATTCAATTGTGTATACTTGTATATATACTTGGCTAATTCCGTCATCTTTTAGTGTTACATGTATAAAGGTCGTCAGATATGTGCAAAGATATAAATGCATACATGGAGCTGAAGACGTGAATGATATTCAAACAACAGCTCTACATTCATAAATTATAATCAATTTATTTTTAAGCAATTTTCCCACACATTTCAAGCTATATATGCATACATATCATATTTTAGGCCATTTTACATTAATTGCTAGATTGTCATCTAAATTTTTCTTAAAAAGGAAGAGGAGGGAGTTTTTTTAATTTTTTTTTTTTTTTTTTTTTTTTTTTTTTTTTTTTTAAGGAAATAAAATGAAAATTAGGGGGCGTGACGCGGATGATAATTTAGCGAATAATTTATAATGGCTTTATTGGTGGAGAAATTATGCAAGAAAGTGGCAAACTTTCTCACATAAAGTTTTTGGAGCAAGCGGGAACCTACAACTTAGCAGTGAAAGGTAAGTGATCTTGAGATGGTGCCTTACACGTCTTGGCCATGGTGGACCGTCATATAATAATATTGTTTTATAAACGGTAGACTAAGACGGGCTTATTATTGGTACAGCTAAGATGAGCTTAAAAAAAACAATTTGAACAAAACAGTGTTGTTTTTTTATTTATGTATCATTACAATGCAATGTTTTTACATGTTTCATTCATGAATATAAAACAACAGGAAGAACAAAAAAGATAACAAAGACATTACAAATGCACAGCAGGTCACACTAATATGCTCCAATAGAGCCCTTTTAAGCTGTAATATATTTCTAAACCATCACTATTTATACACCGCGGAAAAGTATTATAACACATTTCTACAGCCTGTACAAAGTAGTAAAGCTCTCTAATACGTGTTGTGTGTGTGTGTGTGTGTGTGTGTGTGTGTGTGTGTGTGTTTTGGAGGGGTGGGAGGAGGGTGAGAGAGTGTGTGTGTGTAAGGGGGGGTGGGGGGGGTGGTGCTTACTGTGTTTTAGATTTTTTAAATATAGAACAAATTATCTGGGTCTTTTTACCCAAAACACATTTATTTACTCTTTCAATTTGGCCGGGTTCTCAATCATACTGAGACAAGGGCCTCTGTGTGCTTTGGCCGGGTTCTCGAATCATACTGAGACAAGGGCCTCTGTGTCACTGTGCTTTGGCCGGGTTCTCGGATCATACTGAGACAAGGGCCTCTGTGTCACTGTGCTTTGGCTGGGTTCTCGGATCATACTGAGACAAGGGCCTCTGTGTGCCTTGGCCGGGTTCTCGGATCATACTGAGACAAGGGCCTCTGTGTGCTTTGGCTGGGTTCTCGAATCATACTGAGACAAAGGCCTCTGTGTGTTACACTGTAGTTACAAGCCTGAATATGTGAAAAAATGTATGAACATATAATGTAGGAGGATAAATAATGTACATGTTATAATATGTTGTTTACAAGTTTAACAAGTTAATCTTCAACAAGAGTAATTTTTCAAATGTTTTACAAAATTTATTTACATCAAAATGCCCAAACAAAATGACCCTCAATTTTTTATCCTAATAATTCAAAAGCAAAATACAAACAGTTACAATGATAGAGATTTTTTATTTTTTTATTTCGTATTCTACTAATAATAAAGCAATTACAGTACATAAAGTAAAACTTTTAATTTCCGTATTCTTCCCATTTAAAGGGAATATATCAGGCAAACACGCTAGAAATGTCTTACAAAATAAAATAATTATTGAAATGGATAAAAAGCGTATCATTTTCAATGATAAATCAAATCCTAATGGTTTGGTATGGCAAATCCACTATAACTTGACAAAATCCATATTTAAATTGGAGTGATCAATTTGAAATGGAATCTCCATTCTAAAAATAGACAGCACTTTAATACTGCTTGACATCATTCGGACTCTTTCTAAGATGAAACAATTTTTTCTACGTGTAAACCTGTATCAATGGCGGATCTACTCTTTTAAAAAAGCGACATATGTCCCCTCCCCACTAAACTCCCATATTTTATTAAAATTTACTATATCTCTACTGAAAACATGCGTGCTCGTTCAGATTTTGTGTTGCACACCCTCTGAAATCCTGGATATGCCCCTGTGTTTAACGGATCAAATTGAAATCAAAATGAAATTATATGACTCATTTAATGTGTCACAAACTATAGTGCATTCTAAAAAAGGAAATCTATTTCAGTCTAACCTAAGCACATAGACCAAGTTAGGAAATCCCTTTTCAATATAATATTTTGGCATGTGTAAATAGAGTTCCTTTTAGCAATACGAGACCAGTGAGTATATAGTCAACGATATATTGGGAAAAATATATTTTAGCCAATTTTTAAAATTACTGCTCACTTTGTTTAAAGGCACAAAATTAAAAGACAATATTTATATATATAAATAATGCAGTTATGGGAAATAAGAAAGTTGTATCAGACAGTAGTACTGACAATGTTCTCAATTGTAGGGAGGGAGGGTTTCACTTTGATTTCATCACATTACAGGTTAAAGTTGTAATATCACAATTGATATTTATTCCTATTTCTTGAGTCAATAAAACATATTTACATGTCTGTCATTCAAAAGGATCCAAATTAAAGGGGGAAAACTTCCATTATAATTGTTAGTTTACATCTGCAGTGTCAAAAAATCATTAAAAAAAGGTAGAGGTCATGTTTCAGCCATGAGTTTTTTTTTGTTTTCAGCATGTACACTGTTGACAAACTGAAAGTAGACTTAATATATAAAATAATATATTCATGCCGCCATTTCCAGGCTTCCATTTTTCTTCTTCCAATTTCATGCAAATTAACAATTTAAACCTGATGATGCTTTCATAATGAACATTAAAATAAGGAAAATGCTTTTTTATATAAAAAAGAAACAAGAAATATTTATGAGCGACATTATGCGACTACCCCACTAAAGCACATCTTGTGTCCAATGGGTATGTCTATTAATGACATCCTTCTTTATTGGTAGAGGACAACTGAATCTGAGTAGAACCACTATCCTTCTACAAGTTGCTGTTTAAACAGAGTTCCAATCTACAACTTTAGTGGTGCAATAAAAGTCTGAATCAAACAGAGTTCCAATCTACAACTTTAGTGGTGCAATAAAAGTCTGAATCAAACAGAGTTCCAATCTACAACTTTAGTGGTGCATCAAAAGTCTGAATCAAACCAATTTCCAATCTACAACTTAAGTGGTGCAATAAAAGTCTGAATCAAACCGAGTTCCAATCTACAACTTTAGTGGTGCAATGAAAGTCTGAATCCAACTGAGTTCCAATCTACAACTTTAGTGGTGCAACAAAAGTCTGAATCAAACCGAGTTCCAATCTACAACTTTAGTGGTGCAATGAAAGTCTGAATCCAACAGAGTTCCAATCTACAACTTTAGTGGTGCAATGAAAATCTGAATCCAACAGAGTTCCAATCTACAACTTTAGTGGTGCAACAAAAGTCTGAATCAAACCGAGTTCCAATCTACAACTTTAGTGGTGCAACAAAAGTCTGAATCCAACTGAGTTCCAATCTACAACTTAAGTGGTGCAATGAAAGTCTGAATCCAACTGAGTGCAAATCTACATCTTTAGTGGTGCAACAAAAGTCTGAATCAAACCGAGTTCCAATCTACAACTTTAGTGGTGCAACAAAAGTCTGAATCCAACTGAATTCCAATCTACAACTTTGGTTGTGTAAAAGTCTGAATCAAACAGAGTTCCAATCTACAACTTTAGTGGTGCAACAAAAGTCTGAATCAAACAGAGGTTCAATCTACAACTTTAGTGGTGCAACAAAAGTCTGAATCCAACTGAGTTCCAATCTACAACTTTAGTGGTGCAACAAAAGTCTGAATCAAACCGAGTTCCAATCTACAACTTTAGTGGTGCAACAAAAGTCTGAATCCAACTGAGTTCCAATCTACAACTTTGGTGGTGTAAAAGTTTGTATCAAACCAAGATCTAATCTACAACTTAAGTGGTGTAAAAGTCAGAATCAAACAGAGTTCAAATCTACAACTTTAGTGGTGCAACAAAAATCTGAATAAAACAGAGTTCCAATCTACAACTTTAGTGGTGCAATAAAAGTATGAATCAAACAGATCTCCAATCTACAACTTCAGTGGTGCAACAAAAGTCTGAATCCAACTGAGTTCCAATCTACAACTTTAGTGGTGCAATAAAAGTCTGAATCCAACTGAGTTCCAATCTACAACTTAAGTAGTGCAATAAAAGTCTGAATCCAACTGAGTTCCAATCTACAACTTAAAAGTCTGAATCCAACTGAGTTCAAATCTACAACTTAAGTGGTGCAGCAAAAGTCTGAATCAAACTGTGTTCCATGAGTTTGAATCTAAAACTTTAGTGGTGCAGCAAAAGTCTGAATCAAACTGAGTTCCATGAGTTTGAATCTACAACTTTAGTGTTGTAGCAAAAGTCTGAATCAAACTGAGTTCCATGAGTTTGAATCTACAACTTTAGTTGTGCAGCAAAAGTCTGAATCAAACTGAGTTCCAGGAGTTTGAATCTACAACTTTATCGGTGCAGCAAAAGTGTGAATCAAACTGAGTTCCAGGAGTTTGAATCTACAACTTTAGTTTTGCAACAAAAGTCTGAATCAAACTGAGTTCCAGGAGTTTGAATCTACAACTTTAGTGGTGTAGCAAAAGTCTGAATCAAACTGAGTTCCAATCTACACATTTAGTGGTGCAGCAAAAGTCTGAATCAAACTGAGTTCCAATCTACAACTTTAATGGTGCAGCAAAAGTCTGAATCAAACTGAGTTCCAGGAGTTTGAATCTACAACTTTAGTGTTGCAGCAAAAGTCTGAATCAAACTGAGTTCCAGGAGTTTGAATCTACAACTTTAGTGTTGCAGCAAAAGTCTGAATCAAACTGAGTTCCAGGGGTTTGAATCTACAACTTTAGTGGTGCAGCAAAAGTCTGAATCAAACTGAGTTCCAATCTACAACTTTAGTGGTGCAGCAAAAGTCTGAATCAAACTGAGTTCCAATCTACAACTTTAGTGGTGCAGCAAAAGTATGAACCAAACTGAGTTCCAATCTACAACTTTAGTGGTGCAGCAAAAGTCTGAATCAAACTGAGTTCCATGAGTTTGAATCTACAACTTTAGTGGTGCAACAGAAATCTAATCAAACTGAGATGAAATAAACAAATTTAATGGTGCATAACAACCTTTGGATCAAACTGAGCTTGAATCTACAAATTTAATGTTGCAACAAAGCTATTTGGTCAAACTCATTACTCGCCATAATTGTGGATTGTCTAGGTTTAAATGTCTTCATTTACAATCAAGAAAAAGATGAATTCAAAAGAACATATATGCTTATTATATAAATGAACACATATCTGACATCACCAACGTGTAATATTCACTATCCGACATGTAATATTTCATGTTCCGACATGTAATATTTCACGTTCCGACATGTAATATTTTACTATCTGATGTGAAATTTCACTTTCTGATGTGTAATATTCTATTTTCTGACATGTAATATTTCACAATGTGATGTGTAATATTTCACTATCTGATGTGTAATGTTCTACTATCTCACTTGTAATATTTCACTGTTCAAATGTGTAATATTTCACTATTGGATATGTTACTATTGGACATGTAATATTTCACAAGAGATTTGTTCCAATGATTTACTATTCACTATTAGAATAACTCATCTTAACGCGAAAACTCTTGACCACATTCGTGTTTGAGGTAGTGAAGACTAAGTCCAAAATCCGTCTCTTGTTTACACCCATATCACATGATGTCACATGACCAATCTAATTTGGTCACATGACAGGAAGCATTTATTTCCAGCACTTGAGAGTCCAACTGATCACATGACATAGACCTTCTCACACTTGTCAATATCGAAAGATTCTTTACTTCGGGGGCAGACAATTCTACCCTCATTTCTGGTGGCCATATCTTCCAGAGCCTAAAATAAAAGAAACAATAAAAGGTTCTGGTTTTAAGGAACACAATGCTCAGCACCATATTTGATACATTAAATGCTATAGACATAATTCCAAAATTGACATATGGAGCTTACAATGTCATTGAATCTGTGATATTTGATATATGAAATTGCATCTCATTGTCAGTTGTCTCTCACTGCTGACCCAAGTATGAAACTTATCAGTTACTTGCGGAGAAGGGTGTGCTGGAGTACTGGTTAACTGCAAATACCTAGCGAGCATTCTTACATAAGACTTTTCACCAAACTGATCTCAGTAGAGAGAGACACCTTAACCACTTGCCAAAGAGAAAACTCACACTCTGCAAAAGTCCTGACAGTCTGTTGCTTTTCAGACATTGAGAACAACAGACTGTGAAATCTAGAATACTTGATCAATCTGCAATCAAGTAAGATATATAAAGACAAAAACTAGGTTAGTGCCGCTCACTCTCAAGTAAAATAGCCTAGGGTTAGAAAATACAACAAGGCCAAGTGAGTCATTAATGCATTTTCATGTCAAATCTAATCAACTTTGCAGGGAAAGACTTTAACCTAATATTGTATTCATTTGTTAAACTAAAAGAAGATAATTGTGTAGGTTTCAATCACAATCATCTTGGACATTAATTTGAAGGATTAAATCCAAGTAATTTGAAGGCCGACAGGTGATCAGTTAACCTAACATATCTTTCCTGGGATCCTGAAAGATTATCCAGTATTTGAGCACAACCACCACTGCCCACAACTGCACATGAGTCGGCGGTTTGTGATGAATGACAATGAGACACAGTTTCCTATATCAATCAACATGGAAACTGTGTGTGAACTAATGCAGACCAGGCCTGGTTAGCTCAGTCAGTAGTGCATCAGAATAGCAATTCAGGGATTGTGAATTCAAATCCCAGCCTAACCAGTCTCCATGTTGATTGATACACAACATTGTGTCTCACTGTCATCTACAAATTATTTGTTGTTTTTGTGATGTATTTTAAACCTAAGTGTTACGTACGTTGCATCCATACACATATCCATTTGGCAACATCATTGGTGGGTTATGTTCATTCAGGGCATGTCCAGATATGTGGCAGATGAGTTTGGAGTTGGCACAGTGGGCGTACGGCAGGTGGCGCCCCAACTTGTTCAAATTCTTGCTACAAACAGGACACTCAGCATTACGCCCACTACCAGTTGTCTTGTAGCAGAAACTGATCACAGGTTAAGGAAAAACTGGGACACAATAACTAAAGAAATATTTACTTTTTACAGAAAATCAGCAGATTTCAACCATTGGGGATTTAGCTAGAACATATTTATTGCTTATAACGATACAATAACATTACAATAGTAGTACATTGTATACTGGTACATATAAGCAAGAGGGTTGTGCCACAAGTTCTGTTAACATGAGTTACGGCCCATCCCTCATGCAAATGCAGTACCATAATAAGTACATCAGTATATACTAGAGGGCTCCAACATGGAATTTGTAAATCACAAAATGGGTCCCCATGGGTTGGGGTCCTAGTGCATGTTTTTTTCATCATTTTCACTGAAATAAGAACTACCTATTTCTGTATTCAGAAAATCTCAGTTGTTATGGGTGGGTCTGTTCCCCTGTAATTTTTCCCAGTGGCAACACATTAAGGTTATTTGAGACTTAACACAGAAAGAGAAGTTTTACTATGACAACCCATAAGGTCCCCCCATCCCCCTCTTCCCAATATTAAAGCTTAATTGGCATGTCTATCCTTTTTTGTCATATTCATAATTGTGATTCAATTATAAATCCGTGTGGTGCCAGGCTGCTATATACAAGTGGTTACCAGAATAGGGCCACTGTACCTCATGTATCTTGTAAGAAGCATTAAACTGAGCAGTAGACATCCAATTAACATACAAATCTATATAAATCACCAAACAAGAGCTGTCAGAAGACAACAAAGCTCACCTCTGGGTGTCTAAGTCCAAAAAGGGCCATAAGTGTGCCAAAAATGCAACCCAGAGTTACGGTTCTTGTCTGTGTGTGTTCAATTGATGATGGTGAACACACATGTGAAGGTTCATTCACATCCAATGAGTGGTTGCATAGATATCTTACGTAATAAAAAACTTT
This sequence comes from Panopea generosa, assembly GCA_029582155.1. Taxonomy (NCBI): domain Eukaryota; kingdom Metazoa; phylum Mollusca; class Bivalvia; order Adapedonta; family Hiatellidae; genus Panopea; species Panopea generosa. The sequence goes on along the minus strand of CM055908.1, from coordinate 28,652,553 downwards.
AACCTGAAAAATTAAGTAAAAAAAGGGCCATAACTGTGCCAAAATGCAACCCAGAGTTATGGTTCTTGTCTGTGTATGTTCCAATGATGATCGTGAACACACATGTGAAGGTTCATTGACATCCAATGAGTGGTTGCATAGATATGTGAAACTTGTACGCAAGTAAACGCAAAGTTTAACCTGGGTTTCTAAGTCCAAAAAGGGCCATAACTGTGCCAAAATGCAATCCAGAGTTATGGTTCTTGTCTTTGTGTGTTCCATTGATGATGGTGAACACACATGTGAAGTTTCATTCACATCTAATGAGTGGTTGCATAGATATGTGAAATTGTACGCAACTAAATGCAAAGTTTAACCTGGGTGTCCAAGTCCAAAAAGGGCCATAACTGTGCCAAAATGCAATCCAGAGTTATGATTCTTGTCTCTGTGTGTTCCATTGATGATGGTGAACACACATGCAAAGTTTCACTGACATCCAATGAGTGGTTGCATAGATATCTGAAACTTGTATGCAAAAGTTTAACCTGGGTGTCTACAAACGACGACGCCGCCGCCGCCGGAGTCATGACAATAGCTCTCCTTGGACTTCGTCCCAGCGAGCCAAAAAGCATAAAATGAATTATTAATATCAGGAAGATGATGATGTCAGGTGGCAGCACAATCTTAGTTAGACCCTATAACAACACAAGTCGAGTTCACCAACATAAGTCTTACTTAATAGATATTTAAAAAAATTCTTAAAAAGTGTCATGTTTGTTCAGGCATTTCTACATGCCTTCCAATGCGTGCCAGTCAGATCTACACTGCGTAGAGTATTGAAGCTAAAGTTGATCTGATTATAATGAGATTGCTGTCCTCCCTACATCTGAATCTGCCAGGTTATCTCATACATCAACAAAGGATACGGTGTTTTCAGGGCAGATAATCCTGCCTGCAATGTCACAGTGAACACGGAAGCATTATTCAATTGGTGGAGTTTGAAGTTCTCGTAACGAAACTGTTGGACAAGTCCCTGCCAGCGATCAGAATCCAATAATTCCTGCAATAACAAATTGTTCATAGTATCACAAATTTGATATCATTACCTTACAAAACTGTAATGGAATCTGGTCATCATAACTGACATACAAGACAACAACAATACCAAGAAGTCCATGAAGAACTCCTGCACTCTACTGGACTCTTTAAACATTATATGATTAATTGATTGATTGAATATTTAACGTCATCTTTATGCCATCGGGGGCTAACAGACGATCAGTTAACCTTACCACTGTTTCCTTGGATCCCGAAAGGTTAACTAGTACATGAACACACCCAATATTCGCAAGTAACTGATAACTTTACCACTCGAATCAGCAGTGAGAGATGAATGATAATGAGACACAATGTTGTATCAGGGTTCGAATTTAACCAGATTTTCTACTTGCATTTTTTCGCAAGTGGTATTTTTTCTTACTTGCTAAATGAGAAAACAACTTGCAATTTGCATTTTTCCAACTTTATTACACATGTTAACTTAGAATAAAATTCTAAAACAACACAGTATTAACTGACATTTTAAATATGGTCATTGGGATGTATACATGACGCAAACCTTGCTGTGAAAGGATGCTGGCCTGCTCAGGCTATTCTAAGATATAGCATAGAAACTGCATCTTAGTTTCTTGCTCCATATGGTAGAGTATTTGGTCTTTTCTGTCTTTGTCCCGACAACCACCATCTTGTCACAGCAGGTTTTGGGTCATACTCTCTAAGGGCAACATCAGCAACTTTGATTCGCATCAAAATGTCTAGGACTTCAGCTCCTAGCCTACACCTCCAGTCAGACTTTATTCTCTTCATTGTGGAAAATGCTCTCTCACATGAGGCATTGGCCAATGGCAAGACGTTTGTCAAATGTATTATTTTAAGTATGTCTTTATAATCACCTTTATCTTGGTCCATTTGACTACATTAGATCTAGAAAACATAAGCTATGTCATAGCTTTTGACCGACCTTATGTATGTCCTCTCAACTCAGAGTCAACAAATTTTAGTTTACCTAACATCTGATCCTATCACTATAGTTAAAATTACTAGCTAAATCAGTTTTCATGAATGACTTACATTAGAGGACATGTTTGTTGGTGCAAATGACTTGCACGTTTTGCAGACGATTTTTGTCACATTGTCACCTTCACCATCATACTCGAGATCAATATTGAACTCCTTCATCCATTTTTTTTACAGTTTTTAGGCTGGCAGATACACCCTTGGCCTTTTTCAACTCAACTTTTGCCCTTTTCTCATCGGCTTCTGCACTGCTCATGCTTGGTCTTTTCAAAAATTTGTCCATTTGTTATTTTGCCGGTGCAGCGAGCTGTGAAATTTAACCTATACAACTACGTGACTAGTCAAGCCTATCGTATTTGCGCTATAAATAGTAACTAAAAATAGATTACCGAAAAACATCATGCATGCGGTAAACGTCATCATTATTTGCGCAGGTACTTCCTAAAGGACATGCGCACGGGACATGTATCGATTGTAAACTTCCGTTAATGACAAAAGTTGAATCATTCGTTCGGCGAATGACAAGAATGCGCTTAAATGACCGCGAGTTGTCAAAGAAAGAATTTGTAAAGACCGACCATTAGAAATTAGGATTATTCAGCCCAAAATTTTCACTCGCAAAAAAATGCTGGTGTCTGAAATCTCTACTCGCAGTTTGCAATTTGCACTCGCTTTTCGCGAGTATGCGAGCTTAAATTCGAACCCTGTGTATATCAATGAGTGATAGTATTAACTCAGATACTACTTCACAATCCAGCTAAAATAAGTTTAAAAGTGTAAACCAATCAATCAATAGTTAACAACCTCTTCTTGTGTGGGGGGGGGGGGGGGGGGGGGGGGGGGGGAAGGCACAGTTTGGTTGAAAATGATTTCATAGTGGAAGATATAGAAGTATATATTATGTATTACCTTGTACGGCGATATCTGTGTATCTGCTGGGAATGCCAGAAGTCCCATCACTTTCTGCACCTCTCCCAACTGTTGGTCATCTAACAAGGTGTTGAAATATTTCCTGGCATGTCTGAAATGGTCATAATACAATATACATTTCTACATAACAGTTAACATTCCCAAGAAAATTCCTTCACTTACAAAATAGAAACAAGAGTTGTCAGAAGACAACAAAGCTCGCCCCTGGGTGTGTAAGTCCAAAAAGGGCCATAACTGTGCCAAAATGCAATCCAGAGTTATGGTTCTTGTCTCTGTGTGTTCCATTGATGATGGTGAACACACATGCAAAGTTTCATTTACATCCAATGAGTGGTTGCATAGATATCTTAAACATAAACGCAAAAGTTTAACCTGGATGTCTACAGACGCCGCCGGGGTCATGGCAATAGCTCTCCTTAGACTTCGTCCAAACGAGCTAAAAAGTGGGACAATGGAGAAGTTGATAGTGTTAACAACTCATACTAGAGGTTGAGGGTTCAATTCCAGGCTCAACCTAAAAAAACTCTCAAAAAATAACACCCAGTACTGGTTCTACCCAGAACATGAGCTCAAAACCAATTCATAAAATCTCTGAGCCTACTTCACGATCAAACATAAAAAATTTATGTATAAACAAAAACATTTGAGGTATATGCCTCAACATCAACTGAAAAAGTATGTCCAAGTCAACATTTCGTTTGTGTTTACAGGGGCACATAATGATCAAAATGTTGTAATGGGTTGCTGCTCCAATTCCAAGGTCATGTAATATTATCTAGTTTGATTGGTAAAGAAAAACTTCATAATGGATCTGAATAGATTTGTATGAGATTTTACACCTTTATTCTGTTGTATATCAGTTCTATAATATATATAGCAATGGAATTAGCAAGGAAAGTAAGGTTTATCAAGTATTGGTTTAAATTACACACAAAAACTAATAAACGCATACTACGAGCTGTTTAGGAGTACCTTGTACTACAATCAGATAACAATGTAAATAATTGGGCATTTAAATTGAAACTGTTATTAAATAATCTAGGATAAGGTGAAGTGTGGCTATTTCCGAGTTCAATAAATGTAAACATATTAATTCCACTGTTAAAGCAACGACTCAAAGACGTAGTTATAACAGGATGGCGTGAAAGCACGGAAAAAACAGCTCACTTGTGTTATTTAGAAAACTAAAACAAACATTTGTCATTTCTGATTATCTGATAAAACTTGTAAACAAGAAGCACAGGGCACAGATTACTAAAATGTGATTATCTTCACACGGACTGCAAATTGAAAAAGAACTGTTCCAATTCCATGACAAGATAAAAAATGCAATAGCCAAGATATTTAGGATGAGTTCCACTTTATCTTAATATGTGATCATTATTCAAACTTAAGGAGACAAATTGTAGCAAAACATTATTATAATAATCCAAGTGTTTTTAAAGTCATCCAGTTACTGAACTGTCAAAGTTAGAATCTTAAATAACTTATCAAAATATATAATAAAAGCATCTCAAGAAAGGACACTAAAATTAAATACTATGACTTAACAATTTAATTGTCATATTCACTCTCGTTAATATAACCTGTATTTTTATTTTCATGTTTTGTTTATCTATGCATGCACATGTATTGATGTAATGATATGTTATTATTTGTGATGATAAGCTATGTAATATGCTTAAATCCAAAATAAACTATTCTGTATTCTATAATGACGGTCAGTGCACTTCATCACTGTTCTTGAGATCTGCTAGGTGGTTTACAAGTATTAGACACACCTTATCTCTGCAAATCAATGACTTCTTCCCCACATATTCAGAGGTGGGAGGCTCATGACCACAGAGCAAAGTTCATGCCATATCTCTTGCTAATTGTACTGCATAATTAATAATACACATTCATATAATTATACATAGTGGGTTCTCGAACATGCAATATGTAGATTTATTTTTTTTGCTTTGTTGTAATATCATGTAAATCATTTGTTTCAAATAACATCCCATCCCTTTAAAATATACTTGTTCCACAGACAAAATACTAGGAAAATAAGTCTCTCTTAGAATCAACATGGCATAGGACAAATGTCAATTTCTATGTATCCCTACCATCTCATCTACCAATACTATACTTTTTGTATCAGCTCCATTTTGCTTTTATAACTGCCATTATTTTGTTTTATAGTTTTTGTTTATTTATAAATCTGTGAATATTATTCAACACTTGTAAATGCCAATCAGGGTTCTTTGGCAGCTTGATTATCTTACCTCACAGCATCTAGACGACAATTATTTCTGATCATTTCTATGAATTCTTGTTGTCGAAGTTTGAATTCCAACGAACTCTGTAAAATGGACAGGAAAAGATATGTAATAAATTCTAATACGGCAATGATTACCTGTGTAACTTGACATCCAAGAAAGTTTATCAGATTGATTGGTTGATTGAATATTTAGCGTCATTTTTATGCCATCGAGGGATAACAGATGATTAGCTAACCTAACCACTGTTTCCTGGGATCATGAAAGGTTAACAAGAACTTAAGCACATCCCATCTTTGCAAGTAACTGATAAGTTTCCCACTTGAATCAGTGGTGAGAGGCGAATGATAATGAGACACAATGTTGTATATATATCAATCATCACAGAGACTGTTGATGGGCAGAGATTCAAATTCACAACCCCTGGATTGATAGTCACACACATTACCGACTGAGCTAATCAGGCGTGGCTCTATAAGAAGAATCAATTTATATATAAATATTTTAGATGTCATCACAATATTAAAAAGTTAATTCATTGTCACTGGTGGTGACAAGTTAGATTTAAACACTGATTCCTTAACTGCATGCAAACATATAAATTGAAAACCAATAAACAGTTTTTAATTTGTCATTATATGATAAATAATAATCAAGTGGAAAACGTGATCCAGTGGTAGAACAGACAGTTGCTACTCCGACACTCCAGTGACACAAACAAAGCAATGTACGAGGTATATTCACAAATGTGCTAGCAGATATTACATTAATTTCTAAAATGTGATAATAGATGCATGTATATTTCTCTCTTATTAACTGTAACATGACTTTGGGATTACCTTGAGTTTTCTCAGTTTGGATTTGTTCTCGTAACACCACGTAAGACAAGGGCCTGTCTCATGATTGTTCAGGGATTCTTCCACGGCCTTGGACATTAGGAACAAGTCAATGTTAGTCAGGTCCTGAAGTCAACCATTGACACAATGTATTATACATTTACAGGAAGTTATGACATTAGATGTAATATGCATTCTTTATGAAATAAACTGTTGTCTTTTTACTAAATTAGGGTCCTCCGTGGCCGAGTGGTCTAAGGCGCCGTCTCAAGATCATTTACCTCTCATCGCTATGGTCGTAGGTTCGAGTCCCGCTCGCTCCAAAAACTTTATGTGAGAAAGTTTCCAGTTACTTGCGGAAGGACGGTGGTTCTGCTCAGTCTGACTCAGTCTGAGGTCTTCCTCCACCAGTAAAACTGGATATGCCATATATAACCTGAAATGTGTTGAAAATGGCGTTAAACCCCCATTCAAAAAAAAAAAAAAAAAAAAAAAAAAAATTTTACTAAATTAAAGATGCTTGTAATGGATCAACTGTAAGCAATATTTTGGCAAATCTTAAAGACTTTATATATATACTCATAGTTTGCAAATGAAACAACATCCTAGTAGGCTACAGACACCATACAACGTTACATTTGGCAAACTTCTCCATAATTGAGTCCCTTTAGAGATAAACCAATAACAGGACTGAAAGCCTTTCACCTTTGTTTTATATTATATTTATCTATTATATCTATTGTCTGAAGATCTATAAAGACAAAACTATTTTCGGTAAAAATCACTTTTGGCCTGTTTAAATTCTCATAAAACCTAAAAAGCTTACACACAAATTTGACTAAAACTGTCTCAGCCTGTTCAATTTTAGTTTAGGCCTCTTACTAACATTCTCATTGAGAACCATGCTATTCAAGTAAAGGTGACTGGTTACATAATCTGTGTCCTTGGTTACGTAATCTGTCCTATTTTTATTGATTAAACAAAATTATATATATACAGGATTCTTTTTATCAATAACCAAATTTACATTACAAGTCCACATTGAGGTGAATGGAGTTTAATGCCATTTTCAACGCATTTCAGGTTATACATGGCATATCCAGTTTTATTGGTGTAGGAAAACCTCAGAATGAATCTAGTAGACTGGCAAACTTTCTCAGATATAGTTTTTGGACTAGAACCTGCAACCTTAGCGGTGAGAGGTCTGTGACCATGAGACGGCACCTTAGACCAATCGGCCAGGGGATCCTTACACATGTATGTATTAGCTGTTGTTTTGTAATGACATGATTGAAGATCAAACTGTAACCATACAAGGTGTTGTTTTTCTTTTCTAAATACAAATGTATGTACCTCAATGTCTGAATGCTGTGCAAGTTTGAGGGCAGTGTTGTAGTAGCCCGCCCTCAAGAAATACTCCACCAGCATTCTGTCAAGTCTCTTCTTCTGCCAGAGTGGGCGTGTCTGTTCATGCAAATTCTCTGCCTCCTTCAGATGGTCGACACGCCTCTTGATCATTCTGGCTGCCTCCAATTCCTCATTTATGCTTTCATCTGCCTGTTAAATATTAATTTAAGAATATTTGATATAGAATCCATGTATTGTAAGCTACGTATGTATTAACTGCATATCCTCCAATATGCACCGTTTCCATTTACAAAGACGCAAGTAAAGCATTGGTGTATAGATATTCTTTGTTTATTTTAGGACTAAATTCATGTTTCCAGAACATTTTGACACAGACCTTTTAAAAGTAACTAGCAAACCTTCTCACATAAAATGTCTGAACCAAGCTAGGATTAAACACACGACCTCAGCAGCATTGTGATTTTTAATCAATAAAATACTCAATACAGAAACTGTATCTTTACTTGCCTTCCTTTTCAGTAGTTTTAGTTTCTCCACCATGTTATCCAAAGCCTTTGTGACCTCTCCAATTGTGACCTGCTTCTTTTGCAAGCATACCCCTAACTCACTACCTGCCCCTTGTACCTTCGACACTTCACGGTCTATACATTTCTGGGCAGCTCGAAATTTCTTGTTTAGTAATTCGTATGGAACCTACAAAATTGAATACATTTGTGTTACCACTCATTTTACAATTAATATGTATTATGTATATTAAAGCTACATTTACTAAAGCTAAAATAGATAAATATACAATGTATGCTAAAAACAACCAAAAATATTACTTTTGTTCACAATACAAACCTCTCTTAATATAAAATTTATCTTGTCGTTTGACATTTGGGCCTAAATTAAAATATTGTTTATTTTCCAATTCTGGCTGACCCATGGTCTTGAAAATCTTTTTGGAGCCTCTGCCACACCACCATCCACCCCATCCCAACCCTATAAAAAAAGACTTGAAGGCCATTTGAATGCAATTCATCTCATATTATGACCCAGGCACTTGTTACCAGTCTGGATATAGCGGAGAACAGCCAGACTTATATGCCATGCGCTCCTACCACATCAGTTGTATTTAGCGATGCATGTGATGGAGGTTCTCCCTCTTGTTATCCCTTTTCTCCATAAATAGAGAAGGAAAAGTATCTGATTGAGATGTTATGAACGCTCGTGGATTCGCGGAAATTCTCGCAAAATCACATTTTCAAATATCTTAACTTCCATTCATCTCAGAAATACATATCAAAATTCTTTCTTTGCACAATTGAATAGTACTTATGATTACAAAATATGTATACTGCAACTAAATAATCAAGGAAAGTATCTGAAATGTTACTTCAAACTGCAACATTTTATTCAAAATCATTTTGCACGTTTAAAATATTATAAAACATTTAAAGGGATTATAATGGCAAGTAACACAAACACGCTGTTAATCCAGACTTTTCCTGTATGCAGTGTGCACAAAATAATGCTTATGTATTGACATATAACCTTTATTTACTTAAAAGTTATCAAATTAACAGTAATTGAATATTGGCCAAAATTTTAATACGTCCCACAATAAAGTATTGCGCAATGTTTACATTGAACTCCGTAAACTTCCGGAACAAAGTCTCGATAACAAGATCGGGAACAAGTCTTCACGATGTTATTTGATGATTGATCAGAAACCCAAAAGTGGTTCGTTGAAAATTGCAAATGTAAACAAAAACAAAAACGTGACTTCAGAAACCCGATGTTTGTAATAAAAAGGTCATGCAATTAGACACTTTAAACGCGTATATCTTTAAACGTGTATATCTTTAAGTTATAAGTGTATCTTCATGCTGGACGTGTGTATTTAAATCAGGGAATTGACGGTAATATGCCACTATAATCCCTTTAAGGTTACATACACCTTACATTTTATGTAAAAGAAACCAGTTGCCTGTGAAATTTGAATGATAAATTTGCCAAATTACCAATTCTTCACATGCTATTTTATCAACATTTAGTGGAGAGGTGCAAATTTCCTATCCTTCTATATAAGTCCTTGATCAACTGAAGGAAATAACAGATAGCGTTATATCATCTTCTTGTATTTTGTCATAATAAAACACAGGGTATACAGTTAATAGAAAACTCTGTAGAAGGAATTATTATCAATTTGTCTCTACATGACCCTTGCAAAGTGAAATAGGCAACTTAATTATCCAAAAAAGAGAATCTTTCTGGGACTTACTTTCTCTTATCAGTGATGTTGTTAACAAAATTGTCGCCAGTTATAAATAAAAAAATATACACATTTTGCATCAATACTGGTTGTTAGTCAGGTATTGAACTAAACTAATATTAGCAACTGTCAATGCATTTTGAAATAATATTTAGATCTAATACACTTGAGAAAACCCCTCGATTTTCTTTCGCAGCAGTTTTCAATGTCGTACGAAATTGTGTAAAATATCGACAATATAGAAAGATTTAATTATTAGTCATTTTCAAAACATAGAGAAGATTCTTTTCTAGAGCACTCTTTTTTCTAATAAGCGACTTCCTGCTGAATAATGTACAAATTAATGGAAACCTTTAACGTCGGGTGCTCAAGTGCCTTAACATCCGCCATATTTGTTCGTATTTGTTGACAATTTAGCCATCTATGCTTTTCTTTTAAAATAATTTTAATTAATACATTTTACTAATTTTTCACCTTTAATCTTCCTTTAATAATGAAAAATGGTAAAATATATAATTAATAATGCAAAATATAAAAATCTCGAGAACGCGAGAACACGCGGTATTTGGCGTTATTCGTCAAAAAATACAACTTGACTCGCGCGAGTATCCCGCGAAAAGTGTAGTCAAACTAATTTTTTTCGATAACATTGCTTTGCAATTCAAGCAAATAATTCATAACAATCTATTGTTTCCAGTGAGGGAGGTGTTACAACTATCCTGCGATTGCTGACAGCGTCTACAATTCGACACAGTGTCCGGTCTTTTGTTTCCCCAAAAAACGTGAGTGGTGTTTGCTCATTCATAGTCATTGATACATTTGAAATTTGTTAATACGGTTTAGGTGGATTTGAGCTTTTATTGACGAGGTGATGATAATGAAATGCGATTTATAATAATATGAACACTACTGGACTTGAGATGTCTTATTTTTGTATTTATCAGTTTATGTTGTATCATATTTTTTTAATGTGGAACCTCTTGAAAGCTCTCAATAAATTCACAACCCCAGTGCACAGCTATGTGTGGTGTACTTGACCCAAACTCTTTATCCACATATGTTCTGGTTCTCCCCTGGAAAACATTAATGCCATCCATGCACATTGTATCAGAAAGCACAACTATTGAAGGAGTGATTTGTAAGAACAATTCAATATAAAATAATTTAAGTTGATAACAAAAAATGAAATGCACCTGCAGGTTATGATTATAAATGTTGTAGGACGAGAATAGTATACACAAAAGTTTGATTTGACTGATTACATTTTGCAACAGTGCTTGAAATAAGAGACATTCTGGGTGCAGGGGCAATCGTCTTAAGAGTCCCGATGAGTTCTGTCCGCTGGAAATTTCTTTCTGCACATCACTGTAACAACAAACATTGTCTCCTAATATATTACATAAAACTAGCGTTATTTCATGAATCAAATACAAATTTATGTCAAAATATATATTCATTGAAATGAATCACATGAATGCTAAACAATTGTCAGCGTTCAAAAGGTATTTGGCTAAATGGAAAAGGCATGAAAAACACACTGGTGTTGGTACAGAGCTCTGGTTAGCTCAGTGGGCAAAGCACCATTCTTCTTCCTCCGAATAAGGTACTTAACTACTATAAGTGTAAACTTGTATCGGCATATGTAGTACAAAGAAGACAGTGTATTTATACATGTTTGTTCTAAAAAGATTTTTGTACAGTGCATTTAAAAGTTTAAAAATTTGCTTGACTATAGTCTGATTGGGATGGACTGGATCTGTTTCTTGAAACTGTCTATGGTTGGAGCTGTGTCAGCTAATACTGGTAAAGTGTTCCATTTCTGGTAAATGAGTGTCATCGCATACGGCACCAAGAAAATGTTGTAATTGCCTCTTGGAGATATGGTCAGCACCAGGTTATTGGACGGAATATCAATTAACTAATATACAACCCAGAACATCATGATGGCTTTGGCCTGGGCTCTGCGCTCCTGAAGTTTTGGCCATTGGAGTTGATCCAGCATATTGGATACACTGCTGGTTGTTGGGTAGTCAGAGAATGCCATCCGAGCAGCCCTCTGTTGAACCATCTCCAGCATGTTATGTGACTTGCCGTGTGCATGTCACAGATTATGCTAGTGAGTGGTCTGATAAGGGTTTTGTAGCATAGGACTTCGGTCTCGCGTGGAAACTGATGGATGTTGAGTGGGTGGAATTTTCCTTCTTCGTCACCTGGTTGATGTAGTGTTTCCATTTCAGACTCCTGTGAATATTTTACTCCGAGATAATTGGCTGAATCTACTGCATCTAGTGTCTGCCCATGTATGTTGTATGGGTGCTGTATATACTTCATCTTATTAGTCATGTGCAAGACTTTGCATTTCTTAGGATGAAATTCCATCAAACAGTCTCGCTGTAGATAGCTCTGAGGAAGAACAACAATGGGCAAAGTTACCTTGTGGAACTCCTACTAGACTTAGTGTTCTATGTGGTAGTCACAGGTTCAAATCCCATATCACTTGGCATTTTTGTCTTGAAATTTTTACAAAAATGTTCAAAAACAGTATTGCATTAGTCAGTTAACCATATAATATTGTTCATTCAGTTCTGTCCATCAAGAGTAATTATTCAACATTGTTTTGCCTTAATATGTTGATTATGTATTCTCATGTGTTTTCATCAATGAAAAGCGATGCCAGGCATAACCATAAATATATTGTTTTTTTGTGCATTTTGTCTGTATTCTGTCACAAAATCTTGCCTGGAGAACTCCCTCCTACATCTGTGGTATGATTTAGCCAAAACAGGATCAATTTAAGGGCTCTTTTTTTTTTTTAGGAGACAACCAAAAACATATATATTTTTGTGCTTTTTTGGCCTTAGGTGCCATCTATTTTATCATTTTATGAATCAGTCCAGTATATTGTCAATGAAACTCTTACAATATGCCAAACAAACTTGGCAATCAAGGACACCTTGACTTTCAGAGATGTTGTAGTATTGTCAGTTTCAAGCTTGAAATGTTCCATCAGACCAAACATCTGATACACAGAAAATAAATTCAACTTGCCCACTTCGACGCTGTTTTACAGAGCAGACTGAAACAAGTGCAAATTTAATTCATTTTCACAAAGACTAAAATGCAATTAAATCATGTTTTCGTGCTACTTTCTTTATTTTCTGATCAGTGGCAACATTTTCTGCAAGAGTACTTAATTAGTGAAATGTTGAGAAAGTAATTTTTCACGTCTTAAATTTTTTATCCTTAGTAACTCCATGCTTTATCTTTCAACCAAATGTGCATAATGATTTGCTATTAAAGGCAGTTACTTGCGGAAGGTCCTAGGTTCCAGTTCCGCTAGCTCCAAAAAACTTTATGTGAGAAAGTTTCCAGTTACTTGCAGAATATATATATATATATATAGGCTGACCAAGGCCTCAAGAAAACTTTTCAACAGAGATAGATTGTGTAACCTTAAATGGTTACCCGTTTGTTTGGTTCTACATACATGTACCTCATTGTACCTACATAAACATAATAATTTTATAGACAGTCCAACCTGTCTTAAGATGCCAGTCAAGTGAAGTAGCAGATGTGGCCTTTTAAAGACAGGTTATTGCTTAATACAGGTAAATTTGCACTGAAAGTATAAAAATGGGTTAAAGTAAATATGGCTGCTTACGGCAAGTGGCTGCTTAATAGACATGTGACAGCTTACATAGGTTTGACTGTGTCGTAGGCTTTAATTGTACGTAAATCAGTAAGCTTGTTGTTGCAGTAAATGATGTCAGTTATTAAGCCGTGGACCATGACTACTTTGCCAGTTACTTGCAGAATGAATGACTGTTGTACTCATTCTGAGGTCTTCCTACATGAATAAAACTGGATGCCATATAGCTAATAGTGTGTTGAAAATGAAATTAAATCCTTACTACTCAAAAATAAATGAGCATGGCCTGGTTATCTCAGAGGTTGTTGGTTTAAAGCAAGGCCCGATCGTAGTCTGGTGATGATTTGATAATCGGCATAACATCTCATTGTCATTCACCTCTCACCTCTGATTCAAGTGGGAAAGTTATCAGTTACTTGACGGGGTGGATGTGCTCAGATATTGGTAAACCTTCCAGGATCCCAGGAAAGAGTGGTTAACTGATCATATGTTGGTATTATCTTGATAGCATAAAATAAAATAAAAATACCTTAACCAGGCTTGTTGGAGTTATTCATCATTTGTCTGTCTATCCATTATTTTCATATCTATGTCCCTTTTAAAAGGTAAATTAATGGAATGGTCCATAAGCATGCATGGAAGAATCTAAATTATAAAAGATTGTTTTTTATTTTTAATCTTTAGACATTCAGGGATCAAGACACATGGTGAATATATGAAGTATAGTTAGAGAAATGGAGATATTAACCATGATGGTGTGGATAAAAGAGATTTCAGACCTCTTACTTGCACCAGCATATATTTTTTCAACTTGTTTTATAGTTTTGTCTGGTCCACTTGGACCGCAGATATCAACTGCCAGCAAATATTGATAATGTTGTAATGGAGGTGTTTATCATTGATTTTATGATGTTGACTGGTACGGCCATACATGTACACTCGCTCGACTGTCTTGATCAATATATAGCATTACATTGTATAATATCCTCTGCAGTAATATCATGTCTGCTGGTTCGTGAGGGGAATTGGCAGAGTGGCCGTTTAATATATACGTTTATATGCATGTATGCAGGGTAAAAGAAGAAACAAAACAGTTGTTTTAAATTGTAACCTGTCCGCTGAATTCTGGAACCAGGGGTCTATTTTTTTTTAACTTCTATCCAAAAATTGTTACGGACTTTTTTGGTAGAAAAAAGAAAAATTGGCTAGTAAACACCTGTCACACTGTCAGATCAATGACCTTAAACTGTGGTGGTTTTTTTCGTGTATGAGTAATAATTGTCCAACTACTGAAGGCACAGTAAATGAAAGTGCGAAGTAAAATAAAAGTTCTCTTGCAGGGATGGAAATTAGCACCTTAAGTTGCATGGAAAACAGGCAGGTGTATCTATATACAATTGCACATAGCCATATTGTTAAAAAGTCACATATCATCATTCCATTTAATATGATATATGAATGTATAACAATAGTTGAATACAAAAAAATATATAAGGAACACCTCTAGTAAAATGCAAGTCTGCCTAATTTTATTTTTTTGCAAATGGATAAAAAAAAAAAAAGACACAGTTCTCCTACTATTCTTAAGTCTATAAATAGTAATTACATGGTTAGTAGCTTAGAATGTTGGCAAGTGTAAGAAAAGTAATAAATGCAAGCCTTGTGTTGTGTTTATTTTCTGAAATGTATGGTCATAGTAAACAATTATAAGTTAATATTATGTACAGGTAGCATGCAAAGCGCATGGTCTAGTGGTTGAGCATTGGGTTCATTTGTTCGATCCTCCAACACAGCAATTTGTCATATCCTTGATCTAGACAATATTTGAGGTTGTGAATCCAAGCCAATATCCAATATCTTCATCAAATTAATTACAGAGTGGCACTATTAAAATTTGTATACAACATTAACCCTTTACTCCATAGATAGGCGTTTTCCCACATCAAACACAGGAGGCCTTTGAAAACAGTGCAGGAAGAGTTCAGCTTGCTTGTAACGAGCAATCTGAACACTTCCTGCACTGTTTCCAAAGGTGTCTATATGAAGTAAAGGGTTAACAGATAAGTAAGTATTTTTTACATAGCCTAAATGTTATTTCTTATTCAAATCTATATTTCAAAGAAACTGCTTTAATATTGTTTGAGATAATACGTAAATGACAGGTGCCAGGTTAGCTGTTCTGTTCAGTATATAAATTATTTTATACAATACAATTATGTATGTATATAATATATCATTAAAGTAAATAATTGAAGTTTTAGTTGTATTGAAATTTTAATAGTCATTTTTCGTAGTCGTTTTTATTGATAGTTGATGCACTGTAAAACATTTAAATTAAATGTGATTTTGTAACTTACATTACACCAACCAATTCAGCCTTTGTATATGGTTACACAAAAAACAGCATAATTTTAAGTGCTTTACACGTTAAAGGGGAACGCAACCCTGTGTATAAAACAGGATAATATGAATAGCTATGAGTTCAGCTTTCTATTAATTGTATCAATATGCATAAATTCGCGTCCATAAAGATATATCAGCTCGTTTTGTAACGGTCACTTTCGCACATCGACTTTGTGGTGGAAGTCGCCATATTGGTTACCTGCTGACGTCATAACTGCACTTCCGGTTTAAAACATAACTAATTTATACGCTACAGCAGATATAGTACGTGCAATTATAGTCACCGACAAAAGTAATCGCAAGAATAATGAAATGGATTTTAAAAACTTGTTAATTAAGGACTTGTGGCCTTCAACTTTGAACCAGAATTTTCGGAAGCAGAGTTAAATGAATTAGAAAACGAGAGAAATAGTGAGACGGCACAGTCGTTCACACATGTGAAAGATTTTTGCAGCTGCGAAAACTGTGTAATGATGCCTTCGTCTGACGAAAATACGTGCTGCTTATGCAATGACCTTACTTTTGGAAATTTAGAAGATTTAGAATGTATCACAGAAATAATATAGAGAAACACAACAATGTCTTATGAAGCTTTCACCCAAAAAGATGATAACTGTTAAACAGTCACACCGATCATGAACCAGAGATCAAACCCGAAACCCATGAATCACGAGTCTGACATCTTATCATGTAGCCTGACATTGATGATTGAATTTCAAAATAGTAAAATAACCCTTAGCTTGATAAAAAAAAGAAGTAATTTTTGCGGTCAGTGTTGATGTAGATCCAGGCGAGCCTGCACATTCATGCTATTCTATCAGGGTATATACTGTTTGCTACACAGTCAAACATCATCAAAACACACTATTTAGACCAGGAATGGAATTTAAGGGGAAATGGTTTGTTACATATATTTACCTGTCAAAGAGAGAATAAGAAATAATATTATATCTTTTTTCTGATCGTGTTTAGCTGGTGCGGCCATTGTTGCACACTGAGAAATGGCTGATAAAATTTTGATTTCATACCTTTTTTAGTAAAATTAGATGAAGCATGGATGAGGTTTGTTTGTGTGTTGTTTTACATAACTGGCACTGTCTTTTGGTTATTCAAATGGTGTTACTACCCAATTTGATATATGATGATTATCTATTCTACCAGTTCCCTGAACATGTATGAATGTTGTTCCTTATAGGGAGTGTCATATGGAATATAATGTCTACAGGCATATTGCACAAAGTGTAGGTTACTGTCCAGGTACTGGCACCCTGCTGAGCTTTCATAATTCACCAACACCACAGTCTCACCATGTGGTAATGAGAAATACCCTGCCACAGTGTGCATATTGTACTCTAATTAGCGTAAATCACCCCAGGTTTAATGACCCCAGGGATTAAGACAGGATGTTATATCACATAGTATTATGCCTTATTACTAATTTAAACATTTCCCGTTAATTATGGTTTCAATATCAATGCAAATTTGCAAGTAAAAAATTATGTTATATGATTTTATGTATATTTTTCACAAATTGTATACCAGAACACTATTTTAACAGTAAAAAAAAAACTCTGCGGTTGAATAACATACAAAAGCAAAGCATAAGAAGAAAAATAGATGTACATTTTCATGTATTTATGAATAAATAAAGGAACAAAGGTTTTACTTTATCTTTTTTCATTACGAAGTAGAGGTAGTTCAAATGTCTATTCAAGAATAATGACCTAGCTAACTGTGGAAAAGCCATATATCATTAAACTAAATTGCCTATTGATTATAAAATTAATAAAATGAGTTTATGAACAATTAATGGTTGACTGAATATTTAACGTCATTTTTTGCAATCGAAGGCTTACTGTACAGATGTTCAGATAACCTAACCACTGTTTCCTGAAAAGTTAACCAGTACTCGAACACACTCCACAACCGCAAGTAACTGATAATTTTCCCAATGGAATCAGCGGTGAGAGACAAATGATATTGAGACACAATGTTGTATGTCAATCATCACAGAGACTGTCCCCGGGTGGGGATTCGAACTCGCGACACCTGGATCGATAGTTAGACACGTAACTGACTGAGCTAATCGGGCCTGTCACACTTAATTGGCTTTAATTTGTATTTTAATAATAGTTTTCACACCTTATGTTTTGGCATTAACCTGTTCTTTTTATTGTTTATTGGATTATCGCACCTGTTTAATCAGCATGCAATTATAACATTGTGAAAGTTTGCTATATCAATTTCGCAATATTTGGAAGAGTATATAAAATTACAAATTAAATTTCAGAAATCAGTTGAGCTATAAGTGTTATTAGCACATTTTTAAGAGCTTCCCACTGGATAATATTCTAAACCTATTATATATGTCGCATATGGTAATCTTCGTACTGAAATCATCAGAAATTGTATGCTTGGGTAGTGGTACGCCAAGGCATTGGTATACTTCATTCTTCAATCTTAAGTCCTACCCCAAAGTATTAAGGCGTTTTGCGCGTGATGTCACCAGAAGCTTGACGCTGAGGCATTGTGAAATCACATATTAGGAAAACTTAACACAACGCTGTCCACAAAACATATCGCATTACTCCACCCACTTATTCCGCTGGAGAAAACAATGTTTAATGGGTTAAGTCCTTCAATTCAGAATCGTTTTCGCTTTTAATTGTCTACCTTCGATGTTCACTAATGCACTGTATATCTGTATATAAACTGATTACGTATATTAGTGTATATACATAAGAGTTTCAGTAGAGAGCAATCACTAACGACACAATACAATTTGCGCGATAA
The DNA here is from genome assembly GCA_029582155.1 of Panopea generosa. Taxonomy (NCBI): domain Eukaryota; kingdom Metazoa; phylum Mollusca; class Bivalvia; order Adapedonta; family Hiatellidae; genus Panopea; species Panopea generosa. Next base: position 28,634,001 of record CM055908.1, on the reverse strand, counting down.
CTAGAACGGAAGTGCAGTTATGACGTCACCGAATACCTCCATCACAAAAGAGCTACAAAATGGCGGCGCCCATAGCATTTAGGAAACGCTTGAAATCATGATATTTAATGTCATTTTTCTCATTTGATAAATTTCGTACAATTAAAATTTGTTGATTTTTGTGTTATTTACATGTCTATTTAACGATAAATAGCCATTTATATTCTGACGTGCGGTACCCTTTAATGCAACCACTACTCGTTATGGGGACGCCATTTAAGTTCCACATTCATGCCACAAAAGTATTTCTTTATAACTGAACCAGCAAGTTTGTGACTTGCTCACATTACAGACGTGAAACAGTTTGAAGATGTTCAATAGAAAGCAGTAAAAATAAAATTTGAAAAAACAAAACAACCCAGATTGTTTTCTATTTTCCTACCAACTTAAAGAAGAAGGGCATTAAAGGCAGTGAATCGCATACAATTGCTTTAAATGCCTAAAAATAAATTAAAACCACCCATCCAATAATATTTAGAAAAAAAAATTAACCAACAAATTAAAAAAAAATCTAGATTTATTTACCCCCCTCTCCTACCCTACTTCTAAACTACTTGGTCAGGAAACAATTACTATTTTATTGATGGCCATACAATCATGTGCATACATACACATACATTTAATATATATTTGTATAATATATAAAGGAACATTGTACTGCAAAGCCATTGAAGCGGTGATTATTCTTCAACTTGCATACCAGTCACATTCCCGCCACATATACATGATAATATAATCCTGCCAAGTTTTCTCATGTTGTTTCCTGTATATATAACTTACAGTGTATATGTACATATAGAATTGTGTTATCAGTGCAGACATACATGTATGTCAGCCAGTTAAATATATTCATGAGGAGCGAGCGTAGCTGTCTGTTCACCAGAGTTGTACTATGCACTGGTATAATCCAGGCCATGTTAGCGCTATAACAAGGGAAGGCGGTTTGTTTGAAGTTTACCTGTAGTAATATTGGGCTGTCAGAAAGCTGGTTGATGGCGGCAATGCTGTCGAGGTGGCACAGGTGCATTATGATGATTCTTAAGTTGAATGAAATCATGCTCAAGGTTGTAATACTTTATCTTAAATCTTAGTATGTTTGGGGGAGAGGGGGAGGGGATGGGGGGCATGTGTTAAATTGACACCAAAGCAAGAAATAAAATAAAAGTGAAACGAGCATGTTAAAGCAATTGTTAGAGAAAATATGGTAATAGATTTAACGGTTAGCTGAACTAAGCCATATATTATCGAATCCAAGTTTTATCTTGTACATGCGTGGAGATCATGTAATAAGTGTGTCAATTGTTACTTTGTCGAATATCACATTGATATAACAATATACTTGAGTTGATATTACATTACAATACACTTGAGTTGGTATTACATTACAATACACTTGAGTTGGTATTACAATACATGAAGTTGGAACTGCAATACGCTTGAGTTGGTTTTAATTTCAATACATTTTAGTTGATATTACAATACAATATACTTTAGTTGGTATTACATTACAATACACTTGAGTTGTAATACTTGAATGTAATACCAACTCAAGTGTATTGTAATGTAATACCAACCCAAGTGTATTGTAATGTAATACCAACTCAAGTATAATGTAATGTAATATCAACCCAAGTGTATTGTAATGTAATACCAACTCAGGTATATTGTATATTAAGAGTGTTTGTGTTTTAATACAGTACCTATATATGACAAATAAATTGTTGTACTGATATCCATCTATCTGTTCAATGGGGAAACTTGCGTTGACTAGATGAGCTACGGTAGACACTGTACATGTATGTCAGTGTGATGGTTGACAAATTTATTTATCAGAATATTGTTACAAGTAGTTATTTGCAGTGAGAAGGACAAATGAAAGTAGTTGTAGATTGCTCTTACAGTGTTTTTATCTACATTTGTACTTGCGAGTCAGCAGAAAAATACTCCTAGTTACCATTCACTGACTCTTGATAGATTGATTAAGTATGACAGGAATTAATTAAAAGTATCAATATCTAATGTAAATATAAAAATCTGCTATTATATTATACTCGATAGGTAAGATTGTTAAAGAACTTGTTGGCAGCCCCATGATACTTTCCCCACGAGCCAGCATCTCTGTTAAGTATGCCCCCACTCCCCCGACTAGCTCATTCTGTATATAGTCACAGATATTTAACATCTTCCCCAAGCATGAATCGTGTATTTTCAACCCAGACTGACTGAGTATAAAATTTCCCCATATCTTCAAACTGTAGAATAATTCCGTTTTCCCCTCCCGAAAGTATGGAAATGTATATTATTTTTGTTTTATTCCAAATGTCCAAAAGCGGGTCTGTCTTTGTCCCTATTTATAAAGCTAGAATGAATACCTTCCCTAGGGCATCCTTAAAAAAATGTTATATGTATATTTCTAATACTGGTTGGAAGGATAATCCGCAGACTGATGGTCTATGGCTCTTTAGAGCATTCATACTGCTGAGGTGATGGTTTGATCCCAGCTGAATACAAAAACTTCATCAAAAAAAGGTTGGTAGTAACTTGAAAAAAGGCGTCATTTTACATGTTTTAAGAACTTATTCTAACAATACAACTGGATGACATTTTATATAACCTGTAAAGTGTTGAAAATAGCATTAAACCTTATATTCTGAAAATAAATAAATTTGGAAGCAAGGTCTTTGTGGGAGAGAGCATTTAAAATGGGATTTATCATTTATATCGCATTGTGGGTTCATTTCTCTCCTTGAGCAAAACCTTTAAATTAACCACACCACATTTGCTTTGTACAGTCTACCCAGGTCAAGCTAGATTTGAACTCCTGTATATAAATGTCAAATAAAAAGCTTTTAATAGGAGAGATAAGTTTATACTGACATATTTGATATTCAGTTTCACTGGCCTAACCAACCACTGATATTTAAACGAATGTGAACACAGTAACGTGGCACCACTTACAGTATGTACATGACATACATGCTTTATATGCTTTGTGAACTTGTTATGTCAGGTCAAGTCTGATTTATGACTGCTTGTTTTCTTTGATCCATGTCGGTTCTTCTGGATCTGGAATAACACCTTGTAAACAAGACTAGGCAACTTACCTTTGACTGGGAGTCAGAGGTTGGTTTGTGATCATTTCAATAGAGTTGTCACACATAAAGCAACTTATCACCATAAGAGCAGAATGCTGCTGACAAAAAAGGACACATTATGTTTATAACCAATAGAACAATTACACACTGCTAATTCAGTTGTCTCAGACAGAAAGAAATGACACACAGTTGTTTGTCACTAACATGGTTGTCTCAGACAGAAAGAAATACATGGCAGCCCTTAATCAGTATATGTATGTCTCTGTCAGAAATGTTTATCAATTGTACAGAACTTTGTCCCAGAGAGAAAGAAATGACATGCTGTTTATCACTAGTTCAGTTGTCCCAGAGAGAAAAAAAGGACATGCTGCAGTTTATCACTAGTTCAGTTGTCCCGGAGAGAAAGAAAGAATATGCTGATGTTTGTCACTTGTTCGGTTGTCCCAGGGAGAAAGAACGGACATGCTGCTGTTCACTTGTTCGGTTGTCCCAGAGAGAAAGAAATGACATGTTGCTGTATATCACTTGTTCAGTTGTCCCAGAGAGAAAGAAATGACATGTTGCTGTATATCACTTGTTCAGTTGTCCCAGAGAGAAAGAAATGACATGTTGCTGTATATCACTTGTTCAGTTGTCCCAAAACAAAGGAAGGACATACTGCTGTTTATCACTTGTTCAGTTGTCCCAGAGAGAAATAAAGGACATGTTGCTGCTGTTTATCACTAATACAGTTGTCCCAGAGTAAAAGGAATAACATATTATTTGTTTGTCAGTTGACCCAGTTCCTAGCAGAACGAAAAAAGGCCAACTGGAGTCCTGTTCTCTTACTTGGGCTGTATTCCTCAAAAATTTCGTGTTCCAAAAATTTCAACATCTGGGCTCCAATACTTTCATGATAATATAAATATCAAACTGTCCTTAGTGTACATGAACATTTCAATACCAGGACAGTTTTAAGATCACCTAAACTCTCGTCACTGAGGTCTTATGTTCGAACTCTGAGATGTGTTTAAGTATTTTGTGCTAGAGTGTTTGCCAGTTACTTGAGGAAGGACAGTACTTCTGCTCAAACTTCTCAGGTCTTCTTTCATTAAGCAAAACCGGATGTCATATTAAAAACTTGTTTGCATTAAAAATGTGTACTAAAAAAAGCATTCAGAAAAAACATCTTAAAATAGGTATTTGATTAATTCTTGTTTACTACAAGTGTAATATCCAGTTTAAAATTGGGTCATGCATCGATTGATATTGTGCTTTCTAGATGACTGTTTATATATGTATTCAAGCCCATACCTTGTTTTTACTGGTAAATCTCTAGTCAATTGCTTTATATTTATGTGGTTCACACATTATATATCAATCAACTAAGTTATTTGTTGTTGACTAAATTTGTATTCATGCGTATTACATATTGCATATATGTATAATAGATGCAATACAGACGTGACTGCAGTTTCCATTGATTTAAAAAAAATATAGAACTTTTATCTAATAAGTCGGAACTTTGTTTTCTGTGAGATTACCGGCAAGCTAAATCGTGTTATTGGTAAACCACACTATTTTTTTGCAAGTGCCTCTGCCTGACAAAAAAAGGCATTTCATTGCATGCAGGACAAAAGTGTGTAATAAAACATGCACCGCCGTCTACTGTTCAGCTGCCTGTCTAACATAATGCAGGTCAGCTTGGTAGCGAGTGTGTAATGGGGGTCACTACCTCTCTGTGTTATGGGGTGATGACCTCTTGGGGCCTTTGTGGGAACTAACTTTAAACTACCGTAGCCATCCATTGTACTGTGGGGTCTTGAAGATATCAAGTTTATTTGATTGAAGTTGTTTTAAAAACATATATATTGATAGAGTAAAAGGATGGTTAGAAAAAGCCACCTGCCTTTGTTGAATGATTTTTTAAATGTTAATTGTTAATTTTTTGTTTTAAATTAGGCCATAATAAATTAACTGTTAGTTATCCTGGCCCGCCCCCAAATTTTCATGGTGCCCAGACCCTTTTATTTTCATTAAAAAAAAAAGAAAGAACTAAAAAAAATTCAAAATATTTTCTTTTAAAGCCTCCCCCAATTTCCCTTTTTAAGGAAAAATTTGATGATAATCTAGCTATAAATTTATAATTGCCTAAATGTGTTGTTTTTTTGTCTCAAGAATTATTCGCCCTCTGCCTCAATGTAAGGTCTGCCCTTTCACATTGAGCCTGCACTACTCTGAACCTTGTTTGAATCCTGATAATATTTAACTCTTTAAAGATTATTGACAGCCACAAAATTTGTTGTTGTTTTACTATTCTGTTATCATTATGAAGAGTTGCCCAGAAATAAGTGACGATTATTGTAGACCAGGAACAGCGTGCGGGTTAATCGCTGGCTCATCTGGGTATACATTGTGTAAATGGTAACATCAGCAGAAATATGTTTATTAACTGAAACAATGTCCATTCAACCAGTGTTGGTGGTCGCCTCCATTAATCTACTTCCTCTCATTAGAAGCTACATTTTCTGTTTTTCATGTTGCTGACTTTTACTATTACTCAGTGCTGTATATATTTTTCACCATCTTTATCGAAACAGTTGCTGTTCCGGGAAATTTCAGGTACGAGCCTCCAATCACCTGTCCCCCCCCCCCCCCCTCTGAATCCTCCAGTGGTTTTACATCATAGCAGTGTCTGTGATTCAAGTCCTACTAACTTATATTTATGGGGGAAATACAATGCTAAAGAAATATTCTGTGTCAGTATAAGTAATTTGTTTATTATTGAATTTATCATGTATTCATGATATATAAATATTGTTGTGTGGTGTGGTAAGATTAATTGTAGGAAATATGGTATTAAATAATTCACAAAAGATCTGTTTGTGTTCTTTCCACCTGCATGTATGGTAGTATACATGGTGCACACCTTCACTGTACACATTCTGTTATACAGGTAAAGGTATGGCAGTCTCAGCGAGTCATAATCTATTTATAGAACAGTCATTGAGGACACTATATATACATGTGTGTGTTGTGCATACACACCACAGTGCGATCATATCTGCCCCTAGTTTCTTGTTTACTATTCATTGCACACATAGTTTAGATTTTAAAATATTGTAGACAGGGGGATACATGTACAATGTTTTTATCTCATGTATTATATTAAGTATACCAGCGTGTAAGAGGTATTTGTCAGTGGTGGTATAAGAAGCGGAAAGGGCGTGTGGCTTGTTAATTTCTAGAAAAGGTCAAATGTGATAACTAATTGTTTAATTGGGGTTATTTTTATTATTAGAGGTTAGTAGTAGGTCTAATGGTTGGAGAGAGTGTGTTGGAGAGGGTAATAGCAGTATGTATAGGGGTTGGAAAGGGGAGGGTAATAGTGGTAGGTCTAGAGATGGGAGTGGGGGCTGGTGAAGAGGGTAATAGCAGTATGTAAAGTGGTTGGAAAGGGGAGGGTAATAGTGATAGGTCTAGAGGTGGGAGTAGGGGCTGGTGGAGAGGGTTATAGCAGTAGGTCTAGAGGTGGGAGTGAGGTGTTGGAGAGGGTAGTAGTAGTAGGTCTAGAGATGGGAGAGAGGTATTGGATGGGGTAATAGCAGTGGTTGGAAAGGGGAGGGTAATACTAGTAGGTCTAGAGGTTAGAGTGGGGGTTGGTGGAGAGGGTAATAGTGGTAGGTCTAAAGGTGAGAGTGGAGTGTTGGAGAGTGTAATAGTGGTAGGTCTAGAGGTGGGAGTGAAGTGTTGGATGGGGTAATAGCAGTAGGTCTAGAGGTGGGAGTGAGTGTTGGAGAGGGTAATAGTAGTAGGTCTATGGGTGGGAGTGGAGTGTTGGAGAGGGAAATAGTAGTAGGTCTAGAGACGGGAGTGGAGTGTTGGAGAGGGTAATAGTAGTAGGTCTAGAGATGGGAGTGGAGAGTTGGAGAGGGTAATAGTGGTAGGTCCAGAGGTTAGAATGGAGTGTTGGAGAGGGTAGTAGCAGTAGGTATAGAGGTGGGAGTGGAGTGTTGGAGAGGGTCATAGAAGTAGGTCTAGAGGTTGGAGTGGAGTGTTGGATGGGGTAATAGTAGTAGGTCTAGAGGTTGGAGCGGAGTGTTTGAGAGGGAAATAGCAGTAGGTCTAGTGGTGGGAGTAGAGTGTTGGAGAGGGAAATAGCAGTAGGTCTAGAGGTGGGAGTGGAGTGTTAGAGAGGGTAATAGTAGTAGGTCTAGAGGTTGGAGAGGGAAATAGCAGTAGGTCAAGAGGTTGGGGCGGAGTGTTGGAGATGGAAATAGCAGTAGGTCTAGAGGTGGGAGTGAGGTGTTGGAGAAGGTAGTAGTAGTAGGTCTAGAGATGGGAGTGAGGTATCGGATGGGATAATAGCAGTAGGTCTAGAAGTGGGAGTGAGGTGTTGGAGAGGGAAATAGCAGTAGGTCTAGAGGTGGGAGTGAGGTGTTGGAGAGGGTAGTAGTAGTAGGTCTAGAGATGGGAGAGAGGTATTGGATGGGGTAATAGCAGTAGGTCTAGAAGTGGGAGTGAGGTGTTGGATGGGGTAATAGAAGTAGGTCTAGAGGTTGGAGTGGAGTGTTGGATGGGGTAATAGTAGTAGGTCTAAAGATGGGAGTGAGGTATTGGATGGGATAATAGCAGTAGGTCTAGAAGTGGGAGTGAGGTATTGGATGGGGTAATAGAAGTAGGTCTAGAAGTGGGAGTAGAGTGTTGGAGAGGGTAATAGTAGTAGGAGGTCTAGAGGTTGGAGTGGAGTGCTGGAGAGGGTAATAGTAGTAGGTCTAGAAGTGGGAGTGAGGTGTTGGAGAGGGTAATAGCAGTAGGTCTAGAGGTGGGAGTCTAGCCCAGTCCAAAAACTTATATAAGAAAGTTTTTCAGTTACTTGCGGAAGGGCAGTGGATTGAATCAGATTCATTCCAAGTTCATCCTCCACCAATATAGACTGTATGCTATATATTACATGTCATGTGTTAAAAATGGCAACATTAAACATCCTTAAAACAAATAAGAAAGAAAATGTGTAAGATGGGACTGGTTTGGGTAGACAAGTAGTAGTGGTAGTAGTAGGCATGGGGGTGGGGGAGATATGGGTGTTAGTTAATTGGTGATTTAGATTTAGAATTTTTTGCTGGTTGTATAAATTATATATAATATTGTGCTAACCAGGATATTGTGTAAGTGATATTATACAATGTTTGTATCCGGTTGTTAGTGTTCCTATTGTTGCATTATACTTTACCAGGATTTTTGTTGTAGAGTGTACTCTTAGGAAATAATCAGTTTCTTTGCAGATAAGAATGAGTTATTGTGTTTAATTAAGTGAAGATAGGCTTAAGTTTAAACACTGACTCCGGATTCTGTTATTATGATTTCATCTTCTTAACTTTCATATTGTATATTACTATATACACTTCAACCTTTGGTTTGTTAGAGGGGTGAGACAGGGGTGCCATTCTATTATCATTCAGCGATTGACCTGAAGCAGGCAGTTAATCCACCAGGTTGATAATCCATTCAGCACTTGATATTGGTTCCAGCGCCTCCATTTTCCTTAGACAAGTTAATAATATCTTGGTAAGACACTGTACAAACAATACCACATGGCCAGTGGGCGAAGTCATAGTCTTTCTCATGTCAGGTCATTTGTGAAGCTGACTGAGAGCTGTACAATGTAGGCCCAGACCGGACTGAATTAACAAATGATGTTATAAGTATTAACAGCTAGATAATAGCTGATGTTTAATGCTGTCTCCGATTTCTTATGTGATGTATTGAGAAGGGGGAAAAATACGATAACGTGACAAGAAAATTGAGGGAAATCAATATTTTCTGCGGAAGAGCACAAACCGTTTGCATCCATACAATGACAGTTAATGTTCATTGATCAATATGTTGATTTGTAAAATAAATGCATTGCTTTTTATGTCATTTCGTTTCCCAGCCTAACTACATAGAATTGGCTGTGTTGTAGGCTTTATTGCCTGGCAGTGTTGGAGAAAGATATATCGGCTGGACTGATTGTTTGTTTTATTGTTAAAGACCCATTGAATAGACTCTTGGTCTGTAGGGACACCAAAAAAAATAGTTGTATGGCTCAATGACACAGGTTACTAGGTATATGTAATCAGTGTTGTTTACTTCATTTATATTGTTGCGAAGTGCATTTGCCATAGTCTGCAGGCTGTTACATTATTTTTTATTTCACTTGTCCAGTAGGACAAGTATTTCTAAAATCTGCTTGTCCTGACCAAAAACACCTTGTCTTTACTTTAATCTAGAGTTATGGTACTAGTCCTATGGATATAAAATTAAGAATAACTATAAGATATATAAGACAATAAGGTATGCCATGTTTAGTTAATTCTGAATTTTCACTTGTCCAGTTGGACAAGAAGCTTTATATTTTACTTGTCCGTACCCATGATTCATTTTTCCCGGACAGTCAGGCGAGCATTAATGTAAAGCCCTGGTCTGTAGATTGATAATGAGGGGGGAGGAAAATAATTATGATTTTGTAGATTCCTGAAGCAATGTGTTCCAGAATCCAATTTCATACGACTGAGATATTTAAGGCCCATCTACCCTACTTGAAATCCTGGCGTGTCTAAGACACTAGTTTCATTGACTATAAGGCTTTTAAGGCCCATCTACCATACTTGAAATACTGCCATGTCCAAGACTTAAAGTTACCATGACTTTAAGGCCCATCAACTGTACTTGAAATACTGGCGTGTCCGAGACAATAGTCTCAATGACTATAAAGCTTTTAAGGCCAATCTACCATGCTTGAAATACTGGCGTGTCAGAGACACTAGTCTCAATGACTTTAATACTTTTAGGCCCATCTACCCAACTTGAAATACTGCCATGTCCAAGATCATTTTAAGTTCCCATAACTGGCTTTCAAGACCCATCTACCCTACGTAAAATACTGCCATGTCCAAGATACTTTTAAGTTCCTATGCCTATAAGACTTCTAAGGTACATCTACCCTACTTGAAATATTGCCATGTCCAATGTACTTTTTAAGTTCCCTTGACTATAAGACTTCTAAGTTGGCCCATCTACCCGACTTGAAATATTGCCATGTCCAAGACCCTAGTCTCAATGACTATAAGGCTTTTAAGGCCCATCTTCCATACTTGAAATATTGGCATGTCTGAGACGCAGATCTCAATGACTTACTGGTTTTTAAGACTTAAAATACTACCACGTCTAATGTACTTTTAAGTTCCCATGACTATAAGACTTCCAAGTTGGCCCATCTACCCACCCTATTTGAAATATTGCCATGTTAACCATCAAAGCAAACATGTACACGAATGAGAGTCCCATTTGTTTGAAATCTCAAACAAGAGTCGCCAAAAGCAGTGAATCTGAAATATTCCTTGTCTAAAAGTTATTTAAGGGCTTTTAATAATCACACCTTACAAAAATAAGGAGTCCACAGAGTAACAAGAATACCCCTCTGTAAATATATGAGTACCCATCTCTTGTACTTGGTATTACAAAAAGTAAACATATAATATTGTACAGTACTAAACATTATAAAGAGTACCTACATATTGTACTGAGTATTATAAGAGTAAGTGGCTATTCTAATCAGTATTTTTAAGAAGAGTACACATTTATTGTACTTTGTATATTATGGGAGAACCTATCTATTGTGCTTCCAATGAGAAGGTATATTAAAGGTAACATGTATGGATTTAATAGACCCGAATTAAACCGCAATCACAAGCATGTCTCCGCAATACTTTCAGCTGGGAATTCCTTCTTCCTTTCTTATTTTAGCTACATGAACATTCTTGCTTACAACAACAGCACCTCACCTGAATTATCCAATACCGCACTTGTGTTGAAAACATGTACACACCACAGATGTTGAAAGGATTGATTAAAGACAAACTGCTCCAGTTAGTTAGTAGTTATAAAAGTACAAGTTAACCCTCGCCACCTGTCTATGCTGAGAGGTGTAATAGCAACAGTGCATTTATCAGTATCATTAATCGGGTCTTGTATACAATATGCAGTCCCTGAGAACTAGATTAAACACATAAAAGCTTTGTTACTCAAATGCTATAGATATAGCGACTGGACAGCTCAAATGTGTGCTGATCAATAACTGTTTGTGAGCTGGTTTCTTCACAAACTGCAGACAGTTTAAATAAATGTGGGCTATTATACAAACTACCTGACGACATCCTCAGATTACTGATGTGAAATTGGTGTATAACGGATTATAGTTTTAAATATTATGTAAGTAATTAAAAAATAAAACACTCTTGTTTAATGATTGTAAAGTTAGTCAGCAGTGGATAAAATTTGTAGCGGTAGTTTTTACGTTCATTCAGGACACAAATAACTCTGTATTGTTATGTGTGAAGAGGGGGGGATATAAGAAGGAAGTGTGTTGCCACACTCCAGTGAGCTTCGAGACTACAAAAAGCCGTTAACGTTTTAAGTTTATATATATTCCATACATGAGTGTACAGTTTAGACACGACTGCTCTCATTGAAAAATAGTTTCTGCCTTTGTGGGTAGGGAGAGTAGTGTATTCTCGTAATTGTATTATTTCGTACATGTATAATTATTGTACATTGGGATACATGACGACAGTTCCATTTCACAGTATCGGACTATCGGTAGTGTATTGGTGTATTTTCTTTCTGATTGTAGTGTTTGTCGTATAACTATTGATTCTTTGTGCAAGGATACAAATGTGTTATCAATGTAATGGCTGCATTATCTAAATGTGTGATTGGTTAATGTACTCATGTATCTGCGTCATAACTTGAAATATCAGTTACCGTATAGTCTCAGCTTAACACGCCAAGACGCCCAGTAGTGGGACCTTACACAGGAGACAAGAAAGTGTGCTGATCATTTTTTTTATGTAGGGGGAAAATGAACAAAAAATGTTATTCATTAGTGTTACAATAATACGTTGGTACTCATTTGGTAAAATTAATGTTAAATAATGTGTTATTTATTAACAAAAGTAATGTTACAATAATTTGGCATTCATTGATTAAAATAGTGTAAAATAATATGTTATTTATTAATAAAAGTAGCATTATAATAATATGTTATTTGTTAATAAAAGTAGCATTATAATAATGTTATTAATTGTTATTAATTGATAAAAGAAACAGTGGTACAATAATATTAATGGGTGAAAGTAGTGTTACAATAATATGTTATTGATTGATAAAACAGTGGTACAATAATATTAAACAGTCTTGGACTGGGTTATATTGTATGGAGCCTTTATTTAGGGGTGGGGTGACTGTGATAAGGATTTAATGGTGTTTGTTGAGAAGCTTGGCCCACATTAAGATAACAAAACAAGCTGTTATGACCTGATTATAATGGAAAAGCACACGCATGAAAAAAGTGTCACTTGTAATACACATACTGTTATACACATACTGAATTTAATTCCTCCTTAAATTGAGATCTTTATGAATGGAATTAGAGGTGGAGGGGGAGTCGAGGGAAAAAAATACTTATCATGCAGTAAGGTATAGATTTGATATAATGATATTGGAAGTGTCATGAATGAGTAGAGCTTGAATTGAAATTGACATAGAAAATAGTTTTTGTGTGGTTAAGAATCAAATGGTGTATTGAGTTGGAGAACTGTCCAGTGTATTTTGGTTGATTATAATGATAATTGATGTCTGAGTGTCATCTGTACTGTCTCAAGATTATACCTCTCACCGCTGATGTCGCAAGTCCGAGCTCAGCTTTGTCTATTTTGTTGTTGTTGTATGGTGTTTATTGTCACTTTCATTAGTTTTTCAGTTATATCGCGACAGTATGTACTTGAGACAGTATTCTAAGCGCTGCCACACTGGAGTATCATGTCGCAGATACATGACATGATATCCCACCCAGTCACATTATACTAGCCTTAGGCTGACCATACCTAGAACTATACTCTACATGATGAGCGCAAAGCGAGGAAGCTTCTAGTACCATTTTTTTAAGTCTTTGGTGGTGGTATGACCTTAATGTAAGAAAGTGCAGTAAAGAAGGACTGGTACCACTCAGTTTCATACGGAGGTCTTCCTCAAACAATAAAACTTGATATGCCATATATTACTTTACAATGTGTTCAAAATGGTGTTAAACCACACAGGTGGTGTGTGCAGTTCATAGATTAATACTGGGAGTGGATAGGTGGCATACATTTGTCAAGTAGGTACTGTTAATAATAACTTTATTATATGACTGTTAAAACAGCGATCTGGTGATGACCCTTGGTGGTTAGGTTTTATCTTCAGACATACACATGGTGTATGTTTGGTAAAGCTGTAGTTTGTAACACGGTGATGCACATGTATGCATACATTTTATAAAGCTGTAGTTTGTAACAGAGTGATGTACATGTATGCATACATTTGATAAAGCTGTAGTTCGTAACACGGTGATGCACATGTGTGCATACATTTGATAAAGCTGTAGTTTGTAACACGGTGATGCACATGTATGCATACATTTGATAAAGCTGTAGTTCGTAACACAGTGATGTACGTGTATTCATACATTTGATAAAGCTGTAGTTTGTAACATGGTGATGCACATGTATGCATACATTTGATAATCGTAACACAGCGATGCACATGTATGCATACATTTGATGAATCTGTAGTTTGAACACAGTGATGTGCATGTATGCATACATTTGATGAAGCTGTAGTTCGTAACACAGTGATGCACATGATTGAATGCATACATTTGATGAAGCTGTAGTTTGTAACACAGTGATGTACATGTATGCAAACATTTGATGAAGCTGTACTGTACAATGTATACACATTTGATTAAGTGTGTAAGGTGATCCTTAAAAAGTTGGTTGTTTGCTGTGCTCAAAACTTGTAGTTTTTATGTAGGAATGTAGGGAGTAACGGCCGATGTACACACATTTGATAGACATAGCTTTGGGTATGTGATTTACGGATATTTTGAGTTTTTAGTTTGTGCTATACATACATAAATTGTTACGTGCATGATGTACGCAATACACCAGTCCTTGGACTTACCTGTGGAATTTACCATTTAATCTGTATGTACATTTTTATGACCCAGTTATTTGTAGAAATATGTAGTCTGGTAGCTGCCTAATACAACACAGTTTGGGTTCATGTATTACATAAAATAGTGTTTCAGTTTTTTGCAATATTAATCTAGCTCTAATTTGATAAAATGACCCAATATTGCAGGTGCTTTCACTTTGTGTAGAGTGTGAGGGGAAAACTGGGTGAAGTTTTATATTTGTCAACGTCTGTCAAATTTTCAACATCATTTCTTGATGTACATATAAAGAATTGGTTGCCGTTGAATAACTTCTGAAAGTCTTTATCTATTTGATTAATATTTGATGTGTTGTATAATTTAAAAATGCAGGTCAAGTTTAATATTTATGAATGTCTACCAGACATTACAGGAGTTGTAGCACCTTCTTAAATTAATGTTTGATAAAATTTTCTACCATAATTTATAGTGGGGGCAATCCTGTTCAAATGACAGATTTCTAATCTCAGTTCAAACTGCATCCTGACTTATAAATGGGTTGTAAAAACCATATCCATCCCATCTATCCATCAATCCATCCGTCTATCTGTTCATCCGACCATCCCATCCATCAATCCATTCCATCCATCCGTTCATTCCATCCCATCATATCCATCCATCCATCCATCCATCCATCCATCCATCCATCCATCCATCCATCCATCCATCCATACATCCATCCATCCATCCATCCATCCATCCATCCATCCATCCATCCATCAATCAATCAATCAATCAATCCCAATCAATCCATCTATCCAAACAAACAAAAACAAAAATGTGCAACATATTAAATCATTGTGTCCAAAAACATGCATCATCCAGTCTTCACATGACAAGTGATATGACCTAGTAAACATGCTGCGCAGGCATTTATTTTCCAATGGTGTTATCATGTACTTCGTTGTGACCCAATACACTCACAGCTCTGGTGAATGTTGTGTGTTGTGTAATCTGTAATTAATAAGGCTGTCTGGCCATAGATTATAATAATATTATTTATGATACTACTCACACAGCCAAATCTCATTTTGTCGATATCCATAGAGACATAAAAAAAATTGACACGGCTTTTACTTCAACTAATATTTATTTTGTTTTATGGAGTTTAGCGTCGCTTTCAACAATTTTTCAGTCATATCGCGACGGTGTCTACTCGAGACAGTTTTCTGAGCGCTGTCACACTGGAGTATCATGCCGCAGACACATGGTATGATACCCCACCCAATCACATTATACTGAAACCGGACCGACCAGACCTAGAACTCTCCTCTAAATGCTGAGCGTCAAGCGAGGAAGCTTCTAGTACCATTTTTAAAGTCTTTGGTATGACCCGGCCGGGGATCGAACCCACGACCTTCCACATGCGAGGCGAACGCTCTACCACTAGACCATGCCGCGGTTTTAATAAATACATAATATTATGTATAATATTAGTGTGTTTTTGGCAATGGGGGTATGGTAATTTGTAAAGTTAATAATAATAATAAAGATTAAAAATAGAAATATTCAGAATACAAAACATACAAAAATAGGTAAAATATAGACAAGGTTTTACCTCCAGCGTCTTCCATGACCCTAAAATTTTTGTGCTTTTGTCACTAATTAATCAAATAACCCTTAAATAACTCTCTGGTCTGCCTATAATGTCATCATATGGGGGACAAATGACATGCAATTTCAAAGTGTGAGGGAAGTCACTGAAAAGACCCCCACAAGTTAGGAGTTGGACCATATGACCGACCCTCAACTGAAATGCTGAAGGGGAAAGAAGCCCTACAGTCTATAAAGTAACATGACACTCGTGATAACTTGGGGCGGGATGAGGGGCCTTGACAGACAGAGAGAGACCAAGAACACTCATTATGTGTACAGAGAAACTTGATATTGAAAAATTGATTACAATCTCAAATCATCCTGCTGGTATTGCACTTGGTCACACTCTTTTCTTAGGTTAAGTTACCATAGCTACCAAAAACAAGAACAACCCCCTGTATAAGGTGATAGTAAAGAATAAAATAATTGCGCTTAAGAAAAATGAGACAATATTTTACGTTTGGCCTTAAAGTTCTTGAAAGGGTGGTGTTATTAGGCTAAATGTAAAATAATACATGTTTGTTGTATGCTACCTTAGTATGGTGCAAAAGTTCCATAAAAAAAAATCTGCAATGTGGCCATCTGACCATATACCTACTGAAAGATTTATGGAGTGAATTGTCATTGCAGTGATGGTCTAGCGGTAGAGTGTTCAACTCATATGCAGATTAGTTCCTTGGTTCGATCCAAAACCGGGTTGTACCAAAGACCTAGAAAATGGTAGTAGTAGTTCCTTGCTTGGTGCTCAGAATTTAAAGGATAGTTCTAGGTCTGGTCAGCCCAGTTTCAGTATAATGTGACTGGGTGGGGGTATCAAACCATGTTTCTGCAGCAGTAGCTTGTGGATACAGTCTCAAGTAGATATAGTTGTGACTAGAAAAATTGTTGAACAGCACTTGATATGCTCCAAGTGCAATATTTAGTGAATCGGCCTTGACAGATCTATTATTATGTGGTTATCAATTCCTGAAATATGCTGTGAGATTATATTGCATTCCTTCACAATAAATGATGCCATTCATTTATAATAACAATAGACAACAATCATATTGTGATATTTGATATGAGACCAGTAAATTGATGCAGTCCTAGGCAATCATTAAAAAAACATTTGTTTGCAGGGCTCTGACCCAGAATATAATGTGGGTAGTAGCTAGCTAATTTTCATTTTTTTGTTCAATATGTATTTTAATACGTCCCCAATTGCATATATCTAGGCAAGTGTTTGTATTCATTAGTTCAGATCCGACAGATTTCAACAAATTGATAATGATATGTTTTGTTTTACTTTCAGATGAATTAAGCCATGTAGGTAGAATGTGTACCCCACCCTGACATCAGTTCTGTGGAACACCCAAAATTGCAGATATACAGTGTCTACAACACGGTAAAGTAAAAAATACCTTCCAATGATATTTTAAAATAAAAACAGTGTCCACTGCTAGTATGCGTCCTTGTTCATGCCAGCAACACAATTTACATTTACAATGTAGGCCCAGAAAAGAATCTGCAGGCATTACTCATAGTCCGGCCAGAATAGTTATTGTGGTTGGGTAACTTGGTGTTACTCGTAATCAGGCTAGGATTGTCATTGTTGTTGGGTAACTTGGGCATTACTCGTACTCAGGCTAGGATAATCATTGTGGCCGGGTAACTTGGGCATTACTCATAGTCAGGCTAGAATAGACATTGTAGTTGTGTAACTTGGGCGTTACTCGTAGTCGGGCTAGGATAGTCATTGTGGACGGGTAACTTGGGCATAACTCATTGTCTGGCTAGAATAGTCAGTTGTGGTTGTGTATCTTGGGCGTTACTCGTAGTCGGGCTAGGATAGTCAATGTCATTGGGTAACTCAAGCGTTACTTATAGTCAGGCTAGGATAGTCATTGTTGTTGGGTAACTCAGGCGTTACTCATAGTCAGGCTATGGTAGTCATTGTGGTCAGGTAACTTTGGCGTTACTTATAGTCGGGCTAGGATAGTCATTGTGGTCAGGTAACTATGGCGTTACTTATAGTCGGGCTAGGATAGTCATTGTGGTCAGGTAACTATGGCGTTACTTATAGTCGGGCTAGGATAGGCATTGTGGTCAGGTAACTATGGCGTTACTTATAGTCGGGCTAGGATAGTCAGTGTTTGGCTCTCAGTCGGGATATTCTTTTAAACAGCCTTTGTAATTGATGATGGAAAGGTTGGGTAAAAATATAGTGATGGTTCTATTATAAAACAGATGCAGTGAGGTTGTGGTTTTTTTTCATCATTATTTGGGTGTCTTTGCTCAGATCATCGCCAAATTTCAAAAAGACTTACAATAGTGCTTCACTTAGATTTTAGTAAAAAAAAAAAATATTTGGAATTATTTCGAACCATCCGGTAAGGGCATGAATTACTTTGCAAGACAGCATCACTTTAATTTCGCGTATCATTGGACCTGGCGTATGTGTATTTTAATGTCAAAATTTATTTCCCTGAGTTTTGACAAAATTAAAAAAGTTATGTCTGAAATACGACCTAGACAGATCATTAACGCAACAAGGTAATATTGATGCAGATGTCTAACCGATACTTTCTTACAACTATCAATGATTAATATGGAACAAATAGTTATATGTTGAAGTTGATTGTACAACCAAGTATTTAATTCCACTTGCTCCAGACTTGTGTGGAAACCACAAGCAATGTTTGCGGTATCACAGGCATATGTATGATTTTATGTTTATATATATGCATGTATATGTAAACAATTGTTTTCCTGTATTTGATCTCACCAGCTGTGGCTGAGGTGTAGTTTTTACATTGGTTTCTATCTACATAAGGCAGGCACAGCACAATACAACATTACAACAGAAGCATTAGCCACAGCAGTTGTTTATGCAATGTTGAAGAATTTCTGACATCCTACCTGGAATGTTTGATGTACATTCTTTGTAGTTAGTATACAGGGAAGCTCTAGTGGTGTACTGGGTGTTCCAGGAAACACTGCCTCACTGCCAATATCTCTCCTTCATATAACATCTGCGTAAGGCTGAGTAAAACAATAACTGGTTTTGTCTTCTGCCAGGCTGCTACAATGATGTTGATAGTAAAATTAACTAATTATTTTGATGGTACAAAAGCATTGGACCCAGAGTCACGAGTACGAAACGACAAATTTTTGTATAGAATACATTATTTACTTGACCTGAGAGTATGCAAACAAAAATATAAATAAAAAATGCATTGTTTTCAATAATTGCAAACAGGTGTTAGTTTACAAATCACTGGATGTTTTTTTTCTGTTTCTCACATTAGGTACAAAATGCGTAACCGCGATTTCGTTCAGAATGCCACCCCTGTTATAAGTGTGCCTTTTCCATGGTCATGACCTTTTTTTTGTTTCTATTTTTTTTCCCCACCTCACTTGAAATTTATAGCAAATCTGGCTGATTTAGAAGAGGAATGGGTATACCTCTCCTATTTCATGAGCTGGGCCTTGATTAGCTCAGTCAGTTAAACATCTGACTATCAATCCAGGGGTTGTGAGTTCGAATCCTCTTCCAGCAACAGTCTCTGTGATGATTGATATGCGACATTGTGTCTCATTATCGTTCATCTCTCTTCACTGATTCAAGTGGGGAAGTTATCAGTTACTTGCAAAGATGGGGTGTACTCGAGTACTGGTTAACCTTTCAGGATCCCAGGAAAGAGTGGTTAGTTTAACTGATCGTCTGCTAGCCCTCAATGGCATAAAAATGACACTTAATATTCAATCAATCAATAGATTTGGTGACGCCACCCATCTCCATCCCTGAATGAAATATACTGAATCTGCCTATGTTCTTTCATACCTGTGATTGACCACAATTGTGCGTTAAGTTATGATATAACTGCTATTTTCAGGGACATATAATGTTAAACACACCCTGTCATGTATATAGTTTTCAGCGATAATAAGATGACGGGCTTTATCATGTGTATTGGCAGAAATGTACATCTCTCCATTAAACTGTTTGCCGGATTGAGAAAAGTTGCCACCGAGAGCATCCCATCAGTAATGAAAATATGTTATCTTGGTGGGATGTATTGATTTTATTCATGCATCAATCCGTGCCTCAAATATGTCTGCTTTGTTGTGTACTGCGTTTGTGTTGACCAAGTCAGGTGATAATAATGAGGTAGCATCAATGGTCGTAAACGACATGTATAAATTCTGCAATATTTTTGTCGCTTGGAAGTGTGACATTTTTGCGGTTGATGATTAATTAAAATTTTGAACTTATCAACTTTGTTCACTAACATGGTGGCCTGTGGGGTGCTGGGTAAGAATAAAATCACTGTCAATCTCTGCATAGGGTTGCCATACCCTCCACATTGGTGTTGTGTTTATTAGTATTAAATGATAAACAGCTGTGTGGTTACAGGGTGCCAAATGAATGATGGCATGACACGGATCACTATAGCTCATGTGTGTCTCAGGGTCTAGGAGGGGGGGACTACGAATTAAGCATTGAAAACTTTGCAGTGTTAAAATTCTAGGTTCATTATGCGTATCACTTTGTTTTCAGTCAGTATGCTACTCTGTTGTGTCTGTGTATGGTGAGTGGAATTCCTGTTGGTGTCATATTGATTGATTGATTGATTGATTGATTGATTGATTAATGTTTCACTATTATCGTCATTTTTATGCCATCGAGTGCTAACAGATAAGTTAACCTAACCACTCTTTCCTGAAAATCTGGAAGTACCAGTACTCAAGCACACCCAACTCCCAGACAGATAACTTTCCATCTTGATGGCGTCAAATAACCTTTAATGTGTTGGTATGCCGTAAAACCTCAATTTTGTTTATTCATTTTTTACTAACAAAACATTGTTAGATAAAATGGTACCAAGAATAGTCACAAATGATCACATCCTTGTTGTTTGCTTGAAATATGCTGGGTCCTTGAAACAAAGACTGAAACCATAGTCTGTATTGTTTGGTTTAGTCATTAGAAAAAGTTGCAGGCTGTGGGTTGGAACCTGGCTTGGTTCAAAAACTTTGTGAGGAAGCAACTTGCCAGCTACTTTTTGGAGGACAGTGTTTCTGCCATTAATCTTGTATCCTATAATTTGTTGAAAAATGGTATTAAACTTTATTTAAAAAAGTAATTTATGTTTTGTTTACTTGTGCTGTACATATTTGTACCAATAATTGTCCTCATGGCCATAAACTTTATGCACCATGTCTCAGCACATGTACATTTTCTTGTAAATGCCGCGTAAAGGTTTCTCGAGCACAGTATTTATTCACCTGCTTATTTATCCGTATTTAGAAGTAAACGATACATACACACTTTTACATCTGTAGCAGCTTGCAAGTACACTGATGTTGGGTTTTAACATGATGTTAAAGGGGCACACAACAGTTTTCATAAAATTTCGCTTAAAGGGAATTAATCTGGGGGGGGTGGGGTTTGAAATTTTAAAATTGACTATATAACTTCTTTTCCAATGTATCGTGCCTTTATTTACTCATTAACAATGAATTGCCAAAAAGATATCTATTTAAACATGTCAAAATATTATATTGAAAAAGGATTTCCTAACTTGAGCTAAGCACCTAGGTTAGACTTAAATAGATTTGCACATATTTTGTGAAGTATAAAATGAATGATTTCATTTTTATTTCAATTTGATCCATTATACAGGTTTAAACATAGTAAAACTTGTTTCATCATAGAAAAGAGTCAAAATGACAATGCTTAGGTGCTGTATTTCACAGGTGTCTATTTTTAGAATGGGGATTTCATTTCAAGTTTACCACTCAAATTCAAATATCAGTTTTGTCACTTTTTGATGGATTTGACATACGAAACCAGATGAGATGCTTTTAATCCATTTTAATAATTATTTTATTTTTTTAAGACATTTATAGCATTTCCCCCTGGTATACTCCCTTTAAAGCTGCATGTATTTAAATTATTTACATATAAAATTTACACAACACATATACATTGGGGGTTAATAGACTTGATTCGAGGGATATCAGGTTCTGGGATAGACTGGATTAAATTCAAATATATGTAAAGCACTTTGTGTCACAATGATCACAAATTTGCCAAACAGGACGGATTTTAAGCATCAACTAGAACTCTGCCCCGTTTTCCAATTTAAAAACAGATATAAGGATCTAAGTACACACCAAATAAATTTAATTTTCATCTTATATTTGGAAAATAACTGGTTGAGTGAAAATCTTTCAAAACATCCCCGTGTGCCCCCTTTAAATATTCTATTGAGACCTTGTCGTGGATAACATGACTTGTTATAATGAAATGCGCACAACATTTATTTTTATCTTCCTTCCTAGAATTAATGATTTATGATGGAAAAGTAAGTTTTTCATGTTTACAAGTTACCTGTGTAATGCTGATAAAGAGAAGGGTGTAACCTTAGAAAAAGTCCCCATCTTCCAAGGGTAGAGTGAATGGGTGGGCTTCAAGCATATGTTTTTCACCATATTCACTTAAAAGCGGGGCAGTAGTCTAATGGATAGAGTGTTGGCCGCTCACGCCAGAGGTTGCTGGCTGGATCATCAGCTCTACCCGATGCCTCTGATAAACACTCGGTACTGGTTCTACCCAGGAAGCTGCATATAATATGACTCGAGAGCGGTTCATATCAGCTCTGAGCTTTCATTGCAATTGAGCTAAAATAATTAGTATAAACTAAAAGTGTACATAAATACATTGTATAATTTATTTCAAAAGCGGTCCAGACCCCATGCCACCCCAACCCCCTCCTTTAATCCGCCTGTGGGGTTTGTAAGCATTGTACATGTCCTTTTTACACAAGTTGATGCACAGCTAATGTGTCCCATGTTCTGGGTAATATTTGTGTGTATTGTTATGTAACGGTTAAGGACATTGCCTGCACGCACACCATGCCTGTACATGCAGGCTTATTTGGGAATGTACAATTTGAAGTGTGGTGTATGGGGACAGTCATGCATGTCGTTTTAATCGTTATGTTTATTGATTCGTACCGATTACAAAAAATTTGACGCATTTAGAAATGTCCTTGATAGAAAATCACCCTTGCTGTGTTTTAGGAGAAACACACATAACGTGGTTTGGTCAATTATTTAGTTAAGGACCCTCTATCACCCACTCAATTATTATATAATGACAGACTCCCCTATATCTGGGTTAACAGTGTTAACATTTGAAATGTCTTCTAAGACAAAGATAAGTGAACTCTGATACTTTCTCAAGATCACTGACCTCACTACTGAGGTTGTGGGTTTCAGTCTAGCTGATCGAAAGGTCTCAAAGGATCGAATGAGAAAGTTCCTATTTACTTGGGTTCAGAGTTCGTGAGTTTGAGCCCAGCTCTGTATGTGCTACTTACGGGAGAACGATGATTCTATCATTACATTACAAAGTCTTCCTCCACCAATAAAGCTGCATATGCCATATATAACCTGTCATGTGTCTAAAATGGCGTTAAACCCTTTAATCTCATTAAAAAACAGGTCAGCCTTTATATGTTTTTTTGTAATGTTTTAGTATCGCCATAAAATAAGGAGCAGTATACAGTCATTCTTGGTGGTTGTGTTTAATTATTTGGCAAGTATAGATCACTAGTTTTATGGAGACAGCGAAACAGATTTTTTTTTTTTTTTTTTTTTTTACATATTTATATTATATTATAATTATATTATATAATTATATTGTGTTTAAATGAAAAAATAAAAAAATCAAGTCTCACAAATGTAAGGCATTAATTAACAAACTTTTACACACATTTCTAGTCGGTAAATTTGTCAGTGATTGTACATTCGCAATCATAATTTTATTGTTGGCCTAGCTGTAATAAACTATTCTGTCATAATTATAGAGCATGTACACTTTATTTGTATATTGGTATTCCTGTTCATGCCTATGTATGGTATGTATAGATCACTAGCAATGCCAGGTTACATACATGCGAGGTTAAATTTAGTTGCACAAAAATCAATGTTAAGCTGTCGGTTCGATTTTCCTTGTTAAAACTTTGTATTGTATTGTGGCCAAAAATATCAGATGGCAGCAATTATTGATTATGCATAGGAATAATAATACAAACTGTCTGCTCCTTAAAGTGTAAATAACACCCGATTACCGTAGCCTCTCCAATCAGTCGAGTGTAAATCACAATATATAACCGTAGTTTATCGGATCAGTCAAGTGTATTAACGTAGTTTCTCAAACCAATCAAGTGACACAAGTCTTGTTTACCGTAGTCTCTATAAAATTAATCAGATAACTTTTTCAAGTGTAAATGAAACTAAATTGGCGTAGTCTCTCAAATCAGTTGAGTGACTTGAAAAAGTGTGAATGAAACTAGATTACCGTAGTCTCTCAAATCAGTCAAGGACTTGTAACAAGTGTAAATGAAACTAGATCACCATAGTCTCTCAAATCAATTAAGTGACTTAAAAAAGTGTGATGAAACTAGATTACCATAGTTTCTCAAATCAATTAAGATTTTTAACAAGTGTAAATGAAGTTAAATTACCATAGTCTCCCAAATCAATCGAGTGACACAAGTTTTGTTTACCGTAGTCTCTAAAATTAATCAGATAACTTTTTCAAGTGTAAATGAAACTAGATTGGCGTAGTCTCTCAAATCAGTTGAGTGACTTGAAAAAGTGTGAATGAAACTAGATTACCATAGTCTCTCAAATCAATCAAGGACTTGTAACAAGTGTAAATGAAACTAGATCACCATAGTCTCTCAAATCAATTAAGTGACTTAAAAAAGTGTGATGAAACTAGATTACCATAGTTTCTCAAATCAATTAAGATTTTTAACAAGTGTAAATGAAGTTAAATTACCATAGTCTCCCAAATCAATCGAGTGACACAAGTCTTGTTTACCGTAGTCTCTAGAATTGATCAGATAACTTTTTAAAGTGTAAATGAAACTAGATTGGCGTAGTCTCTCAAATCAGTTGAGTGACTTGAAAAAGTGTGAATGAAACTAGATTACCATAGTCTCTCAAATCAATTAAGGACTTGTAACAAGTGTAAATGAAACTAGATCACCATAGTCTCTCAAATAATTAAGTGACTTAAAAAAGTGTGATGAAACTAGATTACCATAGTTACTCAAATCAATTTAGATTTTTAACAAGTGTAAATGAAGTTAGATTACCATAGTTTCCCAAATCAATCGAGTGACACAAGTCTTGTTTACCGTAGTCTCTAAAATTAATCAGATTACTTTTTCAAGTGTAAATGAAACTAGATTGGCGTAGTCTCTCAAATCAGTTGAATGACACAAGTCTTGTTTACCGTAGTCTCTAAAATTAATCAGATTACTTTTTCAGGTGTAAATGAAACTAAATTACCATAGTCCGTCAAATCAATCTAGTGACTTGAAAAAGTGTGAATGAAACTAGATTACAAGGTTACCATAGTCTCTCAAATCAACCAAAGACTTGTAACACATATGTAAAATGAAACTTAGTTGCCATAGTCTCTCAAGTGTAAATGATATTGGATAACCTTAGACTATCACATCAATCATATGGCTTGAATTATTAAATGTTACAAGTGTTAACATGCCACAGTCTCTTAAATCATCTTGCTGGGTTTGTTTAAAGTTACTGTTTCTTAAATCATCTGGGTTTGTTTAAAGCTACTGCTGTCTCTTAAATCAATTTAGTAGCTTGTTTTTTAAAAGGCAGTGTGTCAAAAAAAGTCTAAAATATAAATATAATTAAGTTTTACATAAAAACAAATATTGAATTCATATCATTTTTCTTTAAAATCAGTTGATTTGGAATTATGAATCTATCAAAACTTGAAAATATATTTCAAATTGGAGTGGTGAAATCTAAATGGAATCCCAATTCTAAA
The DNA here is from genome assembly GCA_029582155.1 of Panopea generosa. Classification (NCBI taxonomy): domain Eukaryota; kingdom Metazoa; phylum Mollusca; class Bivalvia; order Adapedonta; family Hiatellidae; genus Panopea; species Panopea generosa. Next base: position 28,608,353 of record CM055908.1, on the reverse strand, counting down.
AATAGATATGACACATATACTGCTTAATGACATTCACCGAATCATTTGGACTCTAAAATAAACCAAATTCAAAAAGGATGGACAGTACATGGGCAGAAGAAATTAAAATCAAATAGAAATTCAATAATGTCCCAAAATACAATGCAATTTTTATGCCGGAATGTTACTTTTGTCTAACCTGGGCATGTAAGCCAATTTTTGAAATCCCTTTTAAATGTATTTTTAAATGCTACCATGCTTCCTGCTGATGAATGGAATCCCAGTTATCTGCCATTGATGGTGAGGTTATTCGCCCCAGGTAGTGGGTAAACCCCATCACTATTTTTAGGTCATAATATTCATTACAGAACTATAGCACACTTAGTTCACATACTGGTTTTTCGAATTTTATGTTTTGTTTCCAGTTTGCAATATTTTTATGTATTCGCTGGATATTAGGGGCAAATTTATTGGTTTATGGTAAATTAAAGTATTACTGATTTCGAAGACTTCAATCCTGTTGTCCTAAATGATGTTGAATTGGAGGATATTAAACTAAACACAAAGTTTGGATACGGGAGACATTGATGTTACCTTGGACATCTTGTCTGTTCATATGTGTGAATAGATTTCAAAATAACTTCACACCGAGGTATTGCGTAGAACCAAACCAAGGTCATGGTCACACTTCGTAGAAGAACTCCATAAGAATTATATTCTTCCCTTCTAATTCTTTCCATTTTGTATATTGTACTTGTTTATCTGGAAAAAAAATATAAATATGTTTAAGTTGTAGTTGTATGGTGTTTAGCGTCGCTTTCAACAATTTTTCAGTCATATTGCAACGGAAATATGTTTAAACCAAGGTCACATTTAGTCATTCTGCACATTTTGACTTATAGAAATACCTATTTCCTGCCCACTCCTTAACTCTGGCATGCATTGATGAATTTCAGATAAGACCATAATAAATTATTTGCTAGATTATCATCCCCACCCGCCCCCTAATTTTCATGCCGCCCCGACCCTTTTTATTTTCATAAAAAAAAAATATATTAAAAAAACATCAACAATTTTAAAAATGAAAATAAAAATAAAATCATCCTGCCCTCCCCGTTTTTAAGAAAAATTTGGATGATAATATAGCAATTAATTTATAGTGGCCTAAGTTGACACATTTACTAACTAGCAGAATCCATATTCAAGGCCAACACTAACAACCTCTTCTGTATTTTGTTCTGCATATTAAAGGGGCAGGCACATGGCAAGTTTTCGTTGTAAATCACTTTTCTACACAAACAAATACCAACCATGGGTTGAACCTACAACCTCAGCAGTAAGAAGTAGTCTTAAGACATCATCTTCTCTTAAAACCACTCAGCCATGGAGGAACTTTTGTTTGTGAAACAAGAGTTAAATTCAACTTCAACATTGTAGTGTGTCCCTTTATAGGAGATATAATTCACTCACTTGTAACAGTAGACGTACATAAGTCTGCACACAGGAAGGAAAGGGTAGAGTTTTCAAATTTAGGTTAACATACTTAGAACTTTAAACTGAAGAAATGGTTTCAACATTTGATGACTGACATAATTAATGTTATGACGATATGAAATGAGTTAAAGTGGTTGAATCCTCCATGGCCAAGTGCTCTATGGTTTTCGTATCAAGATCAATTACCTCTCATTGCCGAGATCGTGGGTTCGAACCTAACCTAGTCCAAAAACTTAAAACTGAGAAAGCTTGCCAATTTCTTGTGGAAGTACAGGGTGTTCTACTCAGATTCATTCTGAGGTCTTCCTCCAATAAAACTGGTTGCCATTGATAACTTTGTGACTTAGTCTGTTGCTGCTCTCCGTGTATGTTTAGATCTATGGTTCATTGTGCATTTTGCTTAGTGAGTTAATCTGTCATTCCCTATATACTTTAAGATCTGTGCTTTATTGGAGATTCAGGCCTAAATTATAATTTGCTTTATATGTTAATCTGTCACACTTTGTATATTCGGCCTCATTGTAAATTTGCTTTGTGAGTTAGTTTGTCACACCCTCCATGTACACCTCCTTGTACTTTTAGATCTGTGCTTCATTGATAACATGCATTAGAGCTTATCTATCATGTGTACTGTTGTTTTCTCTTCAGACCTGTGATTTTGGTTGGGAGTTACTCTGTCACTCTCTCAATACTTTCAGGTCTGTGTTTTCATAGTGGAGGGCATTGTCTGTATGTAGAGCATCAGACCAAGGATTAGAGGGCCAAGACGCCACCCATTCACTGCCGCGACCATGTTTCACATCCTTGAACATGACGCTTTAGGCCATTATAAATTAATTGCTAGATTATCATCCAAATTTTTCTTAAAAGCGGGGAGGGCGAGGGTTAGACATAAACTCGCGTCCGATCAACCGAGTCTAGTAAATACTTGGTCCGGTCAAGTTCTACTGGAGCGTAGGTAGCCCGACTGGTCGGGTTAATACAAAAGGCAGAACTGAAACAAAGAAAACTTACGAGAAAGCTCTGATTCTGACCAACTTGCAGTACTATGTCGAGTCATTGTTACGATATTGGTCTGGGCTAGTGGAAGTTTGGTCAGGTCTAGTAGTTTTTCTGAGTTACTAGCCCTGTGGTCTAGTGGGAAAAAAAGTTAATGCCGAACCCTGAGGGTGGGAGGATTTTATTTTATATCTTTTATTTTTCAAATTTTTGATGGTTTTTTTTGTTTGTTTTTTTTTATGAAAATAAAAAGGGTCAGGGCGGCATGAAAATTAGAGGGCGGGCAGGGATGATAATATAGCAATTAATTTATTATGACCTTATCTACGTTATTATGCTAAGAATTGAGTTGTGAGGTATTCTATTGTACTCTATTTACTTTCAGGTCAGTGCTGTGTTCTATCCAGGCAAAGATTCTGGTCTACCGTTATACATTGAGTGGAGGTTGCTCCACGCTACATGGAAAACGGCAAAACGTTCCAACCAAAACGACCCCGACTTGAGGTACCAGGTGGTGCAAGTAAGTCCCTTTTAAATAAATTACATAATTTTTATGAGAACCAGAAGTAGAAAATACATGCATTCCATATAGGGGGTTATTTCTTCAGGTAAAATATTTTTGTGCTCTTCAATATTGGAACAGCAAACTTTGTCTCAGCAGAATATTTATCACATACATGTTATGCTAGCAGAACTTTATCCTAAACAATAAATATTTTTCAATCGGGGCTGTTCTTAAAAAAATAATTTTTGGGATGCTCCTACCTACTCGCTCAAAATCGCAGCTACCCAAACTTATTTTTATTGATTTCTTATTGTTGAATTTATATTTTCATGAATATCTGTCTATTTTTGTTTTAAATTGACTACAGAAAATAAAAATCTGCCTTAAAAAATTATCAATTTTTTTTTCTTACATCAGGAGATATAAAAAAAAAAGCACTGGATATTATTGTAACATCTGTTAATTGATTGTTTGAACATGATCTCAACCGTGTGGCACTTTATTTTCCAGTTTGCCAAAGCCTTAAAAAATCTTAAATTCTCTTTAATCACTTAGGTTGTTTTTTTCCAATCTCGAAAGCTTGTGCCTCTTCCCAACATCCAGGAAAAAATCTCTGCTATGGTATTACCTCTATTCTGCAAGGTTGTTCCGTCAAAATGACCAAAAAAAAAAATTTTTCTTGGTGCTGCAGATTTTTTTTTCATTATCACTGAAATTTGTAAATTATATTATTTGTAAGAATTGAATTACTTTGTTTTCTTCCCAAAATGCAGGTAATTCAGCCACAGAAATGCCCACTTTAATGTAGTTTTTATTTATAAATTAATATTGTCAACCGCCCTTCTGTCCAGAGTTTTTAAACAAAACTATAATTCAGAATTTGAGTAAGTGTTCTTAACACGATAACATTGTTCTCTTTAATGTGGGTCCTCCATGATCTATTGCACTTTCTTCCAATGACCATGTTCTTCTCACCGCTAAGGTTGTTTTGAGCCAGGATCTGTTCAAAAACTTTGTGAGAAATTTGCCAGTTACATGCAGAAAGAGTGTGATTTTACTCAGATTCCTTTTGAGTCTTATTCCACCAACAAAACTGGACACGCTATATACAGGCAGTCGTGTGTTGAGAAAGACAAAAAAAAAAATCTCATTGACAGATTTGTTACATAAATTTGGTTACTGAATCCAATTTCTAAATGATGTATGAAGGGGAAGGCGACAATAAGCAGAGATGGCCAATCATTGGTTGGATTTAATTTCTTAAAACAAGTTTTGTAGGGAGATTAAATCAAAAGCATTCTTCTTGAGTAAGTGAAAAAATTGTCTGCTGGCAAGGAAGCACTTTCAGATACGTACTTAGTGCACATAAGATAAGATTGAACAAGTTCATTGCCTCAGATAAGCTTTCCTTGACATGGTTATTTTTTTCTTGTTTACTTTAAAACTGTAATCTTCAATGCTGATTTTCAAAATATTAATGGTTACCAATCACATCCAAACACTAAATTGTTTTAGTGTATCTACTCACAAATGCTCATATTGAGCACTGCACACTGTTGTGCCTTTCTGCCGTAATGGTGCATAATAAATGTCCCGTATGAATGTGAAGAATCTGTAACTGTCATATTTTTTGTTTAACAGTGGCGATCCGTGGACCCATTCCCACGGGGCCGATGCATCCGCGGCCACTTATAGCGCTGCTTGATGGGCGTGACTGCTCGGTGGAGATGCCGATACTCAAGGACGTAGCGACCGTTGCCTTCTGTGATGCACAGTCAACGTCAGAAATACACGAAAAGGTACCCCATCCCCAGTCTGGGTTTCTTGTTCAGCATATTTTAATATAACTTGTTAAACTTGAAACATGATATGTGAAAATTTTACTGTTGGCATGAGATTTTATTGATCAGAGTTCAATTACTTAAAGCTTTGGAAAATGTGTACCAGTGAACTACATAAAAGAAAACATTGGTGATTAAAACGGAAAGAAAGAATCTTTGGACAAAGACTTCCATTGGAAATGAAAAAACTTAACAGCAGTTACAGTTGTATTATGAGGTTCCTTTGTGGCCAAATGACCAAGGCGCCATCTCAAGATTGTTTTTCTCTCACTGCTAGGGTCGTAAGTTTCGAGTCCCGCTGGCTCCAATGATACATTTGATACTGGGGTAATACCTGTGCCTCGGTTGAGCTAAAAACTCATTTTTCATCAAATAGAGAAGATGGTAACGTAAGATTGACAAAAAAGTAATATGTGCTAGAAATTACTTAAGATATATATTCAATACAGATTTTCAATTCCTTTGATTGCAATATCAAGGAACATACTAATCTTGGTATTGTCATGATAAAATCCATGCCTTTCTTATTTTTAATATATTTCTTTCTGAAGAGCATTTATTCTCCACTAGAATATCAACATTTCATTTGGCATGATTGGAGGATATCGTCTGTATGAATATGACGTACAGCCAGATACCCTAGTGTTTTTTTACGGAATAAGATTTAAATAGTGCAAAGAGGTTTTTTTCTTAATTTTGTTTACTTTTGAAAATCTAACCATAACAAGAACCTATGTCATTGATAAATCTTGGAATCAGTTTTATTATGAAAGTATTTTCACCAGAGAATTATATCCAAATATGGCATCATATACAGAAAAAGAAGTTCTTTACATTTTAAGAACTGACCACACTGTTTTTAAAAATATGTTTAAAACTGTGTATTGGTGGACTAAGGAATTGTGTTGGAATCATTTGGTTCTCACCACCAATATTGAGCGTTCAAGTCCAGCTCTCTTAAACTGAGGAAAAGTTTATCAGTAGCTTGTTGAAGGATGGTTGTTTTGCTCCAGTTCATTTATCATGTTTACATCTAAAACTGGTTGCCGTATAATTGTTATAACTTATATTGTGTTGAAAACAGTGTTATTAAAAACTCTGATTCATCAACATACAGACATGATAAACGGCTTTTCACAACCTATTGTGTTGAAAACAGTGTTATTAAAAACTCTGATTCATCAACATACAGACATGATAAACGGCTTTTCACAACCAAATAATTTTATTTTTTTATAATTTTACAGGTATTGAATGAAGCAGTTGGTGCCCTAATGTGGCACTCGATCACACTAACCAAAGAAGACCTTGAAAAATTCAAAAGTTTACGTGTCATAGTTCGGATAGGGAGTGGCTATGACAATGTGGACGTGAAAGCAGCTGGGGAATTTGGTAAATGCATTTAAGATTGTCAATAAAAAATATTTGTTTGCTGTATCCCGTCACATGATTTAAAAATTGGGTCACTTGGGTCCCGATATAAAGTAGTTCCCGGGAGCCAGAGAACCACCAAGATATAGACAGAACCGCGTTATAAACATGGCTGTATGGGAAGTGTCGAATGAAACTTTATGCAAACCTTTTTCTTTCTGTTTCTTTCAATATATTGTGTAATTTATCTTGAAATGATTACTTACAAATTTTCTATCGTAAATATCGATAATTTGAACAAAGTACCTTCATTCTTTGGTGGCCATCTTTCATGCGATCAACACCTGATTCTATCTAGTAAGCCACCTAGTGACAAGTCTATATTTAGCTCCCGATTGACAGCTATGTTTCCATAGAGTAAACAAATGGGCCAATTGAATTTGAAAAAAACATGATGTGTGATAAACAAGACCATTGTTTGTTGGCGTAAATCAATTAAAATCAGTTTTTGTGTAAAACTAAGTTGTTATCATCATGTTATTCTGTTGAATTGAATGTCATTTTATGCCATCGAGGGCTAACAGACAACCAGTTGATCTAACCACTCTTTCCTGGGATCCTAGAGGATAAATCAGTACTGGAGCACACCTGTCTCTGAAAGTAACTTGTTCAGTTAAAATCAGATTACGTTAAAACCTTTTTGTGCTGGTATGCCAAAAACAAAAAAAAATTCATTTATTAATTAATGTATAATTCTTGAATTACAGGTATTGCGGTGTGTAATGTACCAGGATACGGCGTAGAAGAGGTTGCCGATTCTACAGTTTGCCTCATATTGAACTTGTACAGACGGACGTACTGGCTCGCCAACATGGTGCGGGAGGGAAAGAAGATCAGCGGACCAGAGTCACTACGAGAAGCTGCCCAAGGGTCAGCGAGAATACGTGGTGACACACTGGGTATTGTTGGGCTGGGTCGTGTGGGTACAGCTGTAGCATTAAGGGCAAAAGTGTTTGGGTTCAACGTCATATTTTATGATCCATATCTGCCTGATGGAGTTGAAAAATCGTTAGGTTAGTTCCATATAGTCATGTTCTAGAAGTACCTCTTTCTGTAAGATAAGAAATAATGAGTTTAATTAGATATATCATTATTTGACATGCTCATTCAAGAGTTGTATGATGAAGAAACGTATTCTTAAATTCTCAGATCCAATTATAAGTTTTAATATATTTTCATTAAATGAAAAAGAATGATTTTGATTTTTTGTGAACATTTATAAATGCTTGATACAGACAGTTTCCTCAATATGGTGTCAAACGGTATGAAGTAACAGCAGACGTAATTTAAGATTATGTGCAAACATCCTTTAAAAGTCGACAGACATTTGAATATTGTGCTCAAATAAAGTTTTGAAGTGCGAATTAGAATAGTGGACAAACTGGTCGACGTCACGCCTAGAGTGGAAATTTAGAGTGTGATAAAATTGTTTGTTGGGTTGTTATATGACCCCACAGGATACTCTGAAGTTTATTTCACATAAATGTTCAACATGGCATATCCCAGAGTCTTGTTTATCGGTGGTACAAATGGGTTTCCAATGGTGAGACGACAGTAACTGATCTTCAGTGATATTGACAACTGCAATCTGATATGGTTTTCCTGATACTCAAGTCAGCTTTTTGTGAAAAGCGTTTTAAGAACCTTCAGGCCATGTGCTGGAGTGTACATTCTGCAGTTAGGATCTACAAGTCATCATAGTATTTTGATATATATAAAAAATGGGTGAAGTACCACAAGAATTTTGCTTGCACAGCGGTTCATTCTTCAAAGAAGAATAAATAATGTCAATCTCCCTGTACTTCGTGACTTCTCAAATTTAATATGTTCAAACTAGATAATTATTATTAATAACACTTTATAAATGATAATGGAATAAACAGAAGATTCTGACATAGAAAATCAGCAAATTGACAACACATTGTAATGTCTATTTTTTCTATTTACCGCAGGTATCACACGGGTATACACACTTCAAGATCTTCTATTTCAAAGCGACTGCGTCTCACTACATTGTAACCTAAATGAACACAATCATCATCTTATCAATGACTACACCATCAAACAAATGAGACCAGGTGAGCACTGCTATCAATGCAGCGATTAGGCCGTCCTTAAAAAATAAATTGTTTGCCGTGCTCCTACTACTCGCTCAAAATTGCCACCTCTCAGACAGTTTTATTGATTTTCAAATCATTAAAAAATGTTTTCATGATTTTTAGCCATCTTTCTTTAAAATGACTGCAAAATCAAGTATATAAGTACCCACCTACCCACATGAAAAATACAGTCGGAGCACAGCAAAAAAATATTTTTTGAAGGATGGACTTGGCATAAAGTTTGAAGTATGAATAATCATTTGATGTATTTCTCGATTAATGCAAAATTTAGCGATTCATCTTATATTTTAAGCCCAAATGTTTATTGCCCCGGTAGGGAGAAATTATTGGGTTGGTTATCATATAGTAGCTGTTATCTGTACCTGTTAGTTTATGTTATATTTATTTCAGTGAGTTCAAATCGCAGCCTGGCAACATCCTCCGTTATGATTGATATACGACATTGTGTCTCATTTTCATTTGTCTCTCACCATTGATTCAAGTGGGAAAGTTATCAGTTACTTGCGGAGATGGGGTGTGCTCGAATACTGGTTAACCTTTCAGGTTACCAGGAGACAGTGGTTAGGTTAACTGATCGTCTGTTTGCCCTCGATGGCAAAATAAATGACGCTAAGTAAGCTCAGGGCTTATATGAACAGCTCTTGTGTCCACTTCCTGGGTAGAACTGGTTTTATTAGGGGCATTAGTTCAGCTGCGTCTCCAACATGAGAAGCTTATAGTCTATCAGCTGCACTACCATCTCACTTATACGTGTCAGCTATAGTGTTTATACGTTTTTTAACTTAATACTCAAAAACTGTGGGTCATGTTGAAAATGTATTATTTTGCATAACATGTAAAGTTTATTATGTCATCTCCACTTTACTTTATATATTTCACTCACACATAGATGGTAAATTTTCAGGTGCATTCCTCGTCAATACAGCACGCGGGGGTCTCGTAGATGAACATGCACTTGCTGCAGCCTTGAAAGACGGGCGAGTCCGAGCTGCGGCGCTTGATGTGCACGAGAACGAACCATTTGTATTATCACAAAGTAAGATTCTAGAGGGTAATTATAAACATGACTGACCTATTTGGTAATACAGTATGTCATTTTTTATTTCTTTTTAATATCTTATTGTGTGCTTTGCCCGTGCTCTACTGTTATTCTACAGTTAAGAACTGGTACTTATTTCGGAGTTTTTCCAGTTACTTGTGGAAATACGGTGGTTCTACTCACATTCATTCTAAGGACATCCTCCGCCAATAAAACTGGATGTGCCATATATAACCTGTAATGTTTTGAAAATGCAATTAAATGTCATTAAAAAAAATCATTATGTTTTGTATCTAATGTTTAATAGCATAATTATTTTATAACTCTATATTTAAAAAAAAAATACATTTAAGAGGAAATCGGGTAAAGGCATTGCCTCATTAAAAGTTCATGCTCAGAATGTTATATGTATACAACAAACTAAAAATCTCTTCGGGTTTATTGTAAATTTATATAATGTACACTAAAAGTCTTTAATAATGCAACACTAATCTAATGAAAAATTTTCAGAAATCTGATATTAAAAAATATGTATTTGTTCTAGGCTTCACAAAATTCAATATTTGGGATAACCACCAGTGCTGGCCTATCAAAATTATTTTCACGTAATGCGCATGAACAAATGGTGTGTTTTCTATCTATAAATTCGGATATTCACAGTTCAATGATTTTGATTTTCAATGTAATGTAGATTTTAGGCTAGTTAATTTGATAGTACAATTTGGAACAAAACACACCTTTCTAATAAAGAACCAACTTAAATATAAAAATGTTGCGAAAATGGAAGTGTTTTGGTAAATACAATGTTATTGACAGAGAAACAGTTTTATGAAATCTAAAGAAAATATTTACAAGTCTATTACATTTTGTCTCCGAATGTATTCACATAATCATACGTCATGATAGTATTGCTAACATACTATTTCTATCACAGCATTTTCCGGGTGCATGTGTCGTACAATGTTGACATTGTTCTTGTTCCTTAAATACATTTTAAACTATCTATACTTCAGGTGCCTGAAACAAAGAAGTTTCTGCTAAAACTTGATACCATGTGCTAGCATATGAAAATGATTTCTTGTTTTATTTCAGGTCCATTAAAAGACTGTCCCAATTTGATCTGTACCCCGCATTCCTCCTTCTATAGTGAACAGAGTCTCACAGAGCTTCGAGAAATGGCAGCCGGCGAAATACGACGAGCTGTGGTCGGCCGAATACCAGACAGTTTACGCAACTGTGTCAATAAAGAGTACTTTGGAAACAATAAAACAGGTATATTTACACACTACATGTATAATAAATCTTAATTGTAATTTTTGTATCCAATTACGCAATCGATGTTCTATCAAGCGGATATTCTGAACCAGTGGAGCATGTGCTTGAGCATCAGTTGAGGGGCCTCGACTTTGTGCTATGTGCAGTGTTCTTAAAGGGATGAAACACTATAAATGTCTTAAATATAAAATAATTGTTAAAATGGATAAAAAGCATCTCGTTATCATTAATGAATATAAATCAAATAGTTTAATATGTCAAATCCACCAAAACATGTCAAAATTGATATGCAAATTGGAGTGGTAAACTTGAAAGGAAATCTCCATTCTTAAAATAGATGACATTTGCATATATTCCTTTTAAGCAATACACTTTATCCGCATATGCTTAGTACTGGTTCCAAGTTGTAAGAACTTGTTTCGCAATCTGTTTAAAATATGTTTTTAAAACTTTATGCTTTTGTTTATTATCCCTTTACTTCATATAGATGCCTTTGGACATCTCTAATATAGACGCCTTTGGACAACTAATATAGAAGGCTTTTGAATTATTGGGTGAATTATGTTTATATTAACTGACAGTGGAAAACAGTGCAGGAAGTGTTCAGATTGCTCGTTACGAGCAATTTGAACTCTCCCTGCACTGTTTTCAAAGGCCTTCTGTGATTGGTACGGGAAAACGCGTATCTATGGAGTAAAGGGTTATAGAATAGAAGAGTTGAGATGGTAGGTTCATATCTGGCTTGGTTCAAAAATCTTATTTGATACACTTAGCCAGTAACATGCAGAAAGACGGTGGTTCTATTCTGAGAGTTATCCTAAGGTTTTCCATTACCAATAAAACTTTATATGCCATATATTACATGTGTTGAAAATGCTATTCAGTATAGAAAGTTATATGGTTACGGTTTCTAGTACATATTGGAAACTGACCTCACTAGATTAAGCGACTGCCATGCTTTTTTGGTGATGACCATGCCCTCATTTACAACAATTTGAACAGATTTCCTAAACAGGATGAATGCAAGAGTACTGATGTAAATAAGGAACTTGGGTATCCTGACCAATTAACAATTAACTTCTCTTGGCAATCAGTCATTGCTGTTTGTGGTTGATCATACTTAAAAATGTTCTGAGCAAGATACCCTCTCTGTTGAAATGGTCTATGACTTTTTTCTAGATCTCTCACTACTTAGGTTGTGGGTTTGAGTGCAGTTTGTTCTAACAATATCAAGAGAGAAAGTTAATTACTTGCAGAGAGACCATGGTTCTACTCAGATTCTTTCTGAGGTTTTCATTCACCAACAAAATTGGATGCCATCCTCTTTATAATCTCTGTATTGTGTTGTAAATGGCTTTAAACCACATTGATTTTTTAATGACTCGCGTCATTTGAAGAATGTTGAAGGAGATTAAAAGTGTTAGTTATCCATATGTGTTTATTTGTTTTGCCTCTTTTCGACATAATTTTTGTAAAAAATTGTTTTCTGATCAATAGCAGGGAAATTCGTCTCAACAGACACATTTCTAGTTTGTTTTGTAACAATATCTAGGTCACATTTTGGTGTACAACATTTGCTGCATAAAACTTACTTTACCTTTTTGTTGCTTCAGCTGCACCTGGCATGCGATATGCCTTCCCATCATACCCAGAAGGCATGAATGGTGGTGGATACCCGTTCCCTAACCCCGCCGTGGCTGCAGCAGCGACTGGCCTGGGTGTACATTCGACAACGATGGACGCACACCCAGCTGTGTCACACAGCACACCTCACCCTACACCTCATTCGACGCTGGCAGAGTCCACCAATCATCTCTCCAAGCCGGAGGGATCTGACGTCCATTAATCGCCATTACTACCACCACTGCCACCATTGTTTACATGCAGACACACATGGAGTGACAACTGTCACATCGGTGCGTCAATGGAAAAGAATACTGTGTAAAATAATAACTGACAGAAGTCGTCTAAAAAGCATTGTACCATGGAGCATCTTTGTGTAAAAAAAAAATATTACAGAATTTTGAGTACAAAGGATGTGATCTGTGTTTGTCCTTGAAAAATAAAGTGTAATATACAGGTGAACATGTGACATTAGCTGCCGACAAAAGTAAAGTTAATGGTGTCCATGCATTCGCTGGTTATCGAAGGTTGTACGGGAGTATTATGAAATGGAATAGAGATGCTATTCCAAACAATGTACAATGTAGTAAACACTAAATAAAAATATAGTTGTGTCTCATGCAACATTGGAATAGTATACAATATTGTCACACATGTCAGTTTTGTGACGTAAAGTTTGAACTACTGCATACATCATTTGTGGTTGAATGTGTTAAAACGTAACAAGCAAAAAAAAAACAAGCACTTGTAAGATTTGTCCAGGTCATCGTGTCATACATAAAACACAAAATTGTGTCTATATGTCCATAAACCGTGTTGGTAAGATTGAAAAACCTTGCACACGGTCAAGCTGAGGCTATGTGGTAGCAGTGTTGGGGACGTACAAACGCTGCAGACAATTTTGAATATTCCGATGAAAATAGATCGTCTAAATATTGTGAATTTTGTGGATCAGTTGTTTTACTTTGCAAATAAAATAAGAGATATCACATTATTAAGTACAGAAGAACAAAGGGGGGTAATTCAGTAGTTAATTTTTAATGGATTGTTAATGAAGGGAAAATAAGCTGCTCATTAATGATCCTTTTTTTTTTCTGCAAGATACAATGATTGAATATTGACGAAAAAAGTAAAACTAATGAAATGGGAGGAGGGTTCCAAAAAAAAGTAATCTGGTACAATTTCTCAAAGTCAGTTGTAAGATTGTTCTATTACAAACAATGAAAAAACAAATTCATTGTGGAGAATTAGTGTCAATTTTTCATACAGAAATTGAGCTATGAGTATTCCTGTTTTCTGTTGAAAAAGGAATCCTTGAAAAATATCACATTGTATTAATATTTTTCATTAATTAACCAAATTATTGGTTAAGGGACCAGAATTGAGTATCTGGATTAAAACTTTGGCCACTTACGGCTAAATTTAGAAAATAATCAAAGAGACTGATCTTAGATTGCAATAACCTGAGGCCGTTTGTGGATCAACAGTCCTATTATATAACATGGTACATATAAATAAGGAGATCTCATTCATTTTTTTTTCTGTACTTCGATATGGTTTGTTTTAATACTACTGCGGTTCATCACAAAAACATTAACGCTTCATGCATGAGATTGAAAATCAAAACGCACACACATGGCTCATCAATCATATACATGTTTATCACAGAATCATTAACCCCATCTTGGCCACCATTGGTGACATGATTAAGCTGGGCATTCCATTGTTTACGTAGGGTATGTGATATAAAGTACCCCAGATATTTTTTCACTATACTTGCATTGACTCGTGGTATAGAGTGTTGGTCCGGTGTTATTATTATAACAGTTATATTTTCATTTGTGGCAACTTATAAATGACCAAATATTTTGCTTTACTTTAAAAGCATGAGAGTTGAATGATTCTTGTTCCCTTGTAGGATTAAATTTTTGTCGAATGAAATGAATTTTCTCATTATGGACCGGAACAAAACAGTATAGGCATGTTATTGTATTACCTCAATTTTATTAAACAATAAATGAATTGCATGTAAGCTATGCCTTTCATGCCATTAGACCTGAGGCTTAGTCTTTAGGCCAGGGACTAAGTCTTTGGACCTTAGGCTATTGACTATATGTCAACACAGTTTCTCTATATAGTCCTTTCCACGGTTCCAAATAGACTAATTCTAGAATGGATATTGCATTTTGTTTTCCCCATAATTAAATGTAGATACAAATACCTTTTACTATTTTTTATTTTGACATTGTCAGCTTGGACAACGAGTACATAATCTATTTTTACATCATTTCTTTTCTGCCATGCTTGTACCAACATGGATACACATGGACAGAGCAGTTCCAGATAATATTAATTACTAGGGACTGGCACAAACTACTAGGTGTTACTCTGCTCCTCTTTGCGGAGAAATGCCCATTTCCACATTACGAAAGCAGAGCTGGTCTATCTACCTTGTTTTTTTATCACAAGTAAGACCAGTTTTGCACCAAGTCCTAGATAAATGGCCACATTGATTTAGTTTTGAACTTTGTAGTTAGCCTTTTGGCAATAAACTTGCTAGATGCTCGTATTGTGAAGTTTTTAATCATTCATCTGAGAGGTTTAATTTGTTTTTCAAGGTTTCTTTTCCTGTTTATGAGACCGAAAGTGTTTTGATTATATTTGACGGATTCTGTTGAATCTTGCACTGCTGCTATCTCGGTTATTATCTATTGAAACATTTTTTGATACTTTTCAATATAGTATATTTTGCAATTTTTTGATGACTTTGAATTGTTCATATCGCCATATGATGAAGAGCACGTCATTTCATGACATTGTATAAAATTCTTTCATCTCATTTGATCTGAAGATTGAACATGTTTTGTAGAGTCATGAGTATGTCATAAATTTCACATTGTTTTGTATCTATCATTGAGTTGTACATTTTTTATTTGTTTTGAAACAGAGCAACTTCAAAACCGAATAATTGCTTGTCAATATTTTCCCCTTCAAGACGAAGTGATGAGTTTAATATTATAATGGTTTGATTGAAGAAGAGATAAAGTACACATTGACAGAAATTTGCGATGGAGATCAGTAACTTGACTTTTAGAAATGACCATATAGTTTTCATACAAAATTTCCTAAACACTGTTGAACCAATAGAATATATCAAATGTTCTCTTATGATAATTTTTTTTTTTTTTAATTCAACAATTTCCAATATTGGAGTTAAATGCTACAATGTTCATGGTATTAAAATTTGGTGTATTTTGTAACAGTACTGTCAACTCTTTTTTTAGGATATATATTTTTTAAGATAGGAAAACTGATGCACATTTAATTGGATTTACTTGGTGAACCAGTTTTGGGTTGGGCGTCTTTATCTGATTTTGATTTTGAGGTTGAGTAATGAAATGAAATGGAAGATATATCTATCATCATTTAGCGTTCAAAATCCTTAAAATTGATATTAAATGTGTTGATGAAATACGCCCAGATATACATATACAATAATAGGGCTTAAGAGCGTAAAATCCTCAAATTGACTGTAACGAGAGTTGTGTCTCCTACCCTGTACATATGTTACTTTATGCAATTAAAGAGTTCTTATTATTTGAAATGACCGGTCTTAATTTCCAGATATGATTTTTTTTCTACAAGTGTTTAATTTTAATATCAGAACATAAATGTCTCACCGTTGTGTACTTGTATTGCCAGCCAGAGTATTATCCTGGTCATTTCAAATAACAAGAAGAAAGGTCTTCTGTGGTTTTCATGTATCGGAGAAAGAATAAAAAAGGTTTATATATAATTGTGTTTATTTTTTCAAAGGATTTATATTAAAGCACATTTTGAAAATTGTACATTAACCCTTTACTTCATAGATAAGTGTTTTCCTGCACCGTTCACAGAAGGCCTTTGAAAACAGTGCTCGTAACAAGCAATCTGAACACTTCCTGCACTGTTTTCCACTCAGTCAGTTAATATAAACATAATTCACCCATTGCTGATATGTGGTGAATTAATGTTTTCTGTATTAGAGGTGTCCAGAGGCGTCTATATGAAGTAAAGGGTTAACATGTGGAGGTTTTTAAGAAGGCATGCACATAAATGGAGGATCAAACCTTTTTAAAACTAGTATCCACCCAACTATTGCATAGTCAGCAGTAAATCTCATTTACGGATGGTGATTTTACTACAGAGTCCATTCTGAACTCTTCCACCATCTACGAAACTGGTGAACTGTGTTGAATATGGCATTAAACTCCATTCAAAAAAAGATTATACTCTGTCGTAGCCATTATCACAGAAAGTCCGCCTTTTTTTTATTTGACACAGAAATATCCTTTGTAATAATGTGCTTCAATGTATACTTGAGAAATAATAAGCTCAATTTTTACACACAAAAAAAGATAAAAAAAAGTTTTCTATTACATGAAATGCACATTAATGAGTATTGTTATTGTTGTCCAAGCTTGTCCTTGTGCCTCGTACATGTACATGACCTAGTACAGATGTTTGGGATAAGTTCATGGTGAATAATCTTATACTATTTAGAAGAAGAGTTCATCATGACAGTTTTAATATTTTTTTGTTATCTAGCGATTCACCTGTAATACATGCCAAGTCTGTTTGTCATCTATGCAGTTAATTGTTTATTGAGCTGTGACATACTGCATAAGATTTTAATTTGCTGGAAATTGCAATTCGAACAAAAAGCCAAAAAATACTTATGATGGGATTAGTGATTCAAAAATGAGTCTTCTCCCCAAATTTATGAATCTGAATGTTTGTTTCATTATTTAAATTGGCTGTCCAAGGTGATGTGGATCACATGATCTTTGGGTAAAGACCATCAAAACTAAAATTTGAGGGTCTTCGGTTGATGCTCTGCCATGACTATATGTGTAGTTCTTGAGCAAGACATTTTATCTGCATATGCTTGGTACTGGTTTTACCCAGAAAAACTTTGAGTGTGATATGTCTAAGTTGTAAATCGGCATAAAAAAAACACCAACAAACTAAAATGTGTATAGAAAGGCACAAAATTCAAATTACAAAAAAAATATTAAGTTTGGTTTGGGTTTTGGTGGAATGTTCTAGGTATAGATGAGTATCAAGTTACAAGTTTATTTTCTCGGACAAATAAAATTGATTTAATATCTCTGTGGTAGGTCACAGCTCAAATTGAGTGATTGTTATATACAACAATGTCACAGGCACCTAGGAAAATAATTTGAATTGAAGGTTCTACATCTTGTAAGGTATTAATGAAATATAATTACAATCACCATTAACAAGTGGCTAGACAATGCTTCTTAAATAGCAATATCTGAATAATAAGTGCATAGAATTGCCATTACGGACTCCCCGAGATGAAAACGTGTTATAGATGTGTCTGTTTATTTGTCTGTCTTTCTGTCGGTAGAAATAGTTGATATGAGAAAGTACTGTAATTGTCATTTGTGTCGTGAAGCTATGGTGAGCCTGTCCACACCTCCGGGTAGATGTTATGCGGGCAGTTTACAGGTCATCTGTGTGCGTGTCGGTGTAAATGAACGACTGCATGTGGGTATGGGAGTTGTTTCACTGAGGTGCTATATTTTCATGTATATTTGAGGCAGCATGTATGCACAATACAACAGTCTTACTGAGGATTACATCTATATCATTTCAACTTAACATTTTACCATTCGTTTGCAAAATGGTACAGTATTGGTAGAATTGCTTTAAACATCTGCCTATGTTAAAAAAACATGCTGTGCAGAATCCATCATTTTACTGCCATTTATTATTGTGCAAAAATATTTACTGGTCTTTTCAAACAGTACATAGAAATTTTACAAAATACTACATCTTGCATAACAGGTTGGGAGAACCTCGACTTAACGTTGATAAAACACTGTTTTCACTGATACCTGGTTTTCATTGACTAATAATAATATCTTGAGAACTAAGCTTGGTGTAATATTGAGTTTTTTTATTTTTAGGAAAGGATACCATTGTTCAATATTTGATGTGCAAAATGTAGTAATACTTTCTATTACTTCGATAAAATAAGGGGTTGGACGATATTTCTGATGTGACGTTCAGTAAGAGTGAGGTAGAGTGTACACAGAATCGGCACCGAGAATGTTGTTGTATGACTGTACAAATTGTGAACACATGGCATGGATAGCTTTACCATACATTACAACCCTGGACAACCACATCGCCACTGACCCCACTCCGCATGCCAAATATGTGGATAAGGATTTAAGAAACTACAGACTGAATAATTAATTTTCTGTTACATGTCGTACTCTGAGGTTTATAAGCAGATATCTGCTGCCACTGCTGCTGCTGCTGATGATGATGATATCTGAAATAAAGAGCTTGGATGTTAATTCAGTTAAAGTGTGCTTTATGATATGAGAATGATAGTGGTTTAAAGTACCCCCTTGGCTAACTCCAAGGAACATTTGAAAAGGTACAGCAATATTTGTGCATCTCTGTAATTATAACATCAGAGTTGAACAGAACATGCAGCAGAAAAAATGATTTATACTGTCCGATACATGATAATTATATTTAAGTTCCCTATTAGATGGTGATTAGTATGTTGGTATATTGACTATGCTTTAGTCTCAACTCTTTTAACCCTGAAGTGTAATAGACTCTCCCTCTTTATTTTATTGGATCATTCCAAGTAAGGATCTGTGCCGCTGAAAGGGTTACGGAGCCATGGTTTGTGTGTCGGGGTTGTAGTGTATCCAGATAGTACGAGACCAATGTATAGATATCATTACCATATCATCTCGTCCAATCTTACATTGGAATATTCAATAAACATTTGTATAAATTTGTTCTTTTACTTTTTTATTATAACACCAGCCATCCATCATTATTTGGTAACAATCATCACTCGGAACGAATGTTGCAAGATGCTGTCTAGACCATTGTTGTGGATTAAAGCCCTTATGGTCGCTGGCCCCGTGGGGCCAAAACAGCCAAACTTAAAACATCTTGATATGGGAAACCTTCTCCATTTGGCCCTGGGTCAGGGTCTTCTTTACATAATATATACAAAGAAAATGACAAAAACTTATTTCTCATGACTGGAATACTTTATTTTAAATGTTTTGTGTGTTTTGTTGTTGCTGACATTACAGTTACTGTCCTTGTTTTATTTCATAGTCTGCCATCCCCAGCGGGGCCTTGGTGGTTGGGGCAAAACGGACAAATTCATGGTGAAATTTTTAAAAGATATAATTGGAGGCAAATGGATTTGTAAGCACGATTATTGAGGTCTATGAGACCTTTATGGAAATTGTCAATACCATGCCCCCACAGGTTTCAGCGTTTGGCCCTTGGGTGGGGCCTACTTTACTAAATCCATATTCAAGAAAATAGTCAAATAATGTTATTTATCGTGACTGAATCAACTTATTTGAATGTTTTTGGTGTACTTTGTTGTCCCTGACATGACGATAAAAAGGTCAACATTGGCAATCAAAATAATGTGTCATATTCAATGATTTCTTACTGAGTTGTAGCCCTCTGATATTTAATGAAATTACATTCATTGCAACTCAGCAGTCCAACTTTCTGTTGAGTCCTAGTACCAGCCATTTTGAAATTTCTTGTGGAATGGCCTTCAGAAAGTGATGGCACTATTTGTTAAAGGTCACTTACCTACCTCAAAGGTTAAGGCCATTCTCCAAAATATACTTTTACTTTTTAGCTCTACTGGCCAAAGACCAGAAGGGCTTATGCGATGGCGCGTTGTCCGTCGTCTGTCGTCTGTTAGCAGCACTTTTTCTGAAACCACTAAGCCAATTAAACTGAAACGTCACATGGATGTTTCTATTGAATAGGAGACTATACAGAAAATTGATTTTTTTCGATCTGAAATTCAAGATGGCCGCCATTACTAAAAATAGTCCAAAACTTAAAAAATCTTCTCGTAAACGACCCAACAGATTTTCAAAATGTTTATGTAGTAATGATAACCAACTATAGTTTTGTTAGATTTGTTCAAATGGTGTCCCTAGGGTTAAAAATGACCCTGCCCCGATGTTTCAATTAGGGGACACATGTCATTATAATAAATATTAATTGATTTTTTTTTTAAATGGAAATGATTTTGCCTATATCTTCACAGAAGAAGGAGGTTCAGATTTGTAAAAAAAATACTGGGTTCCACTGTCTTAAGAGGTCAGGAGGGGCCCCAAAAGGGTAAAAATTGGGAATTACAAAAAAAAATTTCTTAAGAACTTGTATGTCAGATTTGTTTATATTTGCTATAAATTATCCCTATGTGTAGGAGTTTGATTGCAGATGAGGCTTTAGGGGTTAAAATTTATAGGGGCCCTGTAAGGAGACTTAGAATTTTACATAGGGATACTATGGGAAAAAGAAAATTCTCTCTTTTTTCATTTCTTTAGGCGAATAAATTCTGCTCATAACAAATCCCTAAGAG
Source organism: Panopea generosa (assembly GCA_029582155.1). Taxonomy (NCBI): domain Eukaryota; kingdom Metazoa; phylum Mollusca; class Bivalvia; order Adapedonta; family Hiatellidae; genus Panopea; species Panopea generosa. The sequence goes on along the minus strand of CM055908.1, from coordinate 28,587,601 downwards.
TGGGTGATTGAAGTTGGGACTATATTTTTTTACAGATGAATGGTATGGGAATTTACAGTATTTCCTTTTCATAGCAATTAAGTTTTTGTTCAGTATGGGTGTGGTGGGGTATTTATCTGTAAGTTGTTAAGACAACCCCTCAAAGAGGGTAAATATTGTGGAATTTCAAAAAGTGCTATGGCCACTATGAGTCAGTAGAGCGTCCTCATGCCCTCTTTGGCCTCTTGTTTTATATTGCATTTCTTATCTTCCATCACACCATCACCAACGCTCCCGTTCCCTGCCAAATTTCCATCCTACTTATCTGTTTCTACACCTATTGTTGACCCTTCGCCTAGATTTATTTCTACCCTCGCATGTCCCCATCCACATTTTTTTTCGTCTCCAGCATTATAATGCACTGTTCCAGTACCCACATCCACAGACAAGCTCTATTTTGCTAAGATCATGGCCCTTTCGGGCAGGGGATAAGCATTCACTGAAATCGTGTTGCTTTTTGAAAATATGAAACTGATATTAAAAGTTTATATAAATTTACCACCTGATATTTTCCTTGTATTTTTTTATCATACTGACGTGCGAACTAGGATGTTGACGATAAATAAAATCAATCACACATTAACCATGCCCTCTCTTGTCCTCTTACGAAGATTTAGGGCTAAAAGCCCAACCTAGTTTCGCCAGTTATTTCAAATTATTTTGTTATCGACGTTGTTTGATTGCATACATGTAAAAAATACTCCTGATCATTACCAGCCAGCGGTTAAAACGTGATAAGAAATAAAATAGTTAAAATATCCACTTAATATTTTTTATTAAATTTTAAAGGGACACATGTCAATTTTTGAAGAAAAAAACAGTTAACACTATTTTTGCAATTAAATCTATAACATGTTAATATGGTATTGACATCTCTAAAACAAGGAACTGTAGGAGGATCACTAATTCTTTTTCTAAAACGATCAAAGATTTATGTATTACGACCCACCCAACCACCACCATAAGCCATTGTTAATGTCACACTCATGCGCACACGCATGCAAATTAAACATTTACCAAAACCCACCTTAAATCATAAATCCGTTGCTGCGATACCTTCTTCAAATTACCAACATAAGCGATGGTACATTTACAAAATCATATCAATGGTAATACTCAAAGAATGTATGTCATTGGCGGATCTGTGGTTTTCAGTCATGGGCAGAGGCTCACTGTGACGTGCACATTTTACCAATCACATAAGTGTTAGTAAATTCCAGCGAGGATGGGTGCACAGTAATGTCTTTTTCTCAACATGATTTTGGAATATTCTTCTAGAGGTCCGGATCCCTGCCCCATACCTCACATCCCGCTAAATTATTCGGGCACTGTGCAGGTCACATCTTTGGTGTCATCTATAAGTAGATATATATAGATCTCTATACGCATTTATTTCAAATTGTGAACATTGCCTTTAAGCGGACAAAAACCCTACCACATTCAGCAAAACTTTATTAAACATTATTCGTATATAGCTGATATATTTTGGCTGATAATGTATACATTTATCTCAAATTCTGTCAGCATTTCAATAAGTCACGCGACGTGTAACAAAATACCTGTCACACCACAGATAAGTTAATCATACAAGAAAAAATCAAAAACCCGAGTGCTTGTTACCTCCCTTGTTATTGTGCCGAATAACCACATGCACAAAATTGAAATTACTACGCAACTCCTGTGTTTTTTTTAATTGACTATTAATATTAAAATTATGTATTTAAACATTTCATTGGTACGACAAAAATGTAATATATAGCATCCATTTCAAACGCCAAATTACAAATGTTACCAGAAACAACGTTGCCGGGGAATTATTTTTAATGCGCCGTTGTCGCACCATTTGTGGTGATTCGGTCGCGACGTTGTCAACGTACTCTTTGAAGCGGTTAAACGTTCCATAGAAAGTGCATGGATCATTGAAAATCTAAAGATTAGATTATTGCTTTTAAACGGGAACTAAGTAGCGAGAGAATGTAAAATAATAACACACTAGCAGAAAATGGAATAAGTGTTAGATATTTAAAAAGAAAGATAGCAAAACTATTAATGGGAAAACTATTTTGAACATTTGAAAAAAAAAAAATAATTTATTAGATTGTATCTATACATATATTGGATTAAATATGGCGCGAGGAAGGCGGCACGTTCCGCCCGCGACAAACGAAGGAATATGGGTAAGTGTTTAATATAAACAGGCCTTGAACAATATATTTATCGTTAGGTCTTATACGATGAATGTAAGCCACGATCTATCTGTCTATATAACCAGATATGGCTCTACTGCATCTACCATTAAAATAACTCTTCAGATCGTGGCTTATGGCATGGTTAATCTTCAGTAGTATATTTAAATGATATAACATTATTAATCAATTGTATATGACACGATTTTAATACTGTTTTTTGCTCCAAACAAATAACATGCGCGGATTTAAATACAATCAGACAAAATTTAAAAAAAACAGCAACGTATGTAGTGACATTTAAATGCCTTGATCAAACTGACTTCACGTATTTCATAAAATCACAGCTTGTGTAAAGCAAATTCTGACAAGCAGGCTGATGATATTGGTATTGCTGCTTCATAATATAGCCGGACCAGGTGGCTTGTCTGACCGTCTCCACCCAGGGGTCGTGATTTCGAATATCGTCCACAAGAGTCTCTTTGAATGGTTATGAACTTTGTTTTACGGCCATGAGTACCCCACATCTCAATATATGGGAAAGTAGTCAATGATTTGCAGACGGATAAGGTGTGTCTAGTACTTGTTACCGCCTAGCGGATCCTGGGGACGATGATTAAGTACGCTGCCCGCCTAGCGGATCCTAGGGACGATGATTAAGTACGCTGTCCGCGTAGCGGATCCCAGGGACGATGCTTAAGTACGCTGCCCGCCTAGCGGATCCTCGGGACGATGATTAAGTACGCTGCCCGCCTAGCGGATCCTCGGGACGATGATTAAGTACGCTGTCCGCCTAGCAGAACCTAAGGACGATGATTATGTATGCTGACCGCCGCTTTAAATAAGTGAAAAATACTGTTGGAAATGTGAACACACATACAGAGACAAACCAGCAAACAAACATACACAATCTGATATTTGAATTAACCCCTGTATCTATTACTAAGGCTCACGTTGCCATACAAAGAAAATTACTCTTATATGCGTATACTATTTTGTCCACTACCATTTCTTCTCAATGTTCTCATTATCAAATTGCTTCATTTCCAACAATTATCCAATTTGCCTTTGTCCACAATTATATAAGCTATACACAGAACCGCTTTCGTATGTCTTCTTCGTAATTTTTTTCAAACCAACTTAACATAAATACACCACTACCCATTATGCCTAATTTTCTTTGTATTTATCAAAGTCTATAGGTCTTCTCAAATTTCTTTCTAATTTCTTTTACATAAAAACATGTTTAATATTTGCAAAAAATACCCTTTTCAACCGAATAATTGTGTTCATAACGTGGTCTAGTGATAGAGTATTGGGCCCACGATCGGAAAGTGTAGACTCGACGCGTAAAACAGGGACATGTGTTCTGTTCCTTGAGCGGGACATTTAATCGGCATAATTATTTTGCTTTATACTGGTTCCATTCAGGAACACTGATATATTTTGTATAATATGTTAAAGCCGTGATCAGATAGCTCAGTCGGTAACACGTCTTGGCAATTCAGGGGTCGTGAGTTCGAATTACGGTTGTGAGCCTGAAATCTATCTTTCATCCATCCATCCATCCATCCATCCATCCATCCATCCATCCATCCATCCATCCATCCATCCATTCATCCATCCATCCATCCATTCATCTACCTATACTGCAGACGCTCACAGTTGAGCATCACGGCAGGTGGGGTGGTGGCATACTGCAGACGCTCACAGTTGAGCATCACGGCAGGTGGGGTGGTGGCATACTGCAGACGCTCACAGTTGAGCATCACGGCAGGTGGGGTAGTGGCATACTGCAGACGCTCAAAGTTGAGTATCACGGCAGGTGGGGTGGTGGCATACTGCAGACGCTCACAGTTGAGCATCACGGCAGGTGGGGTAGTGGCATACTGCAGACGCTCAAAGTTGAGCATCACGGCAGGTGGGGTAGTGGCATACTGCAGACGCTCACATTTGAGCATCACGGCAGGTGGGGTAGTGGCATACTGCAGACGCTCACAGTTGAGCATCACGGCAGGTGGGGTAGTGGCATACTACAGACGCTCAAAGTTGAGCATCACGGCAGGTGGGGTAGTGGCATACTGCAGACGCTCACAGTTGAGCATCACGGCAGGTGGGGTAGTGGCATACTGCAGACGCTCAAAGTTGAGCATCACGGCAGGTGGGGTGGTGGCATACTGCAGACGCTCACAGTTGAGCATCACGGCAGGTGGGGTGGTGGCATACTGCAGACGCTCAAAGTTGAGCATCACGGCAGGTGGGGTGGTGGCATACTGCAGACGCTCACAGGTGAGCATCACGGCAGGTGGGGTAGTGGCATACTGCAGATGCTCACAGTTGAGCATCACGGCAGGTGGGGTGGTGGCATACTGCAGACGCTCACAGTTGAGCATCACGGCAGGTGGGGTGGTGGCATACTGCAGACGCTCAAAGTTGAGCATCACGGCAGGTGGGGTGGTGGCATACTGCAGACGCTCACAGTTGAGCATCACGGCAGGTGGGGTGGTGGCATACTACAGACGCTCACAGTTGAGCATCACGGCAGGTGGGTAGTGATATACTGCAGACGCTCAAAGTTGAGCATCACGGCAGGTTGGGTAGTGATATACTGCAGACGCTCAAAGTTGAGCATCACGGCAGGTGGGGTAGTGGCATACTGCAGACGCTCACAGTTGAGCATCACGGCAGGTGGGTAGTGATATACTGCAGACGCTCAAAGTTGAGCATCACGGCAGGTGGGGTAGTGGCATTCTGCAGACGCTCACAGTTGAGTATCACGGCAGGTGGGTAGTGATATACTGCAGACGCTCAAAGTTGAGCATCACGGCAGGTTGGGTAGTGATATACTGCAGACGCTCAAAGTTGAGCATCACGGCAGGTGGGGTAGTGGCATACTGCAGACGCTCACAGTTGAGCATCACGGCAGGTAGGTAGTGATATACTGCAGACGCTCACAGTTGAGCATCACGGTAGGTGGGGTGGTGGCATACTGCATACACGGCAGATAGGGTAGTGGCATACTGCAGACGCTCAAAGTTGAGCATCACGGCAGGTTGAGTAGTTGCATACCGCAGACACGGCAGGTGGGGTAGTGGCATACTGCAGACGCTCACAGTTGAGCATCGCGGCAGGTGGGTGGTGGCAAAAAAAAACCGCCAAAACAAGTGGGTCTATGCAAAGTCGCTATAAAATGTAAAACTATATACAAGGGTTAATGGGCAGCTGTCAGTTAAAAACAATTGACAGTCTACTCAACTCAAGCCTAGAACTTAGACTTCAACTCGTTGATAGTCTCAAAGGACACAATGTCACATGGAAGGGAATTCCATAATGTGAAGGTCCTTGGAAAGAAGGGCAATTTCAGCGGATCGGTATAGGCGAGGATCTCCTATACTAAAAAGGGTGTTCATAATGTATTTCATTTCATATATATATAAACATGTAGATTTGCATTAATTACTTTCTTAGTTTATGTTTATTGAAAATTTGCAAAAAAATATAATGGGTGCAGTGTAACAAAGTACCACAAGCCATGTCCAAGTTTCAGTCTCAGCGCGAAGGTTTGAAAAGTTTTTTACCACTCGTAAGGTATACTTTTAAAAAGAATATAAAACGCAAGTTTTAAACCAATAGCTGCATATCTCTATATCTCTCTTGACTTATAAGAAAAGTAATTTGTATGCTTAATGCAAGATTATCAGATTTTCGACTCTTGTTGATATTGTTACTAAAATAGGCCTACACAAAACGAAGATAATCGGTCTTCGAGGATTTATTGAGTCCTGTGAAAGGGTACAAACAGATCCACACAGATTTATAAATGAACACATTATTTAATGGTTTCAACATGTTTTGCCCGTTGAAAGGTTTATGTATGTAACTTTGCTATTAAACGGCAATAACGTTTTGGTTACAAGTACGACGACAAAGACATCCAAAGTTTGCACAAAGGTATTTTTCATGGTTTTGAAAACTAATTCATTTTAGTTCTCTTTGTAAAGTAACCGTAGACCTATCAAAGTGTAATATTCGCAAAGGTTTTATAAGTTGACACTGTAGGCCTATTTAATACATGCTCTGAAAAGTAAAAAGACATTAGAATAATTAATGACCACGTTTTCATTTCTAAAGGATGGAACGTAAAGAGGGACACCACGGGTATTCAACTAACTGAGTGTCTCCACCGCCACCATGCCCTCACTTCCTGCCAATTTCCCTTAATAGTCATCTAGGTCAATGTATCACCAGACAGACAGTCGATTATGCATAGAACTAGAATTATGTGAGGTCAGCTGTTATTTCGTGACGTCAATTTTACGTACAATTATTACGTCATTTGACGTTTGATAACCAATATTTTGTAGATACGTCCATGCCTCAGAAAACGATGTCGCTGAAGAGAACATATTTGATTTAAATCTAATGTAGGCCTCCGGATATTTTATGGTAATGCTGGTCTTGTTTATTTGATAGGTAACATTTCATCTTTTTTCAAGGCGCTTGTCCTGCTAAAGAAATTTATTTTTGCATTTTGTATATTCCGGAAACAAGTTGTGGGTTAAAAAAATGCCAGCTGTAGATCTAGACTATTGCTTGGAGAGAACGTTTTTGTCTTAAATATGCAATTTATGTAGAATAGATCTAGATATATATGACATGTTTTATTAAGCAATATATAGCTACATGTAGATTTAGATCTACAATATAATACTCTAGGTTCTCGATAATTTTTAAATCTTACTTTTGAAAAAATGTCAGGTAAACCCTATTTTACAACAAAAGTGATTTTATAATGGGAACATCGATGCAAATTTAGTGTTGTTGCCAGCCGGGCCCGATTAGCTCAGTCGGTTACGCGTCTGGCTATCAATCCAGGGGTCGTGAGTTCAAATCCCCCGCCCGGCAACAGTCTCCGTGATGATTGATATACGACATTGTGTCTCATTATCATTCGTCTCTCACCACTGATTCAAGAGGGAAAGTTATCAGTTACTTACGGAGACGGGGTGTGCTCGAGTACTGGTTAATCCCAGGAAACAGTGGTTAGGTTAACTGATCGTCTGTTAGCCCTCGATGGCATAAAAATGACGTTAAATATTCAATCAATCAATTAGTGTTGTTGGCAAAATAGCAAACATTTAAATAGTTCGTATTATGTTCAGTGTAAAATACTGCGATACCAGTTTTAGCATGATTTAATAGAGGCATTTGAAACATATCAAATATCAACATTTTAGATAAATTTCTTAAAAATATTTAGAATCCATAATTATTAGATTACAAAGTTTTCATTCATCAGAATGTTGTATTGAAACCCAATCAAAATATGTTTTGGAGAATTTGACAATGACGTAGATCTATATATGTTGTCTTTTACCACTGTAACATACTCATTCAACTAATACATAATTTATGTTTTACCTCAGATGGTTGTGTTCACACATCCAGTAAATCTTGACTGAAACATGCGCCTCATACAATAGGCCTACACCCACTTCTATCAATTAAACAATATAAAGCGGTAAATGGCGGTAAATAAAATAATTTGCCAACATTGGGTGAACCACTTTACATGATTTTGTTAAGCTAATTTTCAACACCAAATTACACTGATTTTGCCCATTTAGAAACCATATATAAAAGCACACCCACCCCTTACCCCACCCAAGAAGGAAAGTGCCTGTTTGGCTAACACTGACGGAGGGAACAGTACCTGTTTGGCTAACATTGACGGAGGGTACAGTGCCTGTTTGGCTAACACTGACGGAGGGAACAGTGTCTGTTTGGTTAACACTGAAGGAGATAACAGTGCCTGTTTGGCTAACACTGACGGAGGGATCAGTGCCTGTTTGGCTAACACTGAAGGAGATAACAGTGCCTGTTTGGCTAACACTGACGGAGGGATCAGTGCCTGTTTGGCTAACATTGACGAGGGAACAGCACCTGTTTGGCTAACACTGATGGAGGGAACAGTGTCTGTTTGGCTAACACTGAATGAGAGAACAGCACTTGTTTGGCTAACACTGACAGAGGGAACCGTGCCTGTTTGGTTAGCACTGACGGAAGGAACAGTGTGTGTTTGGCTAACACTGACGGAGGGAACAGTGTAGGAGAGAACATTGCCTATTTGGCTAGCACTAACGGAGGGAACAGTGTCTGTTTGGCTAACACTGACGGAGGGAACAGTGTCTGTATGGCTAACACTGACGGAGGGACCAGTGCCTGTTTGGCAAACACTGACGGAGGGAACAGTGTAGGAGGGAACAGTACCTGTTTGCTAACACTGACGGAGGGAACGGTGCCTGATTGACTAACACTGACGGAGGGACCAGTGCCTGTTTGGCTAAAACTGACGGAGGGAACGATGCCTGTTTGGCTAACACTGACGGAGGTAACGGTGCCTGTTTGGCTAGCACTGACAGAGGGAACGGTGCCTGTTTGTCTAACACTGACGAAGGGAACAATGCCTGTTTGGCTTACATTGACGAGGGACCAGTACCTGTTTGGCTAACACTGACGAAGGGAACAGTGCCTGTTTGGCTAACACTAACAGAGGGAACGATGCCTGTTTGGCTATCACTGGCGGAGAGACCAGTGCCTGTTTGGCTTACACTGACGGAGGGAACAGGGCCTGTTTAACTAACATTGACAGAGGGACCAGTGCCTGTTTGGCTAACACTGACGGAGGGAACGGTGCCTGTTTGGCTAACACTGGCGGAGGGACCAGTGTCTGTTTAGCTAACACTGACGGAGGGAACAGTGCCTGTTTGGCTAACATTGACGAGGAAACAGTGCCTGTTTGGCTAACAATGACGGAGGGAACGGTGCCTGTTTGGCTATCACTGGCGGAGGGACCAGTGCCTGTTTGGCTTACACTGACGGAGGGAACGGTGTCTGTTTGGCTAACACTGACGGAGGGACCAGTGTCTGTTTAGCTAACACTGACGGAGGGAACAGTGCCTGTTTGGCTAAAATTGACGAGGAAACAGTGCCTGTTTGGCTAACAATGACGGAGGGAACGGTGCCTGTTTAGCCATCACTGGCGGAGGGACCAGTGCCTGTTTGGCTTACACTGACGGAGGGAACGGTGCCTGTTTGGCTTACACTGACGAAGGGAACGGTGCCTGTTTGGCTTACATTGATGGAGGAATTGGTGCCTGTTTGACTAACACTGACATAGGGACCAGTGCCTGTTTGGCTAACACTGACGGAGGAAAAAGTGCCTATTTTGCAAACACTGACGGATGAAACGGTGTTTGTTTGGCTAACACTAACGGAGGGAACAATGTCTGTTTGGCTAACATTGACGGAGAGAACAGTGCCTGTTTGGCTAACACTGACGTGGGGGACCATTGCCTGTCTGGCTAACACTGACAGAGGAAACTGTGCATGTTTGGCTAATACTGACGGAGGGAACAGTGCCTGTTAAGCTAACACTGACGAAGGGTCCAGTACCTGTATGGCTAGCACTGACTGAGGGAACAGTGACTGTTTGGCTTACACTGACGGAGGTTCTCAAGCTCTGCACATGTCCCATGACTATGTCGATCGTTTCTGCATTGCATTGCATATTTTATTTATAGTTAAAACATTAAACAGTATAAGGTAATTTGTTTAAAAACATTCATTGACTGATGTTCAGAATCATATAAATACTACATTTCATCAATTTGCATAAAATGTATATTGAAATATTGAAACTTGTTTATAACATAGAACTAATAACTTCGAACTCTTTTAGAGACGCATTGTAAAGAGTGAATGTATATATGTATTATGTTTCTTCTCTGTATGTAAACGGCCTAGTTCAATAGTTCAAGGCAATAAACATGCATATATTATGCCAATAATATATCGAATTGAATTGAATTGAATCTAATTTTATTGAATTGAAATACCCATATAAAAGGACAACAAGCTACCTAGAGTGGATTAGTAACTAATTAAGAATTAACCCCCCCCCCCCCCCAAAAAAAAAAAAAAAAAACAACAACAAAAAACATCAACAAATGAATGTACACTAATATGCAAAATGAATCTCACTCTTAGGTTCTTGTTACCTGCGGAACTACTGAGATTTAGCTCATTTTAGGTCTGTAGCTATCAATAATTCTATATTTGTCACCGTTAAGACGTTTATGATAATTATCTACTATATCTAGTTTCAATATACATGTAAACACCAATTCACAATTGATTTATGAAGAGGTACGGTCGGAAGGTAATGATAATATTTCTGGATATGCTTGAGCCACATTGATAATATTTCTGCCATCTCATGTAACGCTCTATTGTTGATAATTTAACTTGTTTGAGAATATTTTCCAAAAAGAGCGCATGGTCCAGTGGTTAAGCATCCGACACAGGCTCGGGAGACGTGAATTCGATCCTCCACAATGGTTATGTGGTATGGTGTCCAGCAGTGAGATTCTTTAACCGCATATGCTTAGGACTGGCTCTACACTGGAACACTGAGCGTAATTTGATTAAATTGCAAGAACGTGTGATTGATGTTAAATAAATAAGTTTTAACCAAAAGCCTATAGTTTATTATAACGTTATTCACCGAGAGCTTTATATGGGTGACGCTGGTATCTCATTCCATTTCCTACATGCTCTATCTATTTCGTAAATCACGATGGGATCAAATTGACTTCAAGTTAAAGCCTTCAAAAATCTTATATTTACATTTGACTTTATGATCGTTCGGCTCTTGAAACATGGCGGATTTATTACTTATTTGTTTGTTTAAAGACAACTTGTGTTTACACTGAACACTTACATTTGAACAGTAAATGAAACCACACATGCAAAAGTATACATGTGGATAAATATTTACAAAAAATCTTGAAATATATATAACTTGACATAGAATCTGCCTAGAATTTGGCGTGATAAAATAAAGACAACATAAATTGTTGTGGAGTTCAGTGAAATATCAGTTTTATTTAATCGAATGAACACCAAAGTAGTATGGTAATGGGTAGTCATGGAAATAACTAGTAAGCAAACCATTGTATGTGATATATCACTGAAACCAAGTGTTTAAATATTTTAACGTATTATTGAAACCAATGCAGTTACCGTTTATAATTTCACAGTGAAATCATAGAAAGGATATTCACGTAAAAGTGTTAAAGTAGTGTTTACCGCCTTTAAGTAGAGGTTTATCATGTTGAAATAGTGTTTATCGCGTAAAAGTAGTGTTTACCGCTTTAAAGTAGTGGTTTACCGCTTTAAAGTAGTGTAGTGGTTTATCGTGTTAAAGCAGTGGTTTATCAGTTAAATGTTTTAACGCGTCTTGTAAATTAGTTTCGTGTTTTTTTTAACACGAACGGTCTTCCGTAGAAATGTTCGCGCGTTGTCATATATAATTATTTGTCACATATATCTACTTCTGCCACCCAATATACAACTGAACACCTGTTAATCAATCGCTTATATAGGCTAAATCCATTATAATAGACTGGTTACTAACCCTTCGTTGAGTGTTATAAAGTTAAGATTATATATATGTCTGGTTAATTTCCATGTACTACACAATATTTTATCTCAAAGGTTAAGACTTCAGAACAACACATGAGAATTATTATTCCTTTTCTGTCAACGTTGACACTGTCGAATTATTGGTCTGACGTTGATTACTGCTGATTTTGAGAACACCCTGCCGTACAGTCGTAGTTACCGACGTCACTTGACGTCTGTCGTCGATCTTCATTAACTTTTATCTTTAGGTGATTTTCGTAGACGAAAAGTGTAACAAAAACCCTTAGTGTAACAATTGATAACATGTTAACTGATTTTCTGTTCAAAAGTTGACTGACAGTTTTAGTCGAGACCAAAACACTGACTAGACAAAATTAACTGATTTGCGAAGGCCTCATGGTAGATTGAATTCGTTGACTATTTGTTATCATTATTAATTATTATTTTTATTATTATTTGTAGTTCCAACATCGTGGCACGCAGTCCGCCGGAAGTACTCAGCGCCTGGAAGCGACGAGTACTGGCTCCATGTTGTCGGCACCGTTCCGGTCAACATCGGCACACTGTCCACCACCGCCTCCGGGTTCGTTCTCAACGAAGTCTGACGTAAGTAATAGTATAATATGAGATTCGCCACCAGCTCGTGTCATCTCTCAACCTACCTTAGTCATCTTTGATGCCAACCATTCCGTCGTAACACCTGTGCAGATAAAAAGTTCGAAACAGGAACACTGAGGCAAACAAACTTAATGAATATGTTAAAAAACAGAAATACTTTGTTTCGATGATCGTCATTGCAGATAGCTTGCCTAAGGTATTTGTCACATAAAACATAAAAAGGAGACAAACAAATACAGAAATAAACATTTAAACCTGTTGATATATGCATGTTTTTGTTGTGCAGATAGCCTTCGGCTTTTTGTGATTTTTTACTTTTCCTCCATAAGTTTTTAAAAAGTTGTTTCCTACTTTCTTTTATTCACGTATAAGTCGTTGGAAGTATAAATAGATATCAAATTGGCCTATGTTCATTAGTTTATGAACATACTGTAAACATCAAATGATAGTATTACGGCATAATTTGGCGACTGTTCAACTTGAAGAAAGTAATGACAAAATTATGTTCATATTATTAAATGAAATGAAATAAAAACAAATTTTCATCTCTTGAAATGCCATCGCGGTCAAATTAATAAATACATTATTAAATAATAATAGTCCACGTATTTTACACTGAAATTGAACGATTGATTACACCGTCATTTCAAATCTAGAATGAAAAGCTCCTTACTTATATCACTAGGCCAAACTAAAAATATATTTGCTTGCCCAAAGAACAACTATAACATTTGGTACTACTGAAAAGGTTCTTTATAGAATATGTATACATTGTACTTAATTTACTGCAAAGAAACAACAATGTTTAAGGTTTTGAGAAAAAATAAATGAAATGACAAATCTAATCAGTATCTAATATTATATACTATTACTTTCTTAAATAAAGATACAACAAATGCAATAACCAACGAAGTCTATACTACGGCAAACCAGTCAGTTAGTTGCTCCATATTGTATAAGTAGATTATAAGAGGCAGGATGGGTGAAAAAAAACTTAGAATATGCCTGTATACTAGTAGCTGTCCATTTTATTTTTTAAAGAAGGTAAAGATTATGCAAGCAAAAATTGTTTTTTTCAATCTGGCCTTAGTTTATTTTTTTTTACAAAGCACAATCAATTGCAGTCTGCTCGTATGTTTGTGTATTCATATACGTATAATTGGTCTTAATCTGGTATTATAATACGTATGGCTGTTTTTAAAAGATCCATTATTGGAATATTGTGTGTGTTACAGCGGGATTACATAGCTGAATTAACACCCGGAACCCAACGGTTTTCTTGAATACATAACATTTGACCCCACTGGCCTTATAATCTTGTTGTAGTAGGTCGTGTTATTTTTTCATTAGCAAACACTTCTATAGCATTTTTTCCAAGGGTAAACAGAGATATCTCGTTGCGCTTAAAATTGAAATTATATAATACACAGGTAGCCGTTTATGGTGTTGAACCCTATTAACCTCGCCCAACCACCATCCACATCATCATAACACGCCCCCCCCCCCCCCCAAAAAAAAAAACAAAACAAAAAAAAAACACACACACAACCCCCCCCCCCCCCCCCTATGTCTAATCCAAGGTTAGTACGAGAAGCGAAACATCAAGAAGATTTTAGAATATATAAATTATCTAATTAAACTTAATAAATTCATAAATTCTTGAAAGAGTATTTAAACCATATATAAAACATATAAAACAGCCCAGAACAACTTTATTTCTCAACATTTTTTATATCTTGTTAAGCAGATATATCTTGTGCCCTTGTTCATAATTATCCAATATTCACGTTATCGACGATAAGCTTCGAGTTAGTTTGAATTATTATTGAAGTGTTAGATAAAAGATAAACACGGGCTTCTACCCCGTAACAATACTATGTAATGTTTACGTACAATCAGACGGATGCCGCGTTACCAGGCATTGGGGTGCGAAACACTTATCACAAACCTGGTGTTCAATACAGGACGTTACGATATATATTTTATAGGCCCATGTTGTCTCTCTGTAATGTGTATTCAGTGTGTTTAGCTGTGTAAAGATTGGTTGGAATAACTTAAAATTTAAATTCGTTATCATTTTATAATAAAAAGTCATAGGTTACAGAAAAAAGTACAGGATAAAACTATTACTAAAAATTGTAAAGAGGAATATTTTATCAAAATCAACCATAAAGTTGTGTTTACCAAGTATGTGAAAAAAAGAAACCACAATTAACGGAATAAAAGTGTATTTAAGTGATTCAGTGCCGTTACCTTGTGATATATAAAAAGTATGGCGTACTTTTGGAACGAGCGGCCCATCTCCGGAAAACACCCGGTATTGTTACCTACTTTTACCTTATCATATCTATCTTAGTGCACGTGTTCAGTGTTCATTTCATTTATTCTTATCTGGGTATGAAACTGCAAACAGATTTTGGTATCTGGTACTTTCAAAGTATTAACTTGCTTTTGGGGGATCTTGGAAAGTAAATTTGATATAAATTAGCAAACGAAAGACAACCGTTCGCCGTTACTGAACACAAATCTGTGCCATCATCCATTTGTCATGTTCGGATTGAGACTTAAGGCAAAGTATCAATACATTCAAACGTGGTACGGGTTAATAAACATGACCATATTAACAGGCAATCGTATAAAACTTATTGTATATTTGACTGACCGAGACTATATCATTTTAATATAATGCTAGTAAGAACACTTATTATGACCCATGTCGGGCAATCCATAAGGTTACACAAGATATCCATGGTCCATGTTACTACTGGACACGGCTATATTATCTCAGGGTGCATGGTCGGTTGACCGAGACTATTTTAGCTCTGACAATACAACATATACTCTTTCTAGCCTAGGCTGCATCTACATTAGAAATTAGAATAGAACCTGGTATTTCTACATATTATACATGACCGATGCAGAAGAAAATATACGATTAAGAGATATGCAAGGCTAACTTTTCTCAAACGTGATTCGGATTGGACTGAGATTTACCAGATGTAGATAACATGCTACGTGTTGGGTTGATCAAGACTATGATATAAACAATATTATCTTAAACAATACGATCTTGGGCCAGTCTTACAATTCTCGGACCAATAACGTGGCCAATATAAGTGAAATAACCTCATTGTCAGGACTGCGTGTTGGTGCATTTTTTCACTGTGTAGCATATTAGACTTGCAAAACACTACACCAGTAATGACCAAGTTCAGTTTATACTGGCCCGCATGCCATGTAGTAAACTGATAGAAATAATGTATGTTTATAATGACACGGTTCTATAATTCTATTTCAGCGAAACTACAAGACATCGAACCGGTTTTCTGAGCACGACAACAGAAACTCCTTCCAGAGTCATGGCGTGTATTTTGGTGACGTAAGTATCGAATATCAACTTGTGTTGAAATACTGTTTTATTATACTTCACGTGAAAGGAATATATATCTTTTGATATACATAATTAATGATTAAAATCAAGCAAACATTTTATAGTGTGATTAGAGAATTGCATGTGAACATGTTCTTTGTGTCTGTTAGCCTTCCATGGCATAAATGCCGCTAAATATTCGAACAAACTGTTTCGTGCTAAAAAGTAAATACAGATCTTGCGCTACTTTACATAATTTTTAAAGTAAAATAGATTAACATTTTACATATTTTTTTCTGAGTATGAAGAGTATGGAGCGAGTTGTTTAGGAGACACAGGAACTGAGGATCCAGTGTTCTAGCTTCCACCACAATGCGTTGCGAAGGTCCTTAAAAGACATTATAGCTCAATTCGTTATACGAATTTGTTTCACAATTGATGAAAAATAAATATCTAAAATAAGTTCATAATTATAATGCAAATATCAATATGCCCTAATGACTAAAAAACATACACATGTGCTATATTTGTGATGAACAAAGCTGTTGTATTATGTAGGCCTATACCTTACCCTGCATCAGACCGACGTGGATGTATAGGCGGGTGAGATTCTGCTATGCTACGTGGTTAAAGGACACCGGGGCTTTGGCTTTAAATCAGTCAAACCGCTTTAACACTTTTGTTATAGATAGAACACTTAGAAACCATAAGCACCATACCCATTACATTCTTGTGGAAATTGACACAAAATCAAAAATGCACGGGAAATGGGAAATTACCTGTATGCAGTTATAACGTAGATTAGCGTTGATTAGATGTGTAAGAACGGTTCTGTCATTCCTCGGTACTCTTTATAGCCATTGTTGCATGGTATGTTATTTAATGCACATAAATGACGAAAATATGGCAATATATAAAAAGCCGGAAACCACAAGCTTCTGTAAGTGTATTCTCGGAGACGTTTTGGTTCACAATTATAGACATTCTTGGGGTTCTCATTTTCAGGCAGGATTCTCCGTTGTCTGGGATGCTTTCTTTGGAGCTTTCTTTAAATGAGGATTATTGGCATTATTTGTAAAACCTTACGTATCCTTATTTGAACAAATTAAACTAATTGGATTCCATCCCTAATAATGATCTTTACAGAAAATTAAAATTGTTAGTTCATATATCAAGATTTTAAATTTTTTATATTTCAGTAGTTAAAATATAATGTACCGCTCATAGACCTGATGGATGTGAGACACTTGTACGTGTCCCCTCCTTGATGATTTGCACATATAGTTAAAATTTACTGTAAATCGGCACCGGTGTAATATATGTCATTTAAAAAAAAAATGTAATAAAAAATGGTCGTATTTCTACGCCCCCCACAACCACCATCACCACACACTCATTGGAAATCCTGCATCCACGTCTGTGGTGAATACAAACAATAAACATTAGAAAAGCATTAGCGCAGACATTTGCCGTAAAATGTATTTAAGCGTTGTCCTTCGTTTTATGCTCAAGCTAAGACATCTGTAGTGGTATCAGTGGCTTACTTACAGACATCTGTAGCTGCATCAGTGACTTAATAACAGACATGTATAGTGGCATCAGTGGCTTACTTACAGACATGTGTAGTGGCATCAGTGATTTAATTACAGACATCTGTAGTGGCGTCAGTGACTTAATTACAGACATCTGTGCGGCATCAGTGACTTAATTACAGACATCTGCAGTTGCGTCAGTGACGTAATTACAGACATCTGTAGCGGCATCAGTGACTGAATTACAGACATCTGCAGTGGCATCACTAACTTAATTACAGACATCTGTAGTGGCGTCAGTGACTTAATTACAGCCATCTGTAGCGGCATCAGTGACTTAACTACAGACATCTGCAGTTGCGTCAGTGACGTAATTACAGACATCTGTAGCGGCATTAGTGACTTAATTACAGACATCTGCAGTGGCATCACTAACTTAATTACAGACATCTGTAGTGGCGTCAGTGACTTAATTACAGACATATGTTACGGCATCAGTGACTTAATTACAGACATCTGTAGCGGCATTAGTGACTTAATTACAGATATCTGCAGTTGCGTCAGTGACGTAATTACAGACATCTGTAGCGGCAACAGTGAATTAATTACAGACATCTGTAGCGACATCAGTGACATAATTACAGATATCTGCAGTGGCGTCAGTGACGTAATGAGACATCTGTAGTGGCATCAGTTACTTTATTACAGACATCTGTAACTTAATAACAGACATCTGTATTGGGATATGTAACTTAATAACAGACATCTATAGTGGGATTTGTAACTAAATTACCCACATCTGTAGCGGCAACAGTGACTCAATTACAGACATCTGTAGCGACATCAGTGACATAATTACAGATTTCTGCAGTGGCGTCAGTGACGTAATTACAGACATCTGTAGTGGCATCAGTGACTTTATTACAGACATCTGTGACTTAATTGCAGACATATGTAGTGGGATCTGTAACTTAATTACATATATGTCTCTGGTCTTTTGTACATCAAGCATATATCTGTATCCTTGCATACTATCTCTAGTAGAGTGTTTTGGTCAATGTAGTTGGTTTTTCTTGCTGTAAGCATATCGAGAGAACATACCATATGCCACTTGCGTATATGGAGTAGGACTATTGTATTCGTCCGACTACTTCGTTGGTGGGGATGGGGAGGTGTATCATGGAAATTGAATTATTTTTCTTGAGAGAGAGATTCTAAATTCTGTCTGCCTATATTCAAAGTGCTGTTGTTTCAATCTGTATGTTAATTGCATCGCACCTTGTACTCACATTCAATGTGAAGGTTGTATTGGAGGGACGGAGGAACAGTTCGCGTTCAGTATCACTAAATCAATCACAATTATAGTACATGTAAATTGCTTTTTAACTATTAAAAGATTCATGACAAGCAAGGTTAAATTTGACAGAACACAAGCATGAAATGATTTTCATGAACATGAATGAGGTCCTGGTTACCACAAGTGGTTCCAAAAATGGGCAAATCTACAGTTAGAACTGACATACGCCCGTACCTAAAAAACGCTCATAAACACATTGCATACCCCTCACCCCTAAATATAAATTACCCTTTCTAAATCATGACCTACATCCCAGTATTGAAAGTTTGCCAAACGTTAACGACTACCCCAACCCCTAACACAACTACACAACATCTTGAAATGACATGTCTACAATTATTAAGATTATGAATGAACACATATCATAACTGAATAATCATCTGTTTATAATTGATAGTTTGGGTAAAATGAATACTTTCAAATACAAAAAAAAATAAAAAATAGATCCTGGGATTTACTTGAAGAAACATGGTAAAATATAACATAATATCTGGAATACTAATGTAATATACTGTTTAAAAGTTAATCATTCCATGAATGGTCAGCGGTGGACACACAGACCAAGGATCAATTTAACAGGTGTGGGTTCACTAACCGACCGCAACCATGTGTGAAATGAGGTGCTGTATCCCTTTTCATTTTATGCTAACTCTACAATTTTGGAATAAATAAATGAATGAAAAAGGAAGGAAGATTCTAAGCTCACTCTCCGTACATAAAAACAAATAAACAATCATATTGGAAACAACAACAAAAAATGCATATGAGAATGAACCTAGAACCTTGATACCTAAACAACAAAATCTATTCAAAACTCAGTCTGTCACCTTATGACATGCACACACATGTACTACATTATCCTTTTTCTTGCCATCACTCATTTGGCACCCTGAAACCACATACGGGTCAATAAATCAACCATGTACACTGTTAATTTTGAACACGACAGAAAATGATATGGAATCAACACCCATTTGGTGATATCTACCCCTCCGATGAGATTGACAATGATTCTGTTTTCACTCAGAACTACATGGGTTTTCTACCCTGGAAATCGCATACAGCTGGATATCAGATTAAAAAAATCACTAGTAATAGGTTATGCAGTAAGACCTGTGTAAGTGGGCATCTCTATTGAGCAGTCACATATCTTGAGCAGCCTGCTATGCTTTCAGAGCATATAAACCTGTATTAAGCAAAAACCTGTCTGAAAAGACCACTTTTGCTTCTTTGCTAGAATGACTGTTTAAAACAGGTTTAACTTTAGTAAGTTTTAGAACTTTTTCAAAATCGATGAAAAAAAAAAGCTTTGAACTTCAGTCTAATCAACAACCTAATTGAAAAATTTCAGTTTACATTTGTAAAGTAAACACACATTTACCCCACCCCGGCACATCTAACCATCAATAGATCTTCTTTTCAAATCTTCTAAACCATGTCCTCACAATATTGAATTGTGAAAAGGTGTTTAGCTGTAAATTATTTATCCGAATATCAATGGTAGTCTTACAATGACTGAATAATCTCCTATACAAATACGCGAATAGGATCAGATAATTTATTGAATATATTCGCTACCGTTATTATTTCAATAAAAAAAGGACTTGTTATACCAGTGTCTGTTGACTTTAAACTTAATACGTTCCATTTAAAATTTAAAAAAAAAGATGAACTTCATATTTTTTTCTGTTAGAAAAAATGAAAATGATATATTTGAATATAAATTTGTGATAGTTAAGCAGTTGAATTTTTTTTTATATAAATTTCAGAGATCTGATATTTGTTAGAACTGATAATGTCAGAATAAACATAAAGCTTAATGTAAGTTGATCCCTTTCTTAACATTCAAAAAGCATAGAATTGACTTTTGTTATAACTATGTACTTGCTATTATATCTGATGTGCTTATAAAAAGATAGTTTTTAAGAATGAAAACAATGCAATGTAAAAAAGATAACCTTTATTCAGTCAAAGAATTAGCCCCTGTATAAAGAGAGGTGATTGTTTAACTGCATGTACATACGATTTTTATCTCACCAAAACATATTATGGTTTTATGAATATTGTATTTCATCATTTTATATATTTCTAGTTCAATATTACTTAGTTATCTCCAACCATGTATCACATTTCCTTCCTTTATTCATTATTAACATAGTTTTATACATTTTACTTATACATTTTTTTTACTAGTGGAGTGCGTGGTCTAGCGGTAGAGCATCCTACCCACGATCGGAGGCTCACGAGTTTGATCTTCCATCATAGCCATGCAAGGTGTCCTTTGGCAAGACACTATATATCTGCATATGCTTAGTACTGGTTCTACCCAGGAAGATTTCGAGAATTTATTTTGAAACTCTGACATATATGCAAACTGTTATCAAAGACTTATATAGAGAAGAAAAACCAACTGTATGAGATGTTATGAACACTCCCATATTCACACTGAGAAATCTCGCAAAATCTCATTTCCATTCATCTCAGAAATACATATTTAAATTCTTTCTTTGCACAATGGAATTCTTTACGAAATGAGACCATTCCCGGAAATTGTGTTTACAATTGTTGAAGTACTTATGATTACAAAATTTGTATACTTCAACTAATAAATCAAGAAAAGTACTTGAAATTTTACCTCAAATTTTACCTGTAATATTTTAAATTCAAGATCATTTTCCGTGTTTCAAACATTATAAAACATCTAAGGTTACATACATCTTTGATTTTATGCAAAAGAAATCAAATGCATGTGAAATTTGAATGATAATTTGCAATTTATTAATTTTTTATCAACATTTAGTAAAGAGATGCAAGTTTCCTATCCTTCTATACAAGTCTATGCTGTTATTTATAAAATCTTCAATAACAATTTTTTTTCTCATTCCTTATAGAGGACCTGAAATAAGATAAATCTATGTGCCATTACTGTAGTTATGTGATAAACAGTCTCACATCGGTGCTCATTTATAACAATTTAAGTCAATGGAACAAATATACAATGCAGAGCCCCACAAAATACAATGTATATATGTATCACTGCAGAAAGATCCACAGTGCTACAGTCAGTTCTGGTCACGCCTGCAATAACATACATGGTCATGATGTTTGGGTTTAGTTACACTTGATACACACATGATATTAACTTACATCTAATCAATAAATATAAATGGATCTGACAAGCAATTATTCAATCAATAGATCAGTAACAAACATGATAATAGCTGATAATGTCATACATGTATTGTTATCACATATTTAAACAGTAATATCCATGTCACTAGCGGATTTAGGGTGGGTGTGTTGGGGGGGGGGGGGGGGGGGGGGGAGAGAGTGCCCCCATCCCTAAGAGTCAGTAAAGTTCTGTAGTTGAACAACAGAACATCCAGTGCTAAAACTGGCGCATGCCCCCTCTAAAAGGGCAACATATGTATTTACCCACCCCACTTATATTTGAATGTGCTCTCTCTAAAATCATAATTAAAGCCACCTCTTTGCCCAAAATCTACCACCTACCCCCTGTTCTGAATCTGTCACTTTTATACAATGTCATTGTGTAATATATACAAGCTTCAATGTTAAACAAGTCTGTGGCCATGTTCTGGTAGATCTGCATTATATTCTGTACATTTAAACCATAAATCTGCTGTGGTAATATTGAATGGCTGGATTATAAATTAAAAACTTTCAGTCAATAAATACACAATGGAATATTTCAGGATAGGAAAGGTATTGTTAAAGCGTCCCAATGAAATATTGGAGTAGATCTCTATTGATTTTTGGCATAAAAATTGTATCAGTAGCTAAAGCTCGCAACTGAAGTGTCAATGCATAAAACACTGTCACAATAAAACTCCTCATGGAAATTGGAAATTAATTCTACATCTTGTTTAAATGTTAAATATTGATATTAGAAAGTTTATTTTCTATTATTTAAGAGTCCTATCAAGGACATATATAGACAGATAGAAAACTTGCATCTCCCGACTAAATGTTGATAAAATAGCACATGAAGGATTAATCACTTGGCAAATTAATCATTCAGAATTCACAGACAACTGCTTTCTTGTACATAAAATGTAAGCTGTAGGTAATCTAAGATGTCTGAATATGTTTTGAACATTTTGAAGTACACTTTCTTTTATTTTTTTTTTGTTATTTTAGCTGCAGTATACTAATTTTGTAATCAGAAGTACTTTAATAATTTTAAACACAAATTGTTTGAAATGGTATTGTTTTAATGAAAATTTCATTCTGCATTGTAAGAATTTTGATTTGTGTTCCCAAGATGAATGGAAATGAAATACTGAGAGAATTTGTGTGAATAAGCTTGCGTTCACAAAATCTCAATTAAGTTGCCTTTCCTTCTTTATATAATCCCTTGGTCCTATGTTGCAAAGGGGTTCATGGCACTGCCGTCTTTTGACCACTTACCTCTCCCATCACTGAGGTTGTGGGTTAGAGCCTAGCTTTGTTCAAAAACTGTTAGTGAGAAAGTTTGTCTGTTACCGATACTTGCGGAAGAATGGTGTTTCTGCTCTGATTCAATCTGCAGTCTTCCTCCATCAAAACAACTGGATATGCCCTATATAGCTAGTCATGTGTTGAAATTGGTGTTAAACACATTCAATTATCTAAAAAAAAATTATAAAAATATTATTTTTACTAATCTGAAAATTGTTTATATTACCCAATACTTCTGAAGAATAGTCATAAATAATTATTTGCAATACATGTATGTATAAAAAGTGCCTTTCTATTATCTGAAATATGTCTAAACAACTCCCCATTATCTGAAAAGTGCTTAAAATTTATTGTTCTCTTATCTTACACTTTTTTTGATATATGTGTGAAAAGTAATTTTCTATCTGAAAATGTATACAGACAGCTATTTCTATTACCAGAAGCATGTATAGTTGTCCCCCATATATTACTAAGTATCTTAAACATATATACATAGTGTATGCATACAGTTATATCATAATTACAAGTCATGTCCTAACAATTATCTATTAACCTATTATCTGAAGCTAATTTAGTGGTACGCCTATGACATTCATACTGAACTGAGTTACACAGTAAATGCATACAAGCTTTTTTTTGTTTTTTTCAATGCATACAAGTTTATATTTTTTTGAAAAAAACATCACATTGTTTTCAGACAAGGTGTGCATACATGTGCATGTCTGTTCCAAACAGTTTCTGTAGAATATCCATCTCATTTATGTGAATTTAAAGTACAAATATTTTAGAAATGTAACAATTTAGTCGTTTCTTTGTTCAGTTCATACTATTTATTAAAGGGACACATGGCTATGTTTAAATGGAGTATACTCGTGTCTAAATGGAGTATACTCATGTCTAAATGGAGTTTATTCATGTCTAAATGGAGTTTACTTTTGTCTAAATGGAGATTATCTTGAATTGAAGAAATTGAGGTTTGAAGGGAAATTTCTTGTAATTTGTCGTTATTTTAGCTGCAGTATACAAATTTTGTAATCAAAATACTTCAACAATTTTAAACACAAATTTCTAGGAATGGTACTGTTTTGATGAGAATTTCATTCTGCAATGTTAGAATTTTGATTTGTGTTCCTGAGATGAATGGAAATTAACTGAAAACGAGATATTGGGGATTTTACGTGAATACATGAGCGTTCACAAAATCTCAATCAGTTGCCTTTCCTTCTCTATATAATTCCTTGCATACAAGGATCATGTTGATAAACAGTTTGCAGAAATAAAGCCAAGAGAAAACATTTCAAGACTATTGTGTCAGTTTAAGGCAAACTCACACACTTAAAACTTTTCACAAATTAAATAAATCTTCAACTGCTCAATCTAAACTTTAAATTTATTAATTCCAGGGCCAAGCAACCCGACAGTTAGGTCGCAACCTTATAGAACCTGAGCTTCGTCTTCACAACAGCGATAAATCATATCTCAAACACAATAGCCGCCAACCCGTGGACTTTGACTACCATTCTACCTATCAAAATTCATATAAAGGCAAAGACACTGAAGAACCCCCTAGGCATCGTAGATTCAGAAAAAGTCTTCCAGCTCTGCAGCCCGTGGGCAGGGTGCCGCTAGATACCACGACAACAGACTGGCAACCGACAAGCGCCCTGGAACACCGTACAGATACACAAGTGTTGGCAGTGAGCCAGGAACCATTCCTTCAGCACAATCCATGGAAATACTGCTACCATTCCAAGAGGAATGTCTATCCACCATACAACCGTAGATCGGAACCAGTCATTGACAATATGTTCAACCGATACGGTGCAGCATTCAATTCTACAGGTTCATTCAATACAACTGGATTTAGTTCGTTAGAAACCGGATGCAGTTAGGGAATCAAAGAATCAAATGTTTTTGTTTTGTGTAATAGATGATTTTTTTTTAATTGAAAATGCATAAAAAAATGTTTATAATTTTGTAAAATTAAATTTTAATCACTTAATAAAAATTTGTAAATAAACATAATAAATGTTATTAATTTGTTTCATAAATGTATGTCTTTATTTCTTTGATTACCAGTCATCCGATATTCTGTTCAATAACTTATATTGTATATTGTCTCTGTTGTGTAAAATTCCTTAATTTTGTTGACCAATACTAAAGTGTGGATAAAGTCACTCATTGGCCAGTATCAGGTTATGCTAAAACATTAACGAATAAAACAGATAATGCTGACCTGTGTATTAACAGATTTCTCATAAATAAGATACTACAGGTATGGAATCAACCATTATCTTCAAATGGGACCTTCCTCTTTGTGATTCAATAAAGTTTCCATCATTTACTAAACAGAAAGTTATAGGTGATGCATCTTTAAATTAACACATGATTCACTGCTGATTGGCCAAAACTGCATCAAGCGCCAGTATGTACCTAGTATCCATCATTACATATATGTAAAAAAACAAAGAGTACAGATAGGAGAATTTTATTTTATTGTCATTGATGAGCTATAGATTTTTTTAGTGAATTAACTTTGATAATGTCACCATTAAAAATAGTGAAATAGTGAATGTTAATTTCACAGTTTTTAATCATGAAATGAAAGTCATTGGTTTCTGTGAGAAAATATTTTTTAATGAATAAATGAACATTCATGTTAGTATTCTCACTTGTTAATACTGGAATTGGATTTCTCCCTCTTGATGAAACTGAGGAATGAATGAATGGTGTTTTAAGGCACATAAATAGGTCATTTTATGTGTTGACGTGCTAAAAAACCCCATTCATAAATTTAAATCTAACATTTAATTACTTGAAAACAATATTTTAATAAACTTTTTCATCAGCGTTTTCTCACCAAGACCTTTCCCAATGCAAAGTTTCATGAAGACAGATGCAGTAGTTGAGTTATTGTTGCTATTTATCCATCTTGACACAACACTTAACCAACACTGTTCTCTATATCTGACCTCACTTTCCTACTAGTGACCTTGACCTTTTGATGATCTAATCCAAAACCACCATCAGCTGCCACCCTCTCCCTAAATCCTGTCCCTATGCAACGTTAAAGGAGGATTGGTGCAGATGTCGACTAGTTATTTAATATATTGCCAGCATGCAATAAAGTTTTAATCAAAGCAGATACCAGGGTAAGTACAATTGATCCCTTATTCGATGAATACCATAGTCACTGTATGTTTTGGTATATCATAATTTTTCTTGAAAATAATCAATTTTTCAATAATAAAATTGGGAAATACATGTGTAACTATTTTTTAAAAAAAGATTTGATGATGTTTTGCCCCTATATTTTTGGGACACATATGATTAAGGAAGATGGCTTGGATGTGTTTCCAAATTTTCACCTCAGATGCTAAAATGAACGGACAGACAGACAGACAGACAGACAGACAGACAGACAGACAGACAGACAGACAGACAGACAGACAGACAGACAGACAGACAGACAGACAGACAGACAGACAGACAGACAGACAGACAGACAGACAGACAGACAGAAGGGGCCACACTTAATGCCCCTTCACCATTTTTGTCAGGGGTACAAAAAAGTGGGCGGGGTTAGCTGATGATATTTTCCTAAAGCAACAATAAGTAAGAGAAAAACTTAGTTCCCAGTGTATTTTTCAAGCATTAGCATAAGTGTTACTCATTTTATTACCATTATCAAAAAAAGAATTACATATTGTATTAATGTGGGAATATAGCACTTCCAGAACAAAATACTGATTTTGTCAAGTTTTGGTGCATTTGACATTCCAAACAAGTAGGATTTTATTTATAATTGATAATGAGATGTTTTTTTTATCCATTTTAATAATTATTTTATTTTTTAAGACATTCATAGCTTTTTTTATTATTCCTGATATAATCCCTTTAAAGTATGATTACAGTTTTCATTTTTTAAAAAAATAGTTCTTAATGATACTTGACCCCAAATTTGCCTACACAACCCTGGCCACTGCAATAACGAATGAATGAAAGGGGTTTTAGGGCATACCAACACATTATAGGTTATTCAATGCCAACAGGAAGGAAGCTTCCAGGTTCACTCTACATGTAAAAAAAAACAACAAATGAATATTCAGAATGAACCTCCATACCTGCAGAACTGCAGAGTTTCAGCAAAGTCTATCATATTACTCAAATTGTCGCTTCTTACGACATGCATGAGCAACAGTGATCCTATTCTTGCCATCATTCATATGGCTCCCTGGAACCACACAGAGGTTGATAATTTAACCACAATAGTGAACATGACAAAAAAAGATAAAATGAACATGACACCAATTCTGAGAGATTGACAGTGATTTATACTTAGCAGGAAGGCCACATATCTGAGCTTCCATGGACATAACCAGTTTTGCAAAGCTAGGTCTGCATCTGAAGGTGTTATGATGTTCATAAGAAAAGTAAACGGATTGACAATATATATACATGGATAGTCAAACCCGTCTTAAGCAGCCAGTTACGAGAAGGAGCAACAATGACCATTTAAGACAGTTTGTTGCTTAGTACAGGTTAATTTGCTCTAAAATCTGAAAACATAGAAATTGGAAACAGCTAATGTGGCTGCTTAAGACAATTAGCTGCTTAATAGAGGTGACCGCTTACACACGTTTGACTGTATTACCATAGCAAAAGTCCTTCTGACCCTTAGCTTAAAATGCTTAAAAGAACATGTGCATTTGTGATTGGTTGTACTTGGTACATGTTTCAAAAATGAGTCCATCTCATTGCCATATAATTCTTTGTGGTGCGATTAAGTCTATTTAAGTAATATCTTCCATTTCGGCTTAAGTCATTGTTGTCAGCAAAAAGCTTGACTTCAAGTTTGCGCACCTCTTCCTGAATTTCAGCTGATGAACAATCTATCATTCGACTGCAAACATATAGTAGCCAATTGTAGCAGGCCAGCGCTTTCGTAGAATCGTAATCCAGTGATAAAATAAATTGTTCCTTAACATGCTTTAACTGTTCTATAACAAACTGATATCTTTCCTTGTTCACAATTTTAGACACTGTGGGTGCAGGGTGGACATTTGCCTCTACAAATGTTCTCAGTGAACTTTTGACCCTTGACTGGTCTTCATTTTTCTTTTGTTTTTTACGTGGCGAAGAAATTTCCTGAAACAAGTCCATGGAATTTTCATCCTGAATGTTCAAGCTAACATGTCCATTCTCTTCATCGTCTGCAATCGTTGAACCAGCACATGAGCTATAAATAGTTGTGTCATTCATACACTCTTTTTCAAGGTCATCTAAAAATGTATCTGGATTTATCAAATGCTGGACACTACATTTACGAAAATAATCGCCTTTAGCTCTATTTTCAGTGTCTGCCTCAGTGGAACCCCTGTAAGGAGTTGTGGCAGAACACGAGTCTTTATCTTTCGACTGACTATCATGCAATCCTAGCAAATACCCTAAAGGATCCTCATCATTGAGCGTGTCAGAGGTCAAGTTCAGTTCAGACTCAAAGGTCATAGCTTCATCTGCAGCTTGGTGCCCAGCATTATCTGTAACTTTTTGTCTGGTTTTCCACCTATCTGAGAGCTCAAGAAGTGGCTTCTGAATGGCATCCCGCATCTTGGTCTGGTACAATTTAACTGAGAATATAACAGAATAATGGAATGTACATGTGGGTTAGATACTTCTTTCTTGCATACCAGACTAGGATTTCCGCATATTTTTACTGGTTACAGACTTTTCATCCTACATCCCCTCCACACGCTCATCCTACCCTGCTGTGATGTTGGAACTATTATGATGTGATATATTAAAATGTATTACGCAATATATTTTATTTGACGTCTTAAAAACCATCGTAGTTAAGTTTAATAATAACTTAAATTAAAATAATTACTCAATGTGTTTGGTATGCAAGGAAACTAATCTTACATGACTTTTTCTGTTCAGATAGAAAATTCTGTCCCATGGGATAGCTGTTTTTGGCGGGAACGAGGCTCTGCTTGGGACGGAATCTTCTATCTGAACCGCCAACTCATGTAAGATTACTATAATCTCAACCTAGGGCCAAGATACTTAATCTAATCTTAGTCTTAAAAGTTCATAGTTGTAAAAAATATAATGATGAATGTGATGTGTTTGGTATGCAAGAAAAAGAATCACTCATGGCTTTTTTTAAGTTCGGATAGAAAATTCTGTCAATTGGGAAAACTGTTTGCATGGGAACGAGGCTCACAAAAGTAGTTATCTCTCAAAATGGAATTTTCTATATGAACCCAAAACCCATTTAAGATTCTTATAATATTTTATTTGCACTCATACATCTAACATACAGATCAAAGGTAATGATATTATGTGACAGATTGGTTATGAAGAATAAAAACAATCTTAATTGAGAGTTTCTGACTTTATTGACATGTTTATTTATTAAAACAAAACAGAAATAAAGATCCCTGTGGGTGTAAGTGTTATTTTGAGTAACTCTAAAACAAACAAGGAACATTCCTGCAAGATTTGGTTAAATTCATTTTTAGTTGTTACAGAGAAAATCAGCTCACATTTGTTCAGTGTTTCAGAGAGGAAGACTTTTTTTAATAGGCCAATCAGAAAACATTATTGACCCTGGTGGCCATATTGAAAATCAGAACACTATCAAAAACACAGTTTTGGTAGAGAAACATCTAAAGAATATTCTTGCAAAGATTGGATAAATTTGGCCACTCAGTTTAAGAGAACTTTTTTGAAACATCGGCCAATCAGAAATTATATTCACCCTTGGGGCCATATTGAAATTCTGATCAAAACCAAAACCCTAAAATAGTAAAGGACTTCCCAAGGAACATTCCTGCAAAGTTTGGTGAAATTCTGTTCACTGGAGTGGTTAAAATTGGCAAATCAGGAAAGATTATTCAGACGGCTGGTTTTGGAGATGAAGATCAAAATGTAAAAACTCACAGAAGGCGACCCTGAACATCCACGTGATGTCAATTTTATACAATAAATTCTTTTACATTATATTCCCAGTGCTAATCAAATGAAAGATACAAAAACTGACAAACCAACTTTAACACGACTGATTCAGAGGCGGAAGACTCACGGCTGTAAAACAAAGTTATTAAATTATCAAAGCCTGGTAAGGCCATGTAACTGTTTGACTTACATGCGGCGTCCTTGACGGTTTTTCTTTCCTCCTGCTCTCTGCCAACCTTCTTTGCAATAAGATCAGAGTCACTGGAGTCACCAGAGTCACTGTAATGGAAAACATCGTGATAGCAAATGTTCGACATTGTACCATTTCACTTCCAGAATGTAAATATTATCAATTGTTGTTGTATGGTGTTTAGCGTCGCTTTCAACAATTTTTAAATCATACTGCAACGGTGTCTGTTTAATACAGTATTTTAGCGCTGCGACACTGGAGTATCATGCTGCAGACCCACAGTATAACACCCAACCCAGTCACATTATACTGACATCAGGCCAATTTTAATTACATTACCTTTCTGCCGGGACAAAACTGGTCTCAGACGTCTGTACTTTACTGGTGACATGACTCAGCCAGTCCTCCCAGACGAACAATCTCTGATCTGAAAACATACAATTATAAACATTTTGTTTGGCATCCTTTTTATGCCATTGAGGACTAACAGCCGATCAGTTAACCTAACCAATATTTCCTGGGATCCTGGAAGGTTTACCGGTACCTGAGTACACAAATCTTCACAAGTAACCGATCACACTATCTGATGAATCAGCAGTGAAAGATGGATGACAATAAGAAGCAATGTTGTATAATAATTTTCCCGAAGATTGTGGCCGAGTGGGGATTTGAACTTGTGACCCCTGGATTGATAGTCAGTCAGCTGCACTACCCACTGAGCTAATAAGGCCGAGCTTATGAGGAAAAGTAATAAACCCAAAATTTAAATGGGTTTCAGAAGTTTGATGCTTTCAAGATAATGCTATACAGTTAAACCTGTGTTAGTGATCACCTCTATTAAGGAACCCCTGTCTTAAGCAGCCACATTTTTTATTCATCATGTTTATAATTTAAGTTAAAATCAACCTGTATTAAGCAGCCACCTTCCTTAAGAGGTCATATTTGCTATTTCCCTTGAGTGCCTGCTTAAGACGTTTGACTGTATATCTGTTAAACAAAATTCACGGCCAATCATCAGTGAGACTGCGGCCTGACGGAGATTCAACCTGATTATCCCTTGATTGACAATCAGACGCATTAATGATCTAACCAGATCCAGGAGATTCTCATTGAAATAAAATCTTATAACACCTGAAACATTGAAATTACTATTTATAATTATACCATTTATTTGCACTTGAATAAGAAAGAACATTTAGGATAACAATGACAAAGTCTTAAAAATCAATATTAATCGATGTTTAAGTTGCATACAAATTTTAATAACTCTATTCAATATTTTTACGAGGATATTGGAAAGGTTAGCTGTTCTGTTCAGTTATATTTAAGCTGAAATAAAAATAAAATTCATGTTTCAATAAAAGGTTAAGGTTTCATCTTCATAAATTATTCATGTAGTTTTATTGAGAAGGTAGACATTTGTTACGAGTTAACATATATGATTTAGTTTTCACTGTGATGATGGAGGCTTCTATGTATTGAAAGGTTAAGATCAAAGGATAATTGCAAATGGCACTTTGTCCAAAGTATATATACTGTACGGAACAGCTAACCCGCCACTCTTGTACTTCCAACATCTTCGTCAAAATATGGAGTACTGTTATCAAAATTGTACATGTGTATTGTACATGTGTATTGTACATGTGTATTTTACATGTGTATTGTACATGTGTATTGTACATGTGTATTTTACATGTGTATTGTACATGTGTATTGTACATGTGTATTTTACATGTGTATTGTACATGTGTATTGTACATGTGTATTGTACATGTGTATTGTATTAAAAGGTAATTTTGTATTTTTACACAGTTTAAATGTTCTTTCTAATTCAAGGACTTGAGGAAATTGCTTTTAAACATTTTGAGAAAATACATAAAATGTCAAGTACATAAAATGTCAGGTGGCTGGTTTGCTTTTCTGTTCAGTGTATTTCAGGCAAATAATTTATAGTAAGTCATGCAAAATCATTTATTTTCTTGCATGAAAATTTACCCAAGGAAAGAATCGGTAGAGGCCAAAAAGTACAGCTATTTCAGCCATTTTTTTTTATTTCCGGAAACAGGTTCTTTTTTCTTTTTAAATTCGAAAAATGGACATCACATATCTGAGTTTCAATATAAAATGTTATCATTTGTATACTTACTACTGTCTAATAGTTTCATTATCTCTCTGGAATACACAGAAAATAATCTGAAATATATAAAAACACAAATTAGAGTATATGAATACCTTTGTTATTGGAATAACATGGGAAATACTTTGAACAGAAACACACGTTTGATTCATTTGAATTCTTTACAGGCCAATGACTAATTAAAAAAGTTTCATAACTTTGTAAATGTAGTTATAAACAAGAGGTCCAAACTGCCCTGAGTCGCTCCCATTAGACTCATTTGTCAATGTGTCAAATTCTCTCTCCCACTCCCTTTAAGACGTTCATATTGAATTAAAGAAAAAAAGGAACTGCGAACAAATGACCAAAATTTAAATGGACCTTTCTAGGACACAAGCTGGCCCCATATAAAATAATTTTAATCCCTTAATTTAAAGGACTACTGGTAGATTCAACTGCTTTGACTTTGGTAGACAATGCATCATGCCTCTAATGTAAAACAATCCTTGCATATATAGATGAGAAAATTGAAATTTTTCCATTTTCCTATAGTATCCTTATTTAAAGTTCCTTTACTGGGCTCAGAAGTACCATAGTCCTTAATTTGAAAAAAACTTGAAAACTCTATTCAAAAAGAGATAATTCATGCCAAATATGAAAAAAATTAGTTTTAGATTTTTTTTTTGAAATTCACAGCACCACCCAAGAAACAATATCATCAACATTTTTTTAGAAATACTTAATGTAGTAGTAATATTTATTCCATTCTAATCCAATTTGGCCGGTTCAAGAACCTGATCTGAACTTTCATGCTTAAAAACATTCTATGTTTAGTTTTGATAGAATGAAAAGTGACAGGAGTATGGTGTTTACAAGGGAAAAGGCATAATTTTAAAATAATTTATAGGCAATCCTCGCCGGTTCATTAACTTGTTCATGCTTCAAGCTTACAATCTTTATTCAGTTCCATTTTGGTTCAATGTTTGGCCAGATTGAAATACAGCCTGAAGGAAATTAACATTTTTTACTCTTTAAATGCCATATTCTGGTTAAGATGGTTAATTTATACTAATTTATTTTAACTGGATTGTGAAGGAAGCCTGGAATGTATACAGTTGATATTGAGTCAATTTCCTGAGCAGAAACAGTACTGGGTGTTGTTTTTGAGAGGCCACAGGGTCAAGTCTGGGCTCGAGCCCCTGACCTCTGTCATAAGCAGCCAACACACAACACTACATCCTCACTTTTAAAAGTAGCCTCACTTTAAGAAGAACTTCTAATGGGAGATGGCAAACCAGCATTATTTATGCATTACTTTGATGCAGGCGCAATAATTAATGAATATGGAGATAGCAAACAAGCATTCTTTGATGTTTGCTCAGTAATTTACCAATTCGGAGATAGCAAACAAGCATTATTTGATGCAGACCTAATGATTAACAGATTTGAAGATAACATACATTACATTTTGATGCAGGCCCAATGATTAACAGATTGGAAGATAACATACATAACATTTTGATGCAGACCCAATAATTAACAGATTGGGAGATAACATACATTACATTTTGATGCAGACCCAATAATTAACAGATTGGAAGATAACATACATTACATTTTGATGCAGACCCAATAATTAACAGATTGGGAGATAACATACATAACATTTTGATGCAGACCCAATAATTAACAGATTGGAAGATAACATACATTACATTTTGATGCAGACTCAATAATTAACAGATTGGGAGATATCAAGCATTATTTTGCTGCATTACTTTGATGTTGGACCAAAATTAACCAATTGAGAGAAAACAAACAAGCATTATTTTGATGTTGGTCCAATAATTAACAAATCGGGAGATAGCAAACAAGCATTAATTGATGTTGGCCCAATAATTAACAAACTGAAAGATTGCAAACAAGCATTTTTTGATGTTGGCCCAATAATTAACAAATTGAAAGATAGCAAACAAGCATTCTTTGATGTTGGCCCAATAATTTACCAATTGGAAGATAGCAAACAAGCATTTTTTTATATTGGTCCAATATTTAACAAATTGGTAGATAGCAAACAAGCATTTTATAATGTTGGGCTAAAAACTAACCAATCTTTACATACCTCTCAGAGTTGTCATCAAGGCCAAATGTCAACTTCAATACAAGAACAACGTAAGCAATGGCCATCCCTTCCCAGAAAACAATTCTGTTAAATATCTTAGTTGGTTTGTACATCTTTATAGTGGCTGAGCTCATGTACAGATTTGTTGCATACGCATGTAGCTCGGCTGTAAATAATGAATTTTAATTTAATGACAAACATGTAACTCCGTATGTCCCTTAATTCATATATTAAATGTTATGAAGATTGCTGTGTGTTCCTTTAAACCAATCATAAAAGTGATAAAGATTATTGCATTCCATTTAATCATAGCATAAATGTGATAAAGAATTCTGCGTGTCCCTTTAATTCTATCATAAATGTGATGAAGAATACTGTGTTTCCCATTAATCCTATCATAAATGTGATGAAGAATGCTGTGTGTCCCATTAATCCTATCAAAAATGTGATGAAGAATTCTGTGTGTCCCTTTAATTCTATCATAAACGTGACGAAGAATGCTGTGTGTCCATTTAATAATATCATAAATGTGATGAAGAATGCTGTGTGTCCCATTAATCCTATCATAAATGTGATGAAGAAAACTGAGTGTCCTATTAATCCTATCATAAATGTGATGAAGAATACTGTGTGTCCCATTAATTCTGTCATAAACAAGACGAAGAATGCTGTGTGTCCCTTTAATTCTATCACAAACGTGATGAAGAATGCTGTGTGTCCCTTTAATCCTATCATAAATGTGATGAAAAATACTGTGTGTCCCATTAATCCTATCATAAATGTGATGAAGAATACTGTGTGTCCCTTTAATCCTATCATAAATGTGTTGAAGAATACTGTGTGTCCCTTTAATTCTATCATAAACGTGATGAACAATACTGTGTGTCCCATTAATCCTATCATAAACGTGATGAAGAAAACTGTGTGTCCCTTTAATCCTATCATAAACGTGATGAAGAATACTGTGTGTCCCTTTAATCCTATCATAAACGTGATGAAGAATACTGTGTGTCCCATTAATCCTATCATAAATATTCATTTATTATCAACATAATACATATACATATATTCAATACACGAAAATACGATAATCATAACACTGATGATGATATTACTTATAATGATAGTATTCATTAAAGATAATGATGATGATGAAATTGTCATAATTCTGATCCTGATGATGAAAATACAGACAAAGTTAATTATTGTATTTATGATGATGATGATGATAATAATGATGATGATGATGATAATGATGATAATAATGATGCTGATGATAAGAAAAGTATTAATTTTGTTGTATTGATGACAATTCTGATGATGAAAATACCAACAATGTTTATATTGATGTTGATGATGATGTTTTCTATACAGACTGCCACAATGGGTACACACCAGGTAGATCCAGCTGAATGATGTATTTACTGATCAGCTGTGCCATAGGGAACTCTGGGAAATTATCCAGGTGTAGAAACTGCGTGAGGGTTCCTGCTGCCAATCTCAACCTCTCAGCCGTTGGACACATGCCCTGTACATACAACAGTTGGTATATAGTGGGATGTGTAGCTACATAAGTGTATTACATTTCTAACAATGATTCACCTGGATAAACTGAACAAAGAACTAACACTGTCATGAAGTATTTTTAACAACACTGGTATATAACTATCTCCTGCAGCTGGGCCCGGTTTCACAAATATACTTAAGTCTGTTAATTTACTTAAACTCAAATAGTGTGCTCAATTTTAGTATTTTCACGAAACCGTGGCCTGGATACGCACTTATTGACCGAGCATATAAAGAAATATGAATTGCGGAGAACAGTTCTATAATTATATAACTTTATCATGTTAATTAAAAAGAACTGTTGTTTTTTCAATTACAGAAAATAATTCCATCACTATTCATGAATTGGAAAAATCAAATTTGACTGACATCATTTATTACATCCGTAATTTTCTAAATGACTTGAGAATGATTTTTGTGACTATTTTAGATAACGTCCAATTCAATTGTTACAATGTGTTTTATGGAGTTTCACGCTGTTTTCAAAAATATTTCGGTCTTATCATGATGGTGTGTTCTAAATGCTGTCACACTGGAGTATAATGCCACAGACACATCAAATTTTTGGCACGGCTTGGCCGGGGCCCGGACTGAGCCAACATCCTTTTGTATGCAAGGCGAATGCTCTACCACTAGACCAGTGCTGTGGACACTTGTCACAATAATACACATCTTTTAATAAATATACTACCGTCAAACCTGTGTGAGTGGCCACCTTTATTAAGCAGCCACCTGTCTTAAGCAGCCACAACTTTCGCTATTTCCCATTTCTATGTTTTGAGAGCAAATTATTCTGTATTAAGCAACAGCCTGTCTTAAAAGGTCACTTTTGCTCTATCTCTCCACTGGCTGCTTAAGACAGGTTTGACTGCATCTAGGTATAAAGGTAAGAAATACATATTTCCATAGTTTGATGATAACCGTTTTTTGTTTTTAATGTTATGCAGATAGACATCAGCTCATTACACATGTGATGTGTTCATTAATATTTGGCTTCCATCCATAAATTATTGTTTCTTTTAAACTATTAAGTTTACTTTTAGGAATTTATAGTGCCTTTATTTGAGAACTTCTGAAA
Source organism: Panopea generosa (assembly GCA_029582155.1). NCBI lineage: Eukaryota > Metazoa > Mollusca > Bivalvia > Adapedonta > Hiatellidae > Panopea > Panopea generosa. Next base: position 28,550,520 of record CM055908.1, on the reverse strand, counting down.
TTAAATGATGAAAGTGTTCCATGCATCAATTCCTTAATTAAACCAAAATATTATTTAATCAATTTGGCAAATCAAACTTGGAAAAGATTTTATATCAGGATCTTAGACTGTCTTCACTTAAATTGCAATTATATCTATACACTCTGATCACATTATAATTAAAACACCAGTCAAAATTCGCCTTAAAATTTTAAAAGAAGGAAAGAGATAGAATGTACCATTCCGAACAAGGTCCTGTCATTGAAGCAAAACTTCATGTCATCTGGAAAGAGGTCTAAAACTTTCTTGTAGGGTACTTTGTTAGTCTCCACCCACCTAAAATAGATTTGATTTAAACAATATTTATTCAATATTCATGCGCATATTACACTCAATACAATATAATGTAAGGTTAATATATATTAAATGAGTTCAAAGCTATGCCCAGCTACAGTTTTCTTGATGATGGATATGACACATTGTGTCTCATTTTCATTCATCTCTCACCACTGCACCACTGATTCAAGTGGGAAAGTTATCAGTTACTTTTGGAGATGGGTGTGCTTAAGGCGCTGGTTTACATTCCAGGATGCCTAGAAAGAGTGGTCAGGTTGACTGACCGTCTGGTAGCCCTCAATGGCATAAAATTATGCTTAATATTTCTAACAAACAAAACAAATAAAATTATTTAAGAGCAAACATTCTCAGAAAACCAAATTATCAAATTTGTGAAATTTTGTAAGAGATATTTACAGTTTTAGAAAATGTATAGAAAGGTATTTCATTAATAAAGATTTTGTCAATAGTTTGATAACGTGGTGCTGAAATTCACCTTAAGCTCTGAGCTTACTTCGCAATCAAGCTCAAATAAAATGGTATAATATGTATCATCTCAAAAACAGGTACCCTTATATCTTTCCATGGCGATGCTGTTCTGCACTATTTTTGTGAGAAGAACCAGTATTAATATAAACTTTACTGTCAGATCTCCTCCAATCTTGAGTTTACTGGGCTAGTTGACAGACTGGCCACTCCTTTGGCTTCCTTTTAAGAAAGGCAACTTGACAAGGTTGTTGTTTTACCTGATAACATCGCAGACAGTGGTGAGAGGATTGGTATACATGAGTCCCAGGTAACACAAGGCCAGTGTATAGGCCATCTGCATCTTTAAAACACTCCGACAATTAACGTTCTTCTGAAAATAGCAAGTCATTAAGTACAATTTTATGAGAACCTAGGCTATTCATGTACCAGGTTTGCTATCTTTTTCATGGGTGTGATGTGTTTTTCTAAACTTTACAGGTCATATATACGACAACCAGTTTAAATAGTGGAGAGGTTGTATAGAACCACCATCAACTCCATGGAAGGGACATAACTCCACGATTAGAACCTGACCTAAAAGTTAAGTAGTTGTCTCCCATACTAAGCTGGACGAACACTGAATTTAGTTACATTATACCAAATAATTTATAATCAGAAACCCTATTTCTTTACAGTTATTAAATTTCAATACACTTCCTTTTAACCATAGGAAAATAAAGGTAATAGTTTGTACACCAAAATGCAATGGATCATTAAAAAAAAAAAGCTTAGAATCTCATTCTTCTTTTTTAAAAAAGAAAAATCCTATTTCAAAATTAAGGGTTGTTTTTTTTACCTAGAAAATATACGATGTAATTTGGAATCTATTGCACAGTGTCATTTGTTTTTATGAGAGTAAACACAACAAGGAGAACTGGAATTGTAGATAAGTGAAACAGGGATAACGCACCCGTTGTTTCCCCCATAGTTTTATTTTGTCTTCATCCCATATTTCATCCTCGCTTTCCTCATCCTCATTCTGCTTCTTTGGGTCCTCTTCCACCTTGTGCTCTAAAGGATTATCTCCCTCATAGAACTCTTCACCCTCCAGTGCTTCTGTCATTCTATCTTTCTCCTGCGGGTATATGTACAAAATTAATAATTAACATTAACGAAATAAGCCTTAGCACATTTTACTAGAATGAAGTGGTTTAAAAAAATAACCACTTGATGCTGGTGATTTATACCAAGTTTCAATTGAATTGCATGTAAACTGGAAACTATCTTTCTATTTTTGGTAGTAGTGACATTGACCAATTATTCTCCCCCCCCCTCCCCCCCCCCCCCCCAAAAAAAAAACAAACAGATTTGAAACTTTTGTATAAAATTACAATAAAATATCTTAAAGGAACCTAAAGTCATGAGCAGAAATTATTTTTCTATTTTAGTAACCATGAATTTGACCCTATTTACCTTAAAGCCAATCCCTGGTAATCTTTTTAATGTTAGATACAGTCAAACTTATGTAAGCGGCACCTCTAATGAGCAGCATCATGCCTTAAAACCCTTTACTTCATACAGACGCCTTTGGACACCTCTAATATAGACGCCTTTGGACACCGAATATAGACACCTCTAATATAAATGCCTTTGGGCACCTAATAAAGAAGGCCTTTGAATTATTGGGTGAATTATGTTTATATTAACTGACAGAGTGGAAAACAGTGCAGGAAGTGTTCAGATTGCTCATTACGAGCAATCTGAACACTTCCTGCACTGTTTTCAAAGGCCTTCCGTGATTGGTACTGGAAAACGCCATGGAGTAAAGGGTTTCTGTTATTTCCCATTTCTATGCTTTTAGACAAAATGAACAGGTCACTTTTGCTCCTCCACTTGACAGGCTGCTTAAGACAGGTTTGACTATTTATATTGTATACACACAATTTCCAGGTCTGATGCTCTATCTCTGGACCACACGCTCCAAAGCCTGCAAGTCACTCACAATGTGCACATTGTTTGGCTCTTGGTTACGAAATCCTTATTACCTTTTCTAAATGGTAACTGGTCCAGAAACATAATGGAGTCTTTTATAGAAATTTACAAAGTTCTGTAGAATAATTTAACAATGCAAAAAATACTTTTACTTACAAGTTGCAACTTTGCCTGTTTTTGTGATATTCCAACTGTTTGTTTCCGTCGGCTACGACCCAGAATATTTTTTATCATTGGATTTTTGGTTGTACCTGGAAACAGTTCCCTGCAATAACAACACTACTGAAATATTGGAATTCACAGCATTGAAAGGATTGTTTGAGGCATTCCCAGGGTCAGCAGGGAGGACATATTATTATATACTTTATAAATTTCCTATATTCTAATTGATTGTTGAGTAAAACTTATGACAGTTAAAAAACAATATACTGATGTAAATTTGTTTAGACCAAATAACATGTTGAGTATCAATACACATTTTTAATGTTCCGTTCGACATGGAATATACCTATTACAAACAAATATGTTTTTAAAAATACACACAAATTGTTGAAAACAAAGCAGCTTGTGTTTATATTCTACAACACCCGGCTTTATTTAGTGATTTTTCTACGAGTAATGTTTTATACTGTCACATCGCTAAGAGGCGTAAAAACAATGAGAGTTTCGAAGCAGGTGCCTTCAATTTTTTTAACAGCAAACGTGATGCTCCAAATAAAGATGTTTTCAATTTGAATATAATATTGCTAATGTTTCCTTATGATACTTAAATACTCACTTATGTTTCCTTATGATATTTTAATACTCACTTATGTTTCCTTATGATACTTTAATACTCACTTATATTTCCTTATGATACATTAATACTCACTTATGTTTCCTTATGATACTTTAATACTCACTTATGTTTCCTTAAGATACTTTAATACTCACTTATGTTTCCTTAAGATACTTTAATACTCACTTATGTTTCCTTATGATACTTTTATACTCACTTATGTTTCCTTATGATACTTTAATACTCACTTATGTTTCCTTATGATACTTTAATACTCACTTATGTTTCCTTAAGATACTTTTATACTCACTTATGTTTCCTTATGATACTTTAATACTCACTTATGTTTCCTTATGATACTTTTATACTCACTTATGTTTCCTTATGATACTTTAATACTCACTTATGTTTCCTTATGATACTTTAATACTCACTTATGTTTCCTTAAGATACTTTAATACTCACTTATGTTATATCATTAGTTCTATGTTTCTAATAAAATATCAGATCTACTCTTTTTAATTCTTGTAATTTTTACTGTGATCAATTCAAAATGGACGACTGTTTAAAGAGCATTATGTAAATTGGATTCTGGATGCACATTTCTTTTTGTATTTTTCTTTTAGCTTTTAAATATCACTTTCTAGTTAAAAAACAAATATTTGTTTAATAAAAACAAACAACGCTACAAATGGAGCTAAAACATGGTATTATTTCGTTGGGTAGTAGTCTCTGGGATGATTGATATATGACATTGTATTTCGTTATCATTCATCTCTCACCGCTTATTCAAGCAGGAAAGTTATCAGTTACTTGCGGAGACAGTGTGCTCGAGTACTGGCCAATCTTCCGGGATCCCATTAAAGAATGCTTAGGTAAACTGATCATTTGTTAGTCCCCGATAGCATAAAAATGATGCTGAATTTTCAAACAAACTAACTTGTTATATAAGATGTAATAAGCATATGTTGTTATTGTATACGTACATCAGATTCTACGCACAAATGAAAATGGATTCTAACACTCTTCAGAAATTTTCTGCGATTTCATTGGTTGAAGCTCTTAGTTTTGTGGGTATTAAAAACTGCATAATTATATTGTCTGTAAAATCATGTTTCCGTCTTTTACTACGTCATTTGTTTATAATGGAATATCAATGTAAACAGTGAAAACAGTAGTTTAAGTAGATAACAAAAACTGTTTGTTGATTTTAAATTTACCATTTATTTTTAAAATGTCAAAAATATAAAAATGTATTAAATATTTTTAATAGTTTGACGATTTAGTTTGAATTTTGCTAGGAACTACTTTTATAGCACATCAGTCGCTAATATGCGGCATCTGACTAAATGGTAAGTTCAATTTGAACACTAGTCACTCGAGTAACTTGGTTCAGCAAGCAAATTTTAAAGATGAAACGTATAATTGTGTAAGAATTGAGTTAAGTAGACTGTAATTCTGATATTTGCGATCGCATATGAAGTTTTTAATTTTTGCAAGTTTGTTTTAAAGACTACAACTTCAGTGTTGCCATTAAACAAATTTGCAACCATTAAAAACCTTATAAATGGTCCTAAATTTTGAAATTACAATATACACAGCCCTATGTTTCATCTCCTTGATTCATCAAAAGTAATATCAGCAGATGAGGGCTACGTGAAGATGTCATACCTCTGACGGTTACACTTCTGTAACTTTTCATTGACTGGATCGCTGGTGAAAGCCACGCCCAGCTTTGACAAATAGTTAACCCACATCTTAAATACAATGTCCTGCAGAAAAGAGATTATAGGTTTATAACATGGTAAATTACAGTTCAAAGCATGATTATAGTCTCAAAAACAGAACAAGCATTACATTTGAAACAGAGGCTAAACAGACCTAACTTGGTATTGTTTCCCTTTTTTTGGACGCCTACTTTTAACCCTTTACTTCATATAGACGCCTTTGGACACCTCTAATATTGAAAGCATTAATTAACCACATATCAGCAATGGGTGAATTATGTTTATATTAACTGACAGAGTGGAAAACAGTGCAGGAAGTGTTCAGATTGCTCGTTACAAGCAATCTGAACTCTTCCTGCACTGTTTTCAAAGGCCTTCTGTGATTGGTGCGGGAAAACGCATATCTATGGAGTAAAGGGTTAAACCAATAAAGCCTGGGCTGCATTCAGTTCGCTTAAACGTTTAATTTGTTTGCAAACATTTGATAACAGAAGTCAACTGAACGACAGGTTCACTTTAAAACTCTGAGAGCTGTTAACTTGTGTTTAATCACATGACTAAATGAGAAATGGCGGGACAGCGCCAAATAGACAGATTTCCGTTTACTTTTCGTTTTGTTTGATCAACGTTTGCATTTATAAACAGAGTAAACATGTTTAACCGTGTTGAACGCAGCCCCGAGCTGTAATAACGACAAATGACATTTTACACATTTATGTAGCTTGTATAAAATAGAGACTCATATGCATACCAACACAGTCAAATGTACTCATGTGATACTGCTACATAGACAGCTTTTTAGTTTTACAATAAAAACGGTGTTTGAAATATCAAAAAGTATATTCCATTGTGAGTCCCACTGTGGTCTTTTAAAAATAAGAGGCACAATTGGACCTGTTTCACTCTATTTGTTCATTCTAATCCAATTTGACCAGTCAAAATATAGCTGAAATTCTATGATCATAAACATCTCTGGCAAATTAAGATATTGAGCAGAAACCATTTTTCTATTTTTTGTAACATCGATCGTGACCTCATGATCTCAAAACCAATCCCATGCGCTTTTTTATATCAGGAACTGATACATAAAATTTCATCAAAACATCTTTAAACGAAACTTAAGTAACTGAGAGGAAACCATTTTTCTATTTTTAGTAACTGTGCCCTTGACAATGGCCCAATTTACCTCAACACCAATACCAAGCTTCCTTCTCATTCTCCTTTACAGAGGAACTTATTCGCAAAATGTGACCTTGACAATGGCCCAATCTACCTCAACACCAATCCCAAGCTTCCTTCTCATTCTCCTTTACAGAGTAACTTATTCGCAAAATATGACCTTGACAATGGCCCAATCTACCTCAACACCAATCCTAAGCTTCCTTCTCACTCTCCTTTACAGAAGAACTTATTTGCAAAATGTGACCATGACAATGGCCCAATCTACCTCAACACCAATCCCAAGCTTCCTTCTCATTCTCCTTTACAGAGGAACTTATTCGCAAAATGTGACCTTGACAATTGCCCAATCTACCTCAACACCAATCCTAAGCTTCCTTCTCGTTTTCCTTTACAGAGGAACTTATTCGCAAAATGTGACATTGACAATTGCCCAATCTACCTCAACACCAATCCCAAGCTTCCTTCTCGTTTTCCTTTACAGAGGAACTTATTCGCAAAATTTCATCAAATTATCTTAAAGGGAACAATTTACTGAGCCAAACTGTATTTTTATTATTTTTTTCAAGAACCCAAGGGAAGTAACCCTTGATTCAAACCTGATCAGGTCATATGAATAATTCATAAGAGTTTCTATAACAATAAGTATTCTTACCAAGATGGTTGAAATATGATGAAAATGAAAGATGTTCCGATGATTATAGGGCAAAAATTAGAGTCATTACTCCTTCTATTATGGTCCAATATGGCTGTTTAAAAACATGTCTGAGCTTTCAAGGTCACTAACCTACTGACCAAGTTTGGTCACAATCTGATGAAAACTGAAACAGGTACAGTTTCTACAAGGCAACAATCTGTATTTTTTTATTAAATAATCTCTGTCCACCTTGGTCTGACATGTTTGGTTCAAGAAATAATCATAGCGTTTTTATTGTCAATAACATACTGACCAACTTTTGTTCCAGATCCGACGAAAACTGAACACACAACATCAATCAATGACAATAGCCCTGTCCATTCTGGTATGACATGTCACGTTCAAGAACGAGTCCAAGCTTTATTGCCAATAACATTCTGATTTTTTTTAAAAAAAAATTTTCTACCACTTCGAATATTTGAAGATAATTCGATGAAAAATGCAGGTGTAAGAGTGGCCACATGGTCAAATAGGATAGAGTTGTAAACATTGCAAGATTGGACTTCGGTGAACTCCTTGATCAAAAGTTAAAAGTGTCAAACCCAGGAAAAGACATGAGATCCATAAAATCATTCAATGATGTAGTAAAGTTTGTCTGACTATTACCTTCAAATCTGGATGGGCACCAAGCTTGATCAATGCCTGAACCTGGTGCTGTATGATAATCTGATAGGCCTCGTATATACTCCATGGCCTCCCATAGTCAACAATTTTTTCTATCAGAAACATAGAAAAGCATATTAGTTCCATTTATGATAAAAGCAAATCTATAACGTTTTGAAAAAATTAACACCTGAAAGACTTGCGTTATGACAGCAGCCTTGCTTGAATATAGGTAACAAAACAATAGTTTTAGAGAAACATTGGGAAAAATAATCATTGCATCTGAATGCAATGTTGGGTCTTCTATGCTCTAAGGCGCTGTTTCATGATTACTCACTTCTCACCACTAAGGTCGTGGGTTTGAGCCCAGCTTGGTCCAAACACAAGTTAATGTGATAAAATTTAGCAGTTATTTGTGGGAGGACGGTGGTTTTACTCAGATTTGTGTAAATATGCATCTGGGGTTTTCCTTACCCAATATATCTGGATGCCATACATAACCAATACTCTATTTAAAATGGTGTTACACTACATTCCAAAAAAAAAAGAAGAGAAAAAAAAAGAATGTAATGTAATTAAAATGCACAAGAAATATAATATTAAACACAATGTAGGGCCACAATACCCCATGTGGAACAAAAATTCATAACTAAGTGAGTTAGCTTTTTTTTCATAAAATACCTCGTACAGGTATTAAGTTGACATAAGGATATTCTCCAACCCGAGACTTCACAATGTGCAGAAGCTCCTATCAACACAGTGATACTGATGATTGGAATCTCACTACTCATAACCTGACCTTTACTTGCATACCACTAATTGCATACCATTTACTGCAAACCACTTATTGCATACCACTTATTGCATACAATTTACTGCAAACCACATAATGCATACCATTTATTGCATACCATTTACTGCATACCACTTATTGCATACCATTTATTGCATACCATTTATAGCATACCATTTACTGTATACCACTTATTGCAAACCACATATTGCATATTTATTACATACCACTTATTGCATACCATTTACTGCATACCACTTATAGCATACCACTTACTACAAACGACTTAATGTATACCACTTATTGCAAACCACGTATTGCATACTTATTACATACCACTTATTGAATACCACTTACTATATACCACATATTGCATACTTATTGCATACAAAATATTGCATACTTATTACATACCACTTACTGCATACCATGTATTGCATACTTATTACATACCACTTATTGAATACTATTTACTGCATACCACATAATGCATACTTATTATATACAACTTATTGCATACCACTTACTGCATACCACTTATTCATACCATGTATTGCATACTTATTACATATCACTTATTGCATACCACTTATTCATACCATGTATTGCATACTTATTACATACCACTTATTGCATACTATTTACTGCATACCACATAATGCATACTTATTACATACAACTTATTGCATACCACTTATTCATACCATGTATTGCATACATATTACATACCACTTACTGCATACCACTTATTCATACCATGTATTGCATACTTATTACATACCACTTACTGCATACCATGTATTGCATACTTATTACATACCACTTATTGCATACTATTTACTGCATACCACTTACTCATACCACATAATACATACTTATTACATACCACTTATTGCATACCAATTATTACATAACACTTACTGCATACCACTTATTCATACCATATATTGCATATGTATTGCATACCACTTACTCGTACCATGAATTGCATACTTATATCATACCACTTACTGCATTCCACTTATTCATACCACGTATTGTATACTTATGACATATCACTTATTGCCTACCACTTACTGCATACCACTTATTCATACCATGTATTGCATACTTATAACATACCATTTACTGCATACCACTTATTCATACCATGGTCTGCATACTTATTACATACCACTTATTGCATACCACTTATTCATACCATGTATTGCATACTTATTACATACCACTTATTGCATACCATTTAATGCAAACCACTTACTGCATACCACTTACTGCAAACCACTTAATGCATACCACTGACTGCATACCACTTTCTGCATACCACTTACTGCATACCACTTATTGCATACCACTTACTGTATATCACTTACTGCATACCACTCGTTGCATAACACTTATTGCATACCATTTACTGCATACCACTTATTTTCTATACAATATTGTTGACTTACTGTATTGTAAGAATAAGGTGACATGCAACTTTTTGTTTGCATTTTATCTCAACCCAGGGGTGAGATAAATATATCTCATAATAGAAAAAAATAGCGAATATTCTGATATCTGAATACATATGTGAGATGTGTCCAAAAATATTCTGTGGACACATTTGTGTAAATACAAACAAACATAGATATTAGGATGATATATACACTCACAGAATCCTCATCAAATGGGCAATTATTTATCAAAATACAATAAAACTGAATGATTTTAATAATTAATTACCTATTGATGAGAAAAGACGTCTGATTCCGGCAATGTATGTATCATCCTAATATATTTGTTTGTTTGTTTTTAAAACCTTATGGACACACGTCGTATCTAGCAGACATTACCTTTCTTCTCTTTCGGTTCTTTTGTTTTCTTCTCTCTGATCTTGTTTTTATGTCCTGTCCAGCTGACGAATTCATCAGTATCCACCACTACCACACGCAGCTCCTGCATATAAAAAAACATGGACACATTCAACGGGGTTCACCTTAGCCCAACTCCCACACACACTTCTGATTTTGCACCCTGCCCAACTCCCACACACAATTCTGATTTTGCATCCCACCCATAGCCCCACTCCCACACACACTTTCTGATTTATCCCCTAGCCCTTAGCCCAACTCCCACACACACTTGTGATTTTCCACCCCACCCTTAGCCCAACTCCCCCACACACTTCTAATTATCCACCCCACCATTAGCCCAACTCCCCCACACACTTCTAATTGTCCACCTTACACTTCTGATTTTCAACCTCACTATTAGTCCATCTCCCACACACAGTTGCTGATTTTTCCCTGGGGATTATTTTCACTTTTTATTTTGACATATGATGAAGAAATAATTTGCTAGCTGATTCCTTCCTTCCTATATTTTTACTTTTAGTGGGTAAAACAACGAATATTACAAATGTAACCATTTATATCACCATTGCTACACACAATGTAGCTACAATTTTCACTTTAAACTTAAGGGACAGGAGCTGCGTTGGGAGATACTACTTTTTCTGTCACACTCTTTTACAGCGACCTTCTTGATGTTTATTGTGAATTATGCACTTGTGAACATGCCAGATTTTAACAGTATATTACACACATCAACTGAATTATCAGGTACTCAGTGACCAAATATTATAGGTCTAAGGTTCTGTCTCAAAATCACTTACTTCTCACGGGTTCGAGTTGAGCCCAGTTACCTGCGGAAGGACTGATTCCACAAATATTTATTACGTTAGTCATCCTCCATGAATAGAACTTGATACCATCCATTAAACTAGAATTTACCTGTGACTGTGTGTTGCATGTCGTACAGTAGAAATAACCAGCTTCTTCGGAGAAGTCATCTTCCCCGCATACAGTGCACTCCGGCATGTTTTATTGTTGTGGCTGTGACAACCTGTTCAGTACAATCCCTTGTCCTAAAACTTAAAAAGAAATAAATGAGTATAAACATGAGTAGCATGGAGTTCTGCCAATATTTCCAGCAATCATGAATTGATTGTCAATTTATTATACTGTAGAGTACTGTAGAAATAGAATTGTTGATAGGTTTGTAATTCCGCACCACTTCCATCATAGGTCTAATCATAACATGGTAGGCAACTGGTTTATAGTAATAGTTTTAGTATGAAAAATGTGATACTATGGTTATATTAGTGTGTGTACATACTGCTGTTATGTTATAACTTATTAATTGAATATAATTATTTAACTAAGGTATTGACACAAGTCCTTGCTGTTTGCTACCCAGTGTTTGGCAACTAAACTGACCATTGACAGATAGGCTCTGTACATAATATTAATACTTTTAACTATGACTAAGAATTTTGGACAACTGCTACCCCACGAGCTGATCAATCGCGCAGGACTTAATTGATACATTCAATAAGGATTCCAGTTCTTCCCCCGGAGGAAGAAGAACTTACCTTGCCATATCCGAGAACTTACCAATTCTAATCATGAAGCATGTCGTGTGCGCAATTTACATTAGAAGCTATACTACTGCAACACCGCGGTCAAGTCTACTTTGCGGCTCAGTAACAGAATCTGCGGATTAGATTGCGGCTACACACAAAAGTGACAGGTAAAAAGTTTCTAGAGAACTTCTAAGACAGCAAGTAATCAGAGAGATAATATATAAGTAAGTACCAGTGTACATACTATTCAGGAGAGAAAATCCTTAAGGAGAGCTGGGATTGAAATATAGTACATACATAATTAATAAGGATAGGACGCAAACGTTTATAAAGGCGTTCACTGCATCACGACCAGAGCTGCGTTCAGTTCGCCGAAACGTTTAATTTGTTTACAAACGTTTGATAACAGAAATTAACTGAACGACATGTTTGCTTTAAACGTTTGCAAACAGTGTTAACACATCCGCGTGCTGTTTGCTTGCACTTAATCACGTGACTTAAAGTGGAGGGACAATGCCGAGTAGACCGATTTTCGTTTACTTTTAGTTCGTAAGGTCACCGTTTGCGTTTATAAACAGAGTAAACATGTTTAACCATGCTGAACGCAGCCCCGGACTGAGCATTTACCTTACATCTACATTGATAGGTTGATCTATTAGATAATTACTGAACGGTGCACAAAGAAAAAAGGATAGAATATAATTTGAGAACAATAATGATGCAAATCATGTATAAATATTAAGAGAACTAGATAAAGGACTTTAGCTTTATTAGATATGTGTATTTGGAAAAGATATAAAAATACTTAATATATAGAACAAAGGAATACCCAGCTATTTTTTCACCCCAAAAAAGACTGGTTTCTATGCTTTTGTTCTGGTTGTTGCCAGAGTGAGGTATTTCGAGGCTGGGATGTCAACCGAATCATTGACAATTTTGTATAGAATTGTAAGCTGTAGTTTCGATAATCTGACTTCTAGTGTATCCCAGTCTAAGTGAGTCAGCATACCGTTTACGTTACCTTTGTTGTGGTACCTATTTGTTACATTTGTCCTTCTCTGAACCATTCTGATTTGCTTCATTTGGTCTTGTTGGTGGGGGCTCCAGACTGTTGCACAATAGTTAAGGTTTTAACCAAGTGAAAAAATACGTTAAATATACGTTATTTCTTTTAAAAAAATATTTAAACCAATTAAGAAACATATATCTAATTTTTTTATAATGTGGCCATTTTGACTAAGGTTATTGGGACCGTTTTGGTCTTGGGCCGTTTTGTTTTGGGGCCGTTTTGACTTGTGCCGTTTTGGTTTGGGCCCATTTTGACTGTAGATCTTTGAACTTACCATCGTAATGTATGCATTTGTTTTAGTGGTCTCACTGGTTGATCTGAGGTTCCTTCTTAAGAACCCCAGCATGTTTGCCCCTCCGTTACTCTGTTAATATGGCTACTCCAGGAGAGATTGGACTGTAAGTCAACTTCTAGGTATTTTGTTGTCTTATCGTGCTCAAGAGTTGTTCCTTTTAGGATATAGTTTCCTAGTATGTTTTTTTTTAAGATCTTGAGACGCGGAGGACACTACACTTCTGTGGATGAAAGCCACTCCCCATCTTTTTTCCAAAACTGCCAGCCTATGTATTATAAAACAATCCCATCCAAGGAAGGATTTACCTCATACTGATGGACATTCCAAAGCAGCCTTTCGCTAGATATAAAGTCGTCACATTTAATGACATTTCTTGGGTACACTTAACAAATAAATACGTGACATACTGGTAATCATATGTCCAAACAAGAGCGTAAAAATGGCGACATATTTGTACTAACCAAGATTTAGAGAGTGCCCCCCCCCCCCCCCCACGGACTTGTATAGATATATAAGTCTATATAGTGATTGGCTCTGATTACGGGTTTCAGTCTCTATATAATTCTTTGATTCTGAACCATACCTTTTAAACAAATCTAACCAATTCTTTGTTTATTCATCAAAATGTGTGTTTTTTTTCACAATTAACAATATTTTTTTTCAAGCATATCGATCCCGTAGTTATCATATTTAAATTTCAATTTCATAGTTATTTATCATGAGCAATATACCCTCAACCGGGCCCCTCAAATACTGTTTCCTAGTGTTCACATGCAGCCGCAACCAAGACCGCAGAGTCCGCAAAATAACGTTGACCTAGTGCCACTTTTAAATAGCAATGAATAGTTATTTTTAGTTCTCTAATTATAACTCACTCTATCATATATTTTTGTCAACGCGGCCATGATTAACAGTTTTATTCGTTTCCAGATGTTGTTGTTTTAACAGTAATAAAACCATTTTCATTATATAGTGAACGTTTCGATTATAAATAGATTCAAAAGACCTAACGGTTACACGCAGGTAGAAACTGCTCACTGCTACGACAGATAGGTTCAGGGAGTTATGTCCCTGGATGCGGTAAAATGTCAACATAGGTCAGTTGTTTGGAAAAGAAACACCCTTCCATTTGGTACGTAGGTATTTGAGCATTGCCCCTGCATGTACAATACTAAACAATGCCCTTAACAGTAAACATAATGACGCTGAATATAAAATATTGATATAGTATAAAAGTGTCCCGAAACTGGCACAAACTAATGTATCGTCTTCCAGCGGACAACATATTGTCTAGCATATACCGGTGTCATTTGTCAGGACATTTCAGTATGTCATGTATATTTATCATTGTCATTCTGTCTGGTTAATTGTCAACATGTCACATCTGTTTGTTAATCTCTAGTAGGCTAACATATATATGACGTGTTGACAAATAGAATAGCATTGTATAAGAGATGTGATAACATGTTACATCTGTTATCCAATGTCATTCTATTTGTCAGCATGTCACATATGTTATCCAATGTCATTCTATTTGTCATCATGTCACATATGTTATCCAATGCCATTCTATTTGTCATCATGTCACATCTGTTATCCAATGTCATTCTATTTGTCAGCATGTCTCATCTGTTATCCAATGTCATTCTATTTGTCATCATGTCACATCTGTTATCCAATGTCATTCTATTTGTCAGCATGTCACATATGTTATCCAGTGCCATTCTGTTTGTCATCATGTCACATATGTTATCAAGTGTAATTCTATTTGTCATCTTGTCATATCTGTTATCCAGTGACATTCTATTTGTCATCATGTCACATCTGTTATCCAATGCCATTCTATTTGTCATCATGTCACATCTGTTACCAATGTCATTCTATTTGTCATCATGTCACATATGTTATCCAATGCCATTCTGTTTGTCAGCATGTCACATATGTTATCCAATGCCATTCTGTTCGTCATCATGTCACATATGTTATCCAATGTCATTCTATTTGTCATCATGTCAAATATGTTATCCAATGCCATTCTGTTTGTCATCTTGTCATATCTGTTATCCAATGACATTCTATTTGTCATCATTTCACATCTGTTACCCAATGCCATTCTATTTGTCATCATGTCACATATGTTATCCACTGCCATTCTATTTGTCATCATGTCACATCTGTTACCCAATGCCATTCTATTTGTCATCATGTCACATCTGTTATCCAATGCCATTCTATTTGTCATCATGTCATATCTGTTATCCAATGACATTCTATTTGTCATCATGTCACATCTGTTACCCAATGCCATTCTATTTGTCATCATGTCACATCTATTATCCAATGCCATTCTATTTGTCATCATGTCACATATGTTATCCAATGCCATTCTATTTGTCATCATGTCACATCTGTTATCCAATGCCATTCTATTTGTCATCATGTCACATCTGTTACCCAATGCCATTCTATTTGTCATCATATCACATCTGTTATCCAATGCCATTCTATTTGTCATCATGTCATATCTGTTATCCAATGATAATTTATTTGTCATCATGTCACATGTTATTCCAATGCCATTCTATTTGTCATCATGTCACATCTGTTATCCAATGCCATTCAGTTTGTCATCATGTCACATATGTTATCCAATGTCATTCTATTTGTCATCATGTCACATATGTTATCCAATGCCATTCTATTTGTCAGCATGTCACATCTTTTATCCATTGCCATTCTATTTGTCAGCATGTCACATATGTTATCCAATGTCATTCTATTTGTCAGCATGTCACATCTTTTATCTTATGCCATTCTATTTGTCACCTTGTCACATATATTATCCAATGTTATTCTATTTGTCAGCATGTCACATGTTATCCAATGTCATTCTATTTGTCAGCATGTCACATATGTTATCCAGAGTCATTCTGTTTGTCAACATGTCACATCTGTTATCCAATGTCATTCTATTTGTCAGCATGTCACATCTGTTATCTAATGCCATTCTATTTGTCATCATGTCACATATGTTATCCAATGTCATTCTATTTGTCAGCATCTCACATATGTTATCCAATGTCATTCTGTTTGTCAGCATGTCACATATATTATCTAAAGTCATTCTGTTTGTCAACATGCCACATCTGTTATCCAATGTCATTCTATTTGTCAGCATGTCACATCTATTATCCAATGTCATTCCATTTGTCAACATGTCACATATGTTATCCAATGTCATTCTATTTGTCAGCATGTCACATATGTTATTCCAATGTCATTCTATTTGTCAACATGTTATTCAATGTCATTCCGTTTGTCAAAATTTCATGCATGTGTTAAATGTCATTCTATTTGTCAGCATGTCACTTACGTTATCCAATGTCATTCTATTTGTCAGCATGTCACATATGTTATTCCAATGCCGTTCTATTTGTCAACATGTCACACATGTTATTGAATGTTATTCTGGTTGTCAAAATGTCATGCATGTTATTAAATGTAATTCCATTTGTCAAAATGTCACATCTATTATTCAGTGTTATTCTATTCTACATGTCACACATGTTAGTTAATGTCATTGAATCTGGCTATTTTTCAACATATCATGTCAGTTAGCAATTTGTGGCATAACACATATGTTGCAAACATGTTGCATTATGTTCGTCAATATCATTGTACCTGACTATGTTTCAACATGTCATGTCTGTTTGGATTTTTTGACGATACATTGGATTTTTGTTTGATAGTTTGGATTTGACTTTAGATATTGAATTTGTACACCTGTTTCACATCTCTTTTGTTTTCAGATTTTGACAGATTACTCCTTCATGATCTTTAGCTGCCTGGTTGCATTATCTCCTCATCCTGCCAATAATACATACTAACCAACCAGCTGAAACTGAGATCAGAAATGGATTACCCTGTTTTCAAGCTTGGAAAGTCCAGATTTGACCAGGTTTGTTGCATATACAATATTACTCACCAATTCAGTCCTTTCAAAATTGGGTTGTTATTTTTTTATACTGATTTATTTTAGCTTGAGTGTAAAGAAAGGTCAGAGTTTATATGAACTGCTCTCGAGTCCACTTCCCGAGTAGTACCTATACTGAGTGTTGTATTCGTGATCTTGCCGAGCTAGGGATTGAACCTAAAACCTCTAGCATGAACAGCAAACACTCTATCCACTGCACTACCGCCATTCTTTAAACAAAAGAGTAAGTAGATAGAGAAAGTGTATTTTAATATAAAAAATTAGTATCATACAATAAATGTCATACACATACATATGATTGCCTGTATATAGAATAAAAAAAGTTTTGTCTCCAAAATTTGAAGAAAAAAAAGTAAATAAGTACTAAGGCAGTTATTTATGAGTAGTAAGGCAGCTTTTTATATGTTGAAAGGAAGAGAGCCAACATATTTTTTTAAATTTTGGCCTTTACCCTTTACTCCATAGATACGCGTTTTCCCGCACCAATCACAGAAGGTCTTTGAAAACAGTACAGGAAGAGTAACGAGCAATCTGAACACTTCCTGCACTGTTTTCCATTCTGTCAGTTAATATAAACATGATTTACCAAATAATTCAAAAACCTTCTATATGACGTGTCCAAAGGTGTCTATATTAGAGGTGTCAAAAGGCATCTATATGAAGTAAAGGGTTAATAGACATATGATTACAGAAGCCTAACAACCTACTAAAACTAGTATTTAAGACTTACTACACATCTGTATTTAATAATTATAGTGTTTGTAAAGGTACATATTCAATTTACATTTTACATTGGGTGTATATAATATAATTATATATATCAGTTTTTAAATATCCTCAGCTCTATTAACATGCTATCAGTGCACTATGTTGTGTTGTTGAACTGTTTTAAAATAGAATTTAAAGCTGTGCTAAATGGTTTTCTGAACATTGAAAAGATTAACTCATGATGAACAGTTTCAGAGTGTCTTTAGATATAGATATACATTTTTTCTATTGAATTATATCATTTTGTATTTATGATTTGTGCTTAGTGATGTTCTTATTGTTGTATTTCTGACAATAAACATGTTGATTTGATTTATACTCAATTATTTAATTTCAGACAACATTTTCTGGCAGATTGCGCCATCTGCTGGACATCACTGATCCAAGAACACTTTTTACATCCCAGGTACAGTGTAAACGTTGCGTTGAGTAAAAGCACTGTCTCTCAAAATATAATCACAAACTTGCGAATTTTAGTTGTTGAAGTGGGCAATGCTGGAACCCACAGTTTCTGCATTGGAACATAATTATGGTGAATGTGATTTTGAGACAATGCCTTCAACTTCTGTGTCATGGAAGACTCTAAGAAGACAATTGCAGTCAAACATGTATTCATGGTCTACTCTATTACATGCCTATCTTATGAAGTCTAGTTTCTAATCTTATGTTAATAGATGTATTGTTTATTAAAAATATAATCAGAGGATATCTGCTTTTTTGTCAGTCCTTTCCATCATTTTTTCATTAGTTTATATGCAATCTCACAATATGGACTTTTACTAAAGCATCAGTTCTTTATTTAATTGTACATACATTGATTTATGAATGGTAGTTTTAATGATGATCAGCTGTAAATGCAGAATCGCAGTAAATGTCTAAAAATGAATAAATTTGAAGGGTTTTAATCATCTCATTATCATTAATGTAATTATAAAATACGAGTTTTGGGGCATTTGAAACAAAACAATACTTCAATCAGAGTAGTAAAAAATATATCATGCAAATACTGCTTGATGACCTTCACCTCATCATACAGACTCTTTCTAAGCTTAAACAAATTCTACAATATGTAACCAATATGACGGATCAAATTGAATTTAAAAATATATCACATGACTCATTTGATATATTTGCCAATTTTAAAATTTTGAAAAGTCATGATTTACTTTCTTTAAGTGAAAAATAAACTATATGTTTTTTTATACAGATTGTTGTTATTGATGATTTTTTTTTCCTTTTTCAGAAACATTTGAGTCAATGTACAGATCTGCTAGAGGCCTATCGGGATGATAAACTACCAGAAGGGGTGACCAATAAACAACTCTGGGATGCACAGAAAGTCAAACAGGTGAGGCAATTGGAATCTTGTGCTTTGGTAGGAAATGTGACATTGATTATTTATTATCTAACAAATTGGTATATGGTGTGCTATGCACTGCAGCATATCACATCAAGTCAGCTGTGATGTATCATTATCACATGTTATTCACATGCTTTCACATGATATATGTTTCTGTACCATTGGAAGAATGGTGAAGGAGCATTTAGCATTACCCCTGTCTGTTGGGTAAAAAACTGGTTTCATATCAACTTCTGAAGGAGTGTATGTTTTTCATTTTTTGTGTACCAGTCTGTTTCATTTTACAAAGCTGTTAAATCATATAATTGTATCTTAATTAAAAAGATACATATGAGTAGATATGACGCTTCCTGCTCAGTCACAAGGGTAATCACATCCATGAATGGCAGACATGTTTTTTCTTGCATACCAGATAAGGATTTCTGTGTATTTAACCAGTTATGGAATTTTCATCCTACACAACATTTTCTTTGAACAGATTTTTTGATGCTTATTCCAAAATGGTTACTGTTTAAACAACATTAAATATTTCTGAGACAAAATTTTGAGACTGGTACTTTTGTATCTAAAGAAAAAAATTGATGCCGAGGGGAAATACTAATACAATCATGTTTATTTTGCAGAGTATCATTCATCCAGACACAGGTCACAAGGTCTTGATGCCATTTCGGATGTCAGGTAACATGCACTTTAAAGCCACTAACCATCATTTTTTATGTATGCTATTCCATTTAAACATACAACTCACCCATGGAAGGCACATATTTTTAATTCATTTTATTTGAAAGCTATGTGGATGAAAACTAAGTCAGGCAGCTCGCAGTGCAGGCCAACTTACCAACATGGCCGGCACAGATGACTATCCTTTTCCTAGAAAAAACAACTGGGACCATTTCAGTTTATTATATATAGAAAACCTGTGAATTAGTTGCAAAATAACATTAATGGATCAACTGAAATGTCCAATTAATCAATTTAGAATTTCAGCTTCATCATCATATAGAGTTTGCTTACCCTTTCTCTTTGCATTGCGCATTTCAATTTTGATTTCGAACACTTATTTGTACTGCTGCTTAATTTTAAGCTACAAATTTATGAGCATTTGTAGATATAATTCGTAATATGATATGCCCAGTTGAAGAGGTCTTTAGAACCAGACAGTCATCTTTCTGGCATAAAGCACATGTATGTAGAATTCCCTCATGGAGGCTTGATTTGAATAGGAAATTCTTGGCTTGAAGTCTCACTGAAGAATTACCTCCCTTACATGATGGTAGCAAGATTCTTACGCCAAAGAAATTAGAGCTGTGTAAAGCGGTTGGGCATTTTTTTGGTTATAAATGCATAAAATGTCATATTTCTTTGTGCATACGGGAACATTGGAACATTTTCATGATTTCTGCAAAGGGTGACATTGGGAACTGTTTGATGGTGATATAACAGTTTAAAGATGCGTAGTGATACACTGCAACAAATGGACAGAACTGTCAAAAATGAAGGGGTGCCATCAAATCATCGAAATTGTGAAAAAGCAACCTGGTAAAACACATGTTTTTTTCTGCATAATTGGACCAACAGAGGACTATCTATGGGAATAAGGCACTTTTATAACCATTGGTTATGTATCCAGTGTTCCGGAAGTGAATGTCTCTGTATGTAGAACAGTACAAAATTAATTGTTGTGTGAAACGTTTAATACAGCTATGAGTCTCTCAACTCAGAATATGTGGAGAAGAAATCACTGGCATGCAGAGATAAGGTGTGTCATACTGGTTAACCACTTAGTAGAGCGTAAGATTAGGTCACTGACCATGATAAACAACGGAAATGATGTGATAAAAGGGGAATACAAACAAGCAAACAAACCATTCATTCATTCACTCATTCATTTGAAATTTTGACTAAATTCTATTTTTTATTTCAGGTTATGTACCATTCGGAACTCCAATTGTAAGTTACATTATTGCTTACTCTGCAAATAAAGGCAACACACTGTTATCGTTTTTTACAATATTACCTTTTATAAATGTTCTGGCACCATTAGTTAGCATGAAAAGAATCTATTACTTAAAGATGTTCATATAATTTAGAATAACTTTTAAAATTATATCTGAATATTGCCACATTCAAACATTACATACTATTAAGAACATATTTGATGTTTAATAGTTTTTTTAATGACTTTATAAATTCAACCCTTTTTGATTGGCATGATCAATTTCAGATTATGTGTAAATAATATATACAATATCTTATTTTCCTTGGTTATTTTTTGCATTTAAGTGTTGTGCATTGTCTATGTGTGCTTATTTAATTTTATACATGTGTACATCCATCCTATATTGAATCAGCACCACCTCATATAGTAGCTATGGTAGTTAATCTAGGACTACTATTGTTTGTTCTCATTTTTTGTCTTGCCGCGACGAAGGCGCAAAAGCGAGATTAAGGTATTGCTTTTCAGTCGATGGTGGCGCGTCAAACATTTATATTTAGCTCCAATGTTAAGTTTTCGTTTTTTTTCTCTCCCATGTGTGTATTAATGGTCAAAGCAGACACGACGAGACATATCATTCCGCGGAATTCTTGTTTACATTGCGGTGACTTGCCGAAGGATGGTGGTTCTACTCAGATTTATTTTCTATCTTCCTCCACCCTTAAAACCGAAAGTCGTATACAATGAATAGAACATGCCATATAATTGCAATCCTTATAGCCAAGTGGTCTAAAGCTCTATTTCAAAACCCGTTATCTCTCACCATTTGTTTAAGCCAATTTACAAAATAAATTGAATCTCATTTCCTTCTAATTGTAGGATAGGTGAAGGGAATACTGCTGTCCAACCTCACATTTCATCAGATGATATTCTGGCAATGATGAACATAAGATAATTAAGAATGAGATTTCTCGGGATTTCCCAAGAATATTCATGTTTTCACATAATCTCAATAAGTTGCTCAATCTTCTCCATGTAGCTCTTTGATCTTATTATACAGGTGGTTGGAATGTTGCTGCCGAACCTCACGTTTAACCAGATGATATTCTGGCAATGGTTGAATCAGAGCCACAACGCCTGCTTTAACTTTGCCAACAGGAATGCTACCAAGGTATTGTCAGGATTTGTCCTATCATATTTAATGTGGAACTGCTTTATATGCCTAATGCTAGGATAGTTGTTGATAAAGAATAAATACAGATAATTATTAAAGTATATTGTCATTAACCAAAATACAAATGTTGTACTGATTGATGCAAATTTTGATGTGTAGACATTTTTAAGTTTGATTACCCTTGTCTGCTGTACATCCATTATTGTTCGGGTCATGTGCACCCAAACACCTGCATTTTCAAGTCATGTGCAAAAACACCTGCATTTTCAGGTCATGTGCACCCAAACACCTGCATTTCCAAGTCATGTGCAAAAACACCTGCATTTTCAGGTCATGTGCACCCAAACACCTGCATTTCCAAGTCATGTGCAAAAACACCTGCATTTTCAGGTCATGTGCACCCAAACACCTGCATTTTCAGGTCATGTGTACCCAAACACCTGCATTTTCAGGTCATGTGCACCCAAACACCTGCATTTTCAGGTCATGTGCACCCAAACACCTGCATTTTGATTGCATTACATTGTACTTATCAATGTAATGGGAAATTTCATCACCTAAAAATCTTGCTAAAATTCAGACAATGACAAAGTCGATTAAAAATAATTTATCGGTATATACATATGTTTTGATGGGTGATTATAATGAATAATTGATCGGTTTAAGCTTGAAAAAGCAAACATCAGTTGTGGTTTATATATATAATCAATAGTTAAAAAACAGCTTTTTATTATAAATTTTTGTGGGAAAAATACTTTTTTTAACATTTTAAGTCTTATAATATCAAACTGATTGTACTATTGATAATTGAGTATATCCGATTATCAACACTGAAGTTAAGATATAATCTACGGTTCCCAATACTTGTATATAATGTTTTTGATTTGTATATTGAACAGCTGGTTTCTGTCTTTCATACATGCATATATTACATGTATATTATATTATATACATGGTCTTTACATGATTTTAGGGAGAAATCTGAAATGGGTTACAATTATGTTATTGTATAACAATTATATTTTGTATATTTTTAACAAATTACCATTCTGTGTTCTTAATACAATAGCTTGGAGCCTGGTAGATAACTTTAGTAAGTTGCTGAGTTGAAAGTATTGTTATTGATAGCTTAAAGATGATGCAGGTCACCATATACCAAGTA
This sequence comes from Panopea generosa, assembly GCA_029582155.1. NCBI lineage: Eukaryota > Metazoa > Mollusca > Bivalvia > Adapedonta > Hiatellidae > Panopea > Panopea generosa. Next base: position 28,526,801 of record CM055908.1, on the reverse strand, counting down.
CTTGTAAGTATGGTAGCTAAATTGAAGGATTACTATAAAAGCAATGTTGTTTAACCCTTTACTCCATAGATATGCATTTTCCCGCACCAATCACAGAAGGTCTTTGAAAACAGTGCAGGAAGAGTTCAGATTGCTCGTAACGAGCAATCTGAACACTTCATGCACTGTTTTCCATTCTGTAAATTAATATAAACATAATTCTCCCAATAATTCAAAATCCTTCTATATTAGGTATCCAAAGGCTTCTATATTAGAGGTGTATAAAGGCGTCAATATGAAGTAAAGGGTTAAAGTTACTTATATATGATTCACTTTTGATAGGCCTTAGAAACCATCAATTCTACTTGTTTTATCTATCTGGTAGTCATCAGGTGTTTTATGACTATTTCAGCCAACCCCAACCAGCAGATTCATCATGGGTTATTGTGGGGCAGTAACCAGCGCTATATCTATAGCAGTGAGTATGTGAGAGTTATCTCCCTTTATTCAACAGCACACTATCTGTGGCACATATTTAAGTTGCTGAGTTTCTACAAAACACTCTTCCAACCATCCCCTTGTGAATGACTAAGAGCCAAACAATGTTGATCCACTCTTGGTCACGAGTTACTCAGTCGTCTATTTGCATTTAAACATGAATAATCTTTTTAGAATATTTGCAGTTGCACATTAGCTGTTATTTTCCTTTTGCTTATGGCATTCATGATTTGTACATAGTCTAGTGGTAGAGTATTGGACTCAAGAATGGATGGTCATTGGTTCCCTCCCTTATTAAGAGCATATTTTGTTATCTTGGGCAAGAAGCTCTATTTGCACATGTTTAATACTGTATCTACCCAGGAAAACTTTGAGTTTGATTTGTCCAAGTTGTAAGAAACTTGTTTCACTGTGAATGTAAATAATAAGTTTATAAATCCGATCAATTTAAATTGAACGTTTTAAAATCAGAGACTTTTTACCTTTCTTTGTTGACTTTAATATTCAGTATTGTCTTCAAATAAAATATCCCCAAAAATGACATTAAAATTTGCCACATCTCCAAAATGTTAGAAAAACACATTATTCTTTCCCAAAAATCATATTATATGCTTTCCATCTCATTTATGAAGCTGCATATCCTCCCCTTAATTCTGTAAAAACGCCGGGAACACATTAATATCAATTGTTATAAATGTCATTGTTGATTATTTATTTTATAACATATCTATTTACAGGTAGGTTTAAGTCATCTTATCAAGAAAGCCAACAGTTTCAGTCCAGCCACGAAGATGTTGATACAGCGCTTTGTGCCATACCCAGCTGTAGGTAAGTCATTATTGCATGCAATACTCCAGTGTCTTGTTTATTTTAGTAAGCTCAAAACTTTTTTTAAAGGTAGTATATCAGGAAAAAAAGTCTATAAATTTCTTTAAAATAAAATAATAATTAAAATGGATATAAAGCATCTTATTGTCGTAAATAAATAAAAGTCAAATGGTTTGGTATGTTGAATCCCCCAAAACGTAAACCGATATTTAAATTGGAGTGGTAATCTTGTAACCAAATCCCCATTCTAAGAATAGACAATACTTAAATACTGCTTGATGACCCTCTCATCCTCATTCAGACTCTTTCTAAGACGAAACAATTTTTACTATGTGTAAACCTGTATAACGGATCAAACTGAAATCAAAATGAAATCACGTGACCCATATAATATGTCATAATATATTTTGTAATTGTAAGCGGGAAATCTATTTTAGTCAAACCTAGGCGCATAGCCCCAAGATGGGAAATCCCTTTTCATTATATTATTTTGACATGTTTTGATAGATATCCTTTGTGCAATATGGGGTCAGTGAGTATATATAGGCATGCTATATTAGAAAAAAATGTTTTTAGCCAATTTTAAAATTATAATTTTTTTTTGATAAATTCCCTTTAATTTGTTCTTGAGTCAGGTTCCTGGGTAGAACCGTAGTGAGTGTTGGATCAAACCAAGTATTGAACCTGTGACTTCTGGTGTGAGGTGCCAACACCCTTCCAATGGTGACTAAAATTGTTATAAATCTTCTTCGAAACACACGCTTATTCATCATTATAAACATCCATCATAATTGTTAGTGCATTGCTAAACCAATGTTTATATGTCTTTGGTTTTACTGATAGAATATAAAGTCAACCAAATGCAGGTCATAATTTATAATTTACTCCTCACCACATGGGTTGTGGGTTTGAACCCAGTTCTGTCAAAATACTTGATGTGGGAAAATTTACTTGTCTGCCAATGTTTGTAATGTACTACTGAATCAAGTCTCGTATGTATTTATTATTGCAGCATCTGCCAATGTTTGTAATGTATTACTGATGAGGAACACTGAGCTGACCGAGGGTATAGAGGTGGTAGACAGTAACAAAAATGTTGTAGGAACTTCCAAAATAGCTGCCAAACATGTAAGTATATCAGCACCTTGCTTTGTTGCATTAACTTAGCCTCACCTAAAAAGTTTGGAAAGAAAGCCAATTAACTTTTGTAAATAATTCTATTTATCCTTTTAAAATTTAGCTTTCAATTGCAATGCTCTGGAGTCTAATGTGATTTATGGGTTTACAGTTTTGCTATATAAATATGAGTCTGGTTTGCATGAGAGTTCTGAGTTACATTATTAAGCATCATTTTATGTCATTGAGGACTAACAGATGATCAGTTTACCTAACCACTCTTTCTTGGGATCCTAGAAAAATTAACAAGGGGCCATATTCACCAACCATTCTTAAGAATATTCATAGACTTGAACTCAAGAACGAATTTTGAAAAAAAAAAAACACATAAGAGATCATGTGTGACCATAATTTGCTTGTGGGGATACCTAGTATAGAGCCAAATTAACTCTCACAATTACTCTATCTGTCATGGTAAACTAGATGTCTAAGGTTGAAATTTGGATTTTTAAGCTAAGTCCAAGAATATTCTCAAAAATGGTTGGTGAATACAACCCCAGCAGTGAGTGGTGAAAGACAATGAGGCACAATGTCGTGTATCAATCATCTCAGAGACTGTGACCGGGTGGTGATTCAAACTTATGACCCTTGGATTGGTAGTCAGATGCTTAACCAACTGAGCTAACCAGACCCTGTGTTTGAAAGTTATATTTCCAACATAATGAGATATTTTTATTTCAGGCTGTGCTGTCAACTGCAGGGACAAGGGTTATATTGCCAGCACCCATACTTATCATACCTCCTATAGTCATGGCATTGTTAGAAAGGTAGATATGAGATACATTCCAATATATATATATGTCTGCTTCCCTGCTTACTTGTATCAGTATTTCATTTTTTTTCATCTGAAATCCAATCTGTCTATATGTCCGTAAACTCCGTATGTATTCTTTGAAATCAGTATTCTTATTATTCTTAAGAGAGTTACATTTTTGGATATTTCAATAGACTTGAATTTGTTTATCTATTTTGTCTGTCTGTCTGTTCATCTGAATGGGTATTTAAATGTCTAGGGTTAAGGATTAGTAATTTTTTGGACGGTTGAAAAAAAGAGTTATGTGGCTGTTGCTAGACACTTAAATAAAGCTTTTATGGCTAAAATCTGTTGTGTTGCTAAAATTTAGCTACAGAAGTAATTAGCTGGTGCAAAGAATCCACTTGAATACCCATTTGTAAGAATTTCCGTTTGTCTGTCTTGTCATCTACTGGTTCTTCTTAGTTACATTCTATGACATATATACATGTATGTATGATTGGTACACAGATTATGTATATATATTTCAGAACTAAGTTTTTGAAAGGAAATCCCAGGATGCATCTGCCGCTGAATGCCCTGGTCTGTACAATATCATTTGGTCTTGCCTTGCCTGCGGCCATCGCCATGTTTCCTCAGTTCGCCACGGTGAGTAGTACAGTATCAATTTTCCATCCAATGTCTTTTATAGGTAAAAGTAATATCAATTAGATTATACTTATAGAAAACAGCAAATAGATAAAATAAATAGAGAATTTACTTAAATCACTATCCAACACACCAGATAGCATTACAATTTTTAAAAGAGGAGGGGAGCCTTTATTAGTGAAAGAAAATCTTTAACATTTAGATAGAATGTTGGCCATTCACACCAGAGGTTGCAGGTTTGATTCTCAGCTTTACCTGATGCCTCTCAATAAACAATATTTGATACTGGTTATACCCAGGAAGTGGACCCGAGAGCAGTTCATATAAGCTTTGATCTTTCTTCACACTCAAGCTAAAATAAATATGTATAAACTAAACATTTTCTTTGTCTTTTTTTTTTTACATTCAAAACAAAAATAAGTGCTTTCTCTTGACAAAATGGTGCCACAACTCGTAGATTTTTTGACATTTTTAATGGACTAAATAAATTAAAATTAGTCAGGTTGGTCATGCAGTTTTAGTTTAGATGTTATAATAAAAAATATTTGGGTGAAGCTTTTATCTGGGATGAATCCTTTAAGAAAGTGAGTGTCAGTTTCAATGTCCTTGGGTGAAAATGACTTTGGCAAAAATAATATGATGCTCAGAAGAGCCTTGCAAAAACATAATTTTGCTATCTTGTTTAATAAATTCAATTATAAACAATGCGAGAATTTCATCTCAGTCCTAGGGTTAACCCTTTACTTCATAGATATGCGTCCAATCACAGAAGGCCTTTGAAAACAGTGCAGGAAGAGTTCAGATTGCTCATAATGAGCAATCTGAACACTTCCTGCACTGTTTTCCACTCTGTCAGTTAATATAAACATAATTCACCAAATAATTCAAAAGCCTTCTATATTATGTATCCAAAGGCGTTTATATTAGAGGTGTCAAAAGGCGTCTATATGAAGTAAAGGGTTAACCCAATAACTTTTGTTTTTATTTTATGATTGAAAACAGAAAAAAAACTATTTATATTTTCACTAATTTAAAATTGAAATTATAAAAAATTAACTATGATTCATCATTTGTCATTAAATCAATGGACTGTTTCAAGTTATTGAGTTACTTTGAACATTATTTATGAATAAATGAAGATTTCTTTCTTTAAATGTTGAACGTCATACTTCTCTGTCAGGTAAGAATACATGTATTTACATTTTTACCATGGTAAGATATTATGTCCAAGACTTGACATAACCCATTCCAAAAGCATAATTTTAGAAGAAAAATATAATCCTTAATAATGGAGATGAAAATTATAAAAAAAAAAAAATCATGGTAAAAAAATAATTCACTCCCAGTCACTTATTCTTGTTATTCATTTGCTCGAAAATGTTGAAATGAAATGCGAGAAAAACATACACACAAGACAAAAATGTAGTCGGATGTAATGAATTTGCTTCACGCTGGACCGACCATAATGAAATCCTTACTCTTGTTTTACACATAATGCTGTCAGTTTTGTCGCAGATGAACCCAGAATCCGTCACATTCATCAACTCTAGAAACTGCAATTAGTTGGACCATTTACGTTTTATTAGAATCTAGCAATGTGGACCGTAATTAGTGCCGACAGACACCTCGTACAAGTACCTGCAAACACATGCCCTATACACCCCGCTGTCGGCTCTAATTTGTAAAATAGCTCTCTATCTGTCTTATCTGGACGATATCTAGATTAGATGCATGTAGTAATGACAGGAAACTATGTATATCGTCCTCTATCTCACACTTGCTTGCCACATTTTTGGGCGCGTTTTTTGCCTATTTTTGTGCCATTATGGCACTAGTTACTGCAAATGTAGATGGATAACATGTCTGCCACCCAGAGGCAGCCAATTTGTCAGAGTTACGGGATTATGGGAGCAATAAACGGGCCATAATGGCGTTATCACAGCAACAATGCCAAGCTAATTGACGAAAAGTAACGAAATATTTGGTGTGTGGTTCCAATGTTTTTGAGGCTAGAGCTGTTTGTTACTGATGTGTTGATAAGCTGTTTTATTGTTTTTATTGCCGTCTGTCACCATGAAATCAGTGAAGCACGCACGTGTGTATATGAATTGTCAATCTTTTTTCGCATTTTGTGTAATGTAATAGTTTACGCATGACAATAACTCATATAAGTATGTAGAATTTATATGAGATTTTTTTTTTTTTCAGTCTCCATTTTTTTTCTCAACCATGATTAAGAAAATGAACCTAGTTTAAATGACTTGGATACACATGTTTATCTCAAGGGGTTGGTTAACTTGAATATGGATGCTTGCCATTTATTGAATATTACATAGTATTCAAACAAATGTGTCATTGTTGGTGATGAGAGAAATTGTGTTTTTATGCTTAGATATGCATATGTATATATTGATATTTACATGTCATAATTTACTGTGCATTTTACTATATTTTATTTTTATGCACTTTGTTCAATACAATCTGAAATAAGTGAATCATTTTTGTTAATTTCACTGTTTGAAATAAGTTTTAATTATGAATGATAGTTTCACTGTTTTTAATCACAAAATAAAAAAAATGAAAATAACTTTAATGAAACATTTTGAACATTGAAATGGACATTTTAACACCTACTAGGTTTTGTCTTAGGTGCTCATACCAGTTCAGCACTCACTAATTCACTACCATAACCAAGGACCTATCTCTAATTTCTTGCCATAACTGACCAAAAATATTCACTCTTTATATGTTATATTTCTATTAGTAATCAATAACATAGATTTGAAGAAGTTTTTTAACAAGTATCTCCAGATTAACACACTGGATGGGATAGTTAGTGACCCATACCAAGATCCAGAATGGTTGTAATGGTCTGGTGGTCAGCTTCATTGCTTCAAGGTCCATGGCATTCCTGGTTTCAATTCCTTGTTGGGTAATCTCCAAGGGCTTCCTAATGCACTCAGTTCTGTACAGTATGCCATTCATTTGAAGGGATGTTAATTTGCTGACCCCATGTGCAGGGGGAGTTGTACCCTTTGCATGTTACGAAACTCACTGAAATGTTATTCTGTGATCCAAACGCTGGAAAACCTTCTGTGGAAAGGGGTTTACAAGTACAGATAATGATAAAAAAAAAGGAAGAAAAGATTTTAGAAAGTTCTGTAAAAAAAAGAAATAATTTGATAAAACTAGGTACATGTTATTATTTAATTTGAGATATTAATTACCATAAGTTTCATTTTGTGGTGTATAACAGTTTTGTCAAGAAAATCTGCAGTTTCTTTTACTTTTCCCCCCATTTAATATCGGTATCATAATGAAACAAAAGTTAAAAAAAAGTGATTGGTTTCTTTTTTTTTAAAATGAAAAAAATAGGGATGTTGGGTTCTGTTAACCAACACATACATGTATATAAAACTATATAAAAGTTTATATCTGCTAGGCTAAGGAGATAAATACAAACACACCTGTATAAGCGGTTACCTCTTTTAAGCAGCAGCTTGTCTTCAGCAGCCACATTTGTCATTTCCCATTTCCATGCTTTCAGAGCAAACTAAACTGTATTAAACAACAACCTGTTTTAAAAGGTCACTTTTGTTCCTTGGCAGCTTAAGACAGGTTTGACTGTATTGGCCAATATAACTTTTATCATCGCCACGGATTTCCAATCCCTATCCTTTCATAGATAATTGCTGCACATGTTTAAGTTTTAAATCTAAATTACCATTAATCATAATTAGGTAATTAGTATACCTCATTACTATCTGTATATGTCATGTGTATAGCATGGTGTAGTGGTAGAACATCTGACCCAGGATCATGGGTTCGATCCCTCGTCATTGCCATGTGTGGTGTCCTTGAGATAGACACTTTATCTGCATACTGGTATGTTTAGTACTTGACGTTGAGTTTGATTTTCTTTAGCTGTTAGAACCTATTTCACAGTCAATGTAAAATATATAAGTTTGAAATCAATATGATTTCATAACATTATCTTAAATTTTAACCATATATTTCAGATGGCAACTAAAGATCTGGAACCGGAAATACAGGCTGCAACCTCCGAACAGATGCTCACATTTAATAAAGGACTATAGCATTATGGGATGCAATTTATACATGCCTGTTGTATTATGGGTATATTATGAATACATACCTGTTGCATTATGAGTATATTATGGATACATACCAGTTGCATTGTTGGTATGTAATGGATATCATGTAAAATGACTGTTGCATTGTTGATACATCACAGATACATGACTGCTGCATTATGGGAATGTCGTGGATGAAGAACTGTTGTATTGTAGATGCATGAATATTTTGATTTATTATTCAAGTAGGGAAAGGGTAAATAACAAATTGTACATTATAATTATTGCACAAAGCAGTAGATAGACAAGGGGTGATCCAAAATTACAAAGATTCACATATGTTTACTTAGATTAAACATTTTTATTATTTCATATTTTTTATATACATAGAAATTTTTGTAAAATATTGTTCTTTATATTATTGCAAATTTTAAGACTTTTTAAAAAAATAGATAAAGACATTCAAAAATTGTCTTAGAAATATATTAACATGACAGTTCACCATCTCTCAGAAAGAAACTGGTAAACTTCTGACATAAAGGTTTTAAGCCAGGTGTGGCTCCAACCCATTTCTTCTAAGAGGTGAGAGGTAAGTAACCTTTGACTTTGAGGAAGTGCCACTCAGCCACATACGACCCTGTCACATGGCATCTTTCTGATGGTTTTGTTCACTGTTATTATTTTGGTACTCAATGTTGGTTTTAGTTATTTATCACACATATTAGTAATTTTAGATCACCCCTCCTTGTATAAAACAAAAATAAATAAGATTTCATAGTGCACTCATGAGCTCATAGCACCATATTTATTGCAATACATAATTATATTGCATACATAAGACACAACATGGATAGCTGATATATAGAGGATAATGGTATTGTGCATTATCAATATGTGGATGTCACCTGACTAAATGACAGATGTGACAGAAATGAAATACCAACAGAACACAAAGCAATAAAAAACAACAACAAACCCTATTGAAAAATGCATAGAACAGTATTCTGTTGTGATCAAATACAATTTACATTATAACTATTATATGTTTTCAATTTATTGTCATTTTGATATTTTTATTCATATTTTTGATTGCCATACAGTGAGTAGATCTCATTCATGTTTATGATAGTTTGTTTATGCAATTTAATTGTACTAGTATTTACAGGATTTTTTAAAATTATGTATGCAGACATGAAGACAATATTTGTCAATTTATAAACCATCTCTTTGTTCATAATCTTAATCATAATAAACGTTATTGATGACTTATGAGTTACCATGAGTTAATTAAATTGTTGTTACTGTCTATAAAGATAATGTTGACTATTTCAAACATTTTTCATTCACAGTGAAGTGATTGCTGCTCTTGCCTGCACAAGTAAAAGTCCACACTCTATCTGGGATTACCCTTGGGGATTGTTTGGTGGAGGCACTCTTTCAAATCAGACACACATATGTGCATCATTGATGCATGCACACACACGCACATGCACACACACACACACACACACACCACACACCACACACAAGCACACACACATGCACACACACACACACACACACACACACACACACACACACACACACACACACACACACACACACACACACACACACACACACACACACACACACACACACACACACACACACACACACACACACACACACAGAGTTCTTTCAACTTTTTAACAAATTTTAAACGATGTCTTCCTGTACAAATGTGTATAAAGTGTCTTGTTTAAGGACGAAACAAAGGCCCACAATCTTCTACTCCTGGGTCGGATAAGTGCTTTACATATTTTGTAATAACTTCATTGAAACACCAGTCTTGTCACTATTTTTTGTAAAACTTTTTACTTTTTTAAGAGATGGGGGGTGGGGTGTCATGCTGAAGTCTTCCTTCACCAATAAAATTGGATATGCAATAAAGTCAAACCTGTGTAAGAGGTTACCTCTATCAAGCAACCATATATCTGTATACTTTAAATGTCTAATATGCTGAACATGCTGTGATAATGTTTTTGTACACTAAATATTATACTATAATGAAACACTGCCTGAAACAATAATTGTGATTTTACGGGTTTTATTAAATATTTCCTTCTGAGTTTGAGATTTGAAGTCATTGACTTAAAGCAAAAGCAAACTGAAAATTGTTATTTCTTTATCAAAAATTAGAATGACCTGACATGTTTCACCATTTTCTAATGATTTACCTAAATACTTAAAATCTTAACTCTGTTGTGACTGGGTACTTACCCATTATATGATTAGTTCCAATATTAAAAAGTGCAATTGTATTGAAGCCAGTCTAAAATCATGATCACAGGGAAGCTTTGCTTATATTTAAGTTTTTAAGCTGTTAATCATGTACCAGTATTTAAAAAATGTTAACTTGCAGAAATATATACCAACTATTTAAGTTAGAAATAGTTGATATATATGAACAATAATATTTCAAGTTTTTAAGTTTTTACTTAGTTCAGTTAATATTAGAGAAAATTGACTCTAGCTTCATCTTCACCAGTATATTAGATATATACTTAAATTTTTAAAAAATTTAGTCAAAGAAAAGTGTCATTTTATATATACTGAATTACAAACTTACACAATTTTTTCGAAACGCACCTTAAGGATCATGATCTTAGGTTGGTCCCATTACAGTTATGTATAGTTTATCAACACTGACTACAGAATAGTAAAAGAGCCAGTCAAAAAGAGCTAATGCCAGGTGTTTTTTTATACAGACCCTTCTATCATAACTTTTGTGAATCAAACATACAAAATATTCCATATCCGTTATTTTGATTTTTGGACAAAAGCATAACTGGCAGTTACCGAAACATTAAACAATTATGCTGTAAATCATTCAGTTACAATAATTCAAAAATGCCGCAAAGAAACATCTCAGTGCTACTTTTATTGTATTATTTTGACATTGTTAATTACTGTTGACATTTGAGATTTTAAATGGTTTGTTTATTTGAAGTATGATAATTCACAATGTTTTTTTTCCCTCCTCCGCAATCCATATTTTTACAAAAAAAATATATGTTAAGCAGAAATAATATAAAAGAAAATCTGAGAAAATATTTAATATTGGGGAAAAAAGCCATTTTCTTTATTGACAGTTTTGCATTATATTAAACAGATTTATACATATTTTAATGACATTTTTTTTTATAAATAAAATTTATTAGCAGCATTGCATAGACGTTTATAACATGTAACTTAGAGTAAGTAGAATCACATACACATAGTATATAGCTTGTGTCAAATATTGATTTGAATTTTCTTTTTCAAAAATTATATACATGTAAATGAACATTTTGATTTATTTTTCTCAGTTGATTAATTGTCAGAGAGAATTGTGTTTGTGTTGTGATTAATTATGAAGATTAAAATTTTGAAATTTTGAAAAATAAAATGTATTTTAATCCAAATCTGTTGTCACAAATCTTAAAGCGGCACTCAACATTGTTGGTAAAATTTCATTTACCGGCAAGTACTTCCAGAGATGTGTTTAATGTTTAACACATGTTAAAATGATCTTGAATTGTTTATAGTTGCAGAATAACATTTTGTATTCATAAGTATTTTAACACAATTTGCAGAAAATTGTCTTGTTTTGTAGAGAATTGCAGTGTGCAAAGAAGTTTTGTAGAGAATTTCATTGTGCAAAGAAGTTTTGTAGTGAATTTCATTGTGCAATGAAAGAATTTGAATTATATACCTGAGATGAGTGTTAGTACGTATTATTGAAAATAAGATTACGCAAATTTTTACGTAAACATGTGAGCATTCATAAAATCTCAATCAAGTACTTTTCCTTTCAATATATGTCCTTGTTACTGATGTTTTTGAAAGTTATTAATCTGCATGATACAAATATGAAATTAAAATATCCTAGTGTGTGTGTGTGTGTGTACAGATGGTTGGTTGTGTTTATATTTGAAAAAGAGCCTAACTCTTGTACTGAATGGATGGAAGGAGTCGTACTTCACTTGTTTGGGTCTTATTATCACAAAATATGTAACACATAAAGTTGTTCAAGTGAGCTGGGCCTAAATTCATCAATAATTTGAGTTTGAGAATCGGACTCGGACTGAAATCTTACATCTTTGTAAAGTCCTGTAAATGTGCACTTATGGGTAATAAATGTAATCCTGTAACATTTTCTGTTAAGTAATCATTAAAACTACTTGATTTTGCAAATACATACAGTGATTTTCTTGTTTAATATAATGTTAATCTGTTCTTAAATTTTTGACATTTTGAGTCTGAGTCTAAATCTCAGCTTCAAAATATTGATGAATTTAAGTCCAGGACTCGAACCTACGACCTTAGCAGTAAGATATAAGTGGATTTAAACTAAAATTATAAAAATGTTGTTTTTTTTAAAATGTGACCTCTTTAGACAAGTGGTTGCTTAATTAGAGGTGACTATTAACACAGGTTTGACTGTACATGTAAGTGAAAATATAAACGTAAGTGAAAATTTGAATGTTGCAGCGTTTACAATATTGTTATTGATTATTTTTAATATCTATTTATTGTTTATAAAGTAAAGGTGAACTGAGATATTTTTACTAATATTATCACAGCCAGTGACTCAACTTACATAAGTTTAAACAGTGACTTACTTAATATGTCACTGGGTTGAATGTCTCTGCCTGAGCATTGGTCTCTTTATCTGAATATTGTGATTGTACTTTTTTCAGTTTTTATTTTATATACACAGAAATAAAGATATATACATAATTAAAAAGTATATTTGATATACCAAATAAAGATCACTGATAAAGTTATATAAAATCATGATTATTTCTTTTTTCCTCTCCATTTACCATGAGGCCATAATAAATCAATTGCTAGATCGTCATTCTCGTCTAGCCCGTGTGGTTCTGGCTAAGAATAGAATCACTGCCGATCTCTGCAGAGTGGTAGGAATCCTCCGAATGGGTGTCCTATTCATTTTATCATTTTTTGTCATGTTCATTATTGTGGTTAAATTACCAACCCCTGTGTGGTTCCAGGGAGTCATATGAGTGATGGCAAGAATAGGATCACTGTGGCTCATGCATGTCATAAGAAGCGACAATTTGAGTAATACGATAGAATTTGCAGAAAATCTACAGTTCTTTAGGTTTCTAGGTTCATTCTGCATATTCATTTGTTGGTGTATTTTTTTAATCTGTATGTTAATTTGTTGTTTTTGTACATGTAGAGTGAACCTGGAATCAGCGTCGAATAACCTATAATGTATTGGTACGCCGTAATACCCTATTCATTCATTCATTGAATAACCTATAATGTGTTGGTATGCCGTAAAACCCTATCCATTCATTCATTCTCGCCTGCTCCCCTAATTTTCATGCCGCCCTGATCCTTTTTATTTTCTTTTTTATTTTATTCATTTATTTTTTTAAAAATTAAACAAATTAAAATAATAATATGAATTCCTCCCTCCCCCATCTCTCCCACTTTTTACGAAAAATTTTGGATGAGAATCTAGCAATTAATTTATAATGGCCTTGATGACATCAACTTGTTGTTCCCTATTCGTCCATTATTCCATATTTCCCTATTATCTAATCAATCATTTCTTTCAAAACTTGGTACACTAATCTGTGAAAGTTCATACTATTTCTCGTTTCCTTTTTTTAAAAGCAGTTTTATCATTCGAATCATGAAAAATCATTTCCCATTGAATTTGTAAGAAAATTCCTTTTGAAAAAGTAAACAGAGAAAATTGACATTTACAAATCTGTTCTTTTTTTCAATAAATGAAAAAAAATAATCTGGTAGTGCTGTTTAATAGATATATAATCAACAAGTTTGTCAATTATTTTACGGTAGATGAATGAAAATGAAAAGGAAAAAACTGTAAATTATTCGCTAAATTAAATGGCCTTTTTATTTTTTTAACAAAACTGACATATCATCCCACAGAAACCCCAAGTGAAAACGAAAAATTATGTTTAGTCCAATCCACCATAAACTCTCTAATGAATTGAATAGCAGTAAATCTAAATAATGGTGACCATGCTTTTGTGTAAGTAATTGATAATGAAATAATAATATACCTAATTGGAGATATCAGAGAACACGTCTGTCATTTACAGTTTAATTTAGACCTGACATGTGTTATGAAATAGCCGTTTTACACGCATCATTAAATGCCTGATATAAATATTTCACTAGCCTCGGTTATCGGAACCTTCCATGGCGCCACTTTTTCTCGCAGAAACCTGTTCGCTCTTAGAAAAAAAATCGGATCATAAATCGTTTTCCGAATTTCATTTAAGCTACTTATTTTCGTAAAATGATACGAACGCGCTCGGTGGTATGGCCACCCATCTGTTGAAATTTCTGCACAATGGATCTAGTAGTAATATATCACAGGTTAAATTGGGCTGAAAATCTCAATGTTTAAAACATCTTGACCATGGGCCTCCATTCAACAAGTATAAAAAACGGATATATCTTTTTCAAATTGATTATTGATATTTGTCAAGCATTGGAGGAGTAATAGTCCAAATTTAACACATAGATCACGGCGTAAATCAGACAAATTTATTGCCTTGCCAAGACAAGCGGAAGATAAATGGTAACTCTTGTCGTCTGATTGAAGAATTGCAGGACAGAATTACCGCCAATTTGAATATTTATCACTCTAAACTCCAATCAGTATTCGCTGACCGAATCCGAGGCCGTGTTATACCAACAGGATCGGACCAGAGTGTATCGTCAATTCTGCAGACGAGAATTTATCTTATTTTATCTTGTTTATCGTCTGGCAAACGCAATTGGGCTTGGATTGGCTCGTGATTACGTTCTGAATAGAGATGCATCAGTCCTTAATTATAACAAATAGGGGACAAGTGCACGTCCAACCGTCGTTAATTAACTTATTACATGGCATTCGGTTCGTCTGCCACGTATATTTTTTATTGAAATGGCCGGTGAAGAAAAATAATTGACATTAAATCGACTTCCACTGCTAAAAAAACACCCAACAACAATTAATGATATGTGTGTTCTTCGTGACCGAGTGGTTTAAGAATCACTCGCCTCTCACCGATGAGGTTGTGCGTTCTTCATGACCGAGTGGTTTAAGAATCACTCGCCTCTCACCTATGAGGTGAGTTCTTCGTGACCGAGTGGTTTAAGAATCACTCGCCTCTCACCGACTCTCACCGATGAGGTTGTGAGTTCTTCGTGACCGAGTGGTTTAAGAATCACTCGCCTCTCACCGATGAGGTTGTGAGTTCTTCGTGACCGAGTGGTTTAAGAATCACTCGCCTCTCACCGACTCTCACCGATGAGGTTGTGAGTTCTTCGTGACCGAGTGGTTTAAGAATCACCCGCCTCTCACCGATGAGGTTGTGCGTTCGAACCAAGTTCAGTCTAAATATTTTTATGTGAGAAAGTTTGCCGGTCACTTGCGGGAGGATGTAAGTTCTATTCGGATGCATTCTGATGCCATATATAGCATGTAGTGTGTTGAAAATGACGTTAAACCGCACTCAAAAAGGAAATAAAAAAGGTGATTTTAATTAGTGTCGACCCGCCAGTCACCAGGAGTTTATGACTAGTTGTTTTTCACATCCCAACTCCCTTCTGCAAAACTGAACCGTTCTGCACGTTTTTGCGAAATTTACGAGGTTTTATAAAAAAAAATTGCATTAGAAAGTGATAATAATGTCCTGCTATTTAGTGGTAGAATGGATAAAGTGTACCAAAACAAGTTGAGTAAAAGATGTAAATTTCCTCTATTTGGAACTTTTGAGCACTAACATCCAACATACTTCTGCAAAATTGAATCGTTCTGCACGTTTTACGAACATTTACGAGGTTTTATATTTTTTTATGTTGTACTTTGTTTTTTACTTGTACAAATTTCTAAAGGTTTGATTTATACACATTATCGGAGGTTCAATTTATACACATTATTGGATGTTCGATTTATACACATTATTGGAGGTTCGATTTATGTTTAGTTGAAGGCGATTCAATCTACAGAATTTGTAAATAGGTTCGATTTACAGAAATTGTTAAAAATTCGATTTACAGCTATTGGAAGTTATTCAGCGCAACATGTTAAAATAATATAAAATAAAAATAAAATATAAATATTACACGTAGCAATTATGCATTGGTTTGACATTGTGGCAAAAAAGCATCTTAAATAATCGTGTGAATAACCTTCCAAACTCACGGTTTTGGTTAAGAAGGTAAAAATGATGTCCTGCTATTCGGTGGTGGAATGGATAAAGTGTACCGAAACAAGTTGAGTAAAAGATGTAAATGTCCTCTATTTGGAACTTTCGAGCACTAGAAAACTACGACCCTGTTCTAAATAGGAGTTAAACAGATAATGCTAATAATATTCTCACGAATTTTAAGATTGGACAGACAATTACACAAAATGTCAGGCCTAATCGTATATTGCAATGATGCAATTAATGTCGCGTAATTGAATTGTAATATTTTTCTGTTCGTGAACATTTTAAGATAAGATTCAATTATGTATATAAACTGTTATTACGCAAAGAGGAACATTTTAATTTATAACTATTAAAGGGACGCGTGATAATTTGTGAAATTGATTTTAATCATTTTTTTCCACGCATTACGTCAATCTTGAACCTATGAAAATATTTCTGTCTGAAACTTCCCACTTAAGAATCAATTTTTATGTAAGTAAAGTGTTGCGCTTGCTTTGAATTATGAGTAAACAAAATTTAAGAAATACAAATTGATTTTTCCCGTCCCGCAAACGGATACAATCTGATATACATGTAGGGGAAATATAATTAGCACTCTTTGTAATAGAATTACAGAGTTATGCTCCTTTCCCAAAAATAGAAACGAAAATAAGGGTATATGTACGTAATGGGGGCTTTTTTTTCTTTTCCGTTAGTTAGATACATTTTTAAAAAAAACAACAACAGAGCTCAGTAAAAAATTTAACCCAAAAAAAATCGCCTGTGTCCCTTTAATAGAATTAAATGACCATGATCTGAGATATCTAAAACTATTGCAAAATTTTCAATATTTCAAAATTAATATCAGGAAAACATTAAAAAAAGAACGACTTGTCATCTAATAGAACAAACGTCGCTACCAAAATGTTATCTAGAAGTAATTGAAAAATGTGCATAAAGCAAATTCAATTTGGGACCTTTTAGAGAGATGCAACGGGCGATAGCGACCCTCCCGCTTATCTCATAAGTGCGAATTTTACAGTTTTGCAAGAGGCAACTCCTTAATTATAGCGATACATTACGCCGTTGTTTTGAAAGTCAAGTTCACATGTTAAAAACGTTCCGCCGTTCAGCAGAGATTACCTGACGTTGTGGCCTTTGGTGCATTCAAAGTCATTTGGGTAGAAGAAATTGCTTATTTTGCGTGATTGGAAGAATATGACAAGAGTTATGGTTAGACAAATGAAAACCGATAAAGGGCCTAATGTTATCCCTCCGAATGTCGAAAATCGTTGTGTGAGATATCAATACCGCAATTTACTGTCATTTGGCTGTGATTGAGAGTTAATTCATGTTTAGGGTTATTATTTGATTTAATGATAAAGTTATTTATTAAATACAAATGGGTAGAACACCGGCATATGGGATTTAATAATGTTGAGACCGTCGTCCAGCGGCAGAGCATCGAATCCATGACCGGAGCCACGGCTATGTGTGGTGTCCTTGGACAAAACGCTATAATCGCCTATGCTTAGCACTGGTTCTACCCAGGAAGATGTCTACGTTGTAAGAGCTTGTTTCACAATCTAGGTAAAATAAACAAGTTTAAAGAAGAATAATAAATTGATGGTAAAAGGAAGACGGTTAGCTTGTTATTGGTGTTTCGTTTTTCGATATTCAACACGAAACTAATCATAATCCTAAATACTTCTCCTCCAATACTGAAGAGAACACACATGTAAATTAAATATCGAAAAACGAAAAAAGAATACCAAACTAATTTTAACTCATAATCGTTACGTGCCATGTTATCAACCCGGCACAGCAGAATGCATAACAATTATTATGCTGGTCATTGGGGGATCCGGGTATTCCGGTCGGCGGTAGGTGGTCCATTACTGACGGACTTCGTATAGTTCAGAGTGCGTAAGATTCCAAATTCCAAGGGTAGAGATCCAACAAATATATCGTCTATTAGCCCTCGGTGGCATTAACATGACGCTAAATATTCAATCAACCACTGAAAAACTGTTAAGTACCTTTTTTTTAGAAAATCGGGAAATGTCTGACGGTGTTCGAACCGGAAGACACACTCTAAATCCATCAGTGACGGTGGCATATATACAGGTATCAGTGACGATGGCATATATACAGGTATCAGTGACGATGGCATGTATACAGGTATCAGTGACGATGGCATATATACAGGTATCAGTGACGGTGGCATATATACAGGTATCGGGAATGTAAAGGGAAAATAATACAATCTCATATTCCTGAATACAAATATAAAAAAAACAGCAAGAATATTTTTGAATGGTGTTTAATAAAATTGTCAACAGTTTACAGGTGGAAGAAGATTTCAAAATGAAGCAACGTCTTTTCGCAAGTAACTTTCTGGCCAACTTGTTTAGATGTGTTAACGTATGCGTGGGTATGTGGTGTCAAGAAGAATACCACGGATGCTTATACATGATACATATACACAGGGTCCTGAGTTTGACCCTCTCCTTCAGCAAGACATTTTTTCCGCATAAGCATAGTACTGGTTCCGCCAAGGAAGACTTCGAGCGTGATTTGTCTAAGTTGTAATAACTTGTTTCACAATCGAAGTAAAATAAATAAGTTTAAACTAAACATGGCTCTTGGGAGCCACCAACCTTCCGCACTTATTTGTCGAACTTTCTCATTTGGACATGAGCTTGAAATGTCAGCCTCGCAGTGAGAGACACGTGCTCTTGATACAGCGTCCGTATACAACAGATCACTTGGCCACAGAGGACCGCAAAAATAATGATTGCACAATCTTGAACATACCCATATGCTCCCTGACACCATTATACTTCGAGACTCCAACCGTTGGGAAACATTATTTTTGTACCTTCCGTTCGTCCGTCCGTCTTTCAATCACACATATTCCCACTTTTTAACCCTCACATAAAGTTTAGGCATTACACATCTTTAATCTGATTGTCAGGTGTGCGAGTGACATGACAGTTTTTATTGGAGTACTTTTACTTTCATTTTATTATTTTAATGATGTCTGATATAAGGAAATATTGTCACCCCAACTCCTCTTATATATATTATATACCTTTTTCACTGGATACTTTTTTTATAATATTACCTCCCCTTGGTGACGGTTACTTCTTGCTCCCAACACATTAGAGCTATATCAGTTGGTTAAACCCTTTTTGTTGAAAATACTTAGAATGGTAATATTTCTTTGTGGGAACATTTTCGTGATTTCTGCCAAATTTGGATGCCATTGGATGCTGTTGAATGAAAACACAATAGTTTGAAAATGCGTAGTGATACACTGCAACAAATCGACGAAATTGTGAAAAGGTAATCTGGTCGACTCTCCATTTTTTCTGCATTTGGACCGGCAGAGGACTATCTATGGAAACAAGACATTTGTAGAACTATTGATAATGTGTTCAGTGTTACAAACGTGTATAACTTTAAAATCATTGTTATGTGAGACGTTATGATTCCTTTTCCACGGAAATGGTGACTCTTAAAGGTAGGAGAGACAACATTTTTAATGGCCGTAACTTAATCAACCTCCTGGTACTAAACTTATTCTAATATTGTCTCCCCTTGTATAATGTACCATGTATAAGTTTATTCTTTCCTTCAAATATCAATATGCATTATTGTACTATACACTTAACACAGTAAGTTGAAGACTTCAACATGTTTCCGACTTTTGGTTCCTCCGTGACCGAGTGATCTTGTCTCGAGGCCACTTGCCTCTCACTGCTGTGGTCTTGGGTTAGAGTCCAGCTCAGTCCATACAATTTATACAGAACAATTTGCGAGTTACTTAAGCGGAAGGACGGTGGTTCTACTGAGATGGATGTATATATATATATATATATATATATATATATATATCGGCGCCTTCCTATATCAGATAAATCTGGATGTCATATCTATCCTGTAACAGGTTCTTCCAATTAGTTAGCTTAAACTGATATATTTACGTCGATTGTGAAACAAGTTCTTACACGTCAGACAACTCATTCTCTATGTCTGCCTGGATGTCTGCCAGTATTGAGCATATACTCAATGACGTACCACATGACCGTCACTGGCGATCGAACTCAAGATATTCCGTTTACGAATCCACTACCAGACCAGACCACGTGCCTCTCGCATAGTTCACATTCTACCGATTCTACACCGATCCCACCCCCTGTGATTCCTGATTTATTCCATATAATAAATTAATTTACCACACTTTGACACTGCGGTAGATATTTAGAAGGAAATCCACGAATTTTGACAGGTAATCAGTAAACCATAATCACGTGACTAAGTTGTCAATATGGCATTGTGGGATCTGACCATGGTAATTACCGCTCTCGCTAGTTTATTAATCAATTTACTCTGTCAAAATCCATTGACGATATTTAAATATGTATGTTCTAATTTATGCATTAGTTTAAGCTATATAAAAACTATATCACGAAGTTGAACACGCAATACCGACGTAATGTTCAAATACGATAGGAAAAATATGTTAAATTAAAATTAATTTATTCTTTGTTATGATGTCCGGTTAGGGCCAGTTTCAAAGATCGATACTTACTTACTGGATGGTGTTGTTAAGGTATGATCGTAAGAAGGCAAATATACGATTACGACACCGGGATCTCGCCATCGTGGCCGATGATCACACCTTCGCCAATCGCGGTGATCCCGCTATCTTGGCATCGCAACTTCGCCATTGTAACATTGTGATCCCGCCATCTTGGCATCGCAACTTCGCCATTGCAACGTTGTGTATTCGAAACCGCGTTTGCACAGTCGCCATAGCAACATTGTGACATGGGAACACCGAGATCCGTCACCGTACCGCCGCACATGATTCGCTAAGTAGCGGTGAATGTTAGCCTGGTCCAAACCCAGATTCCGAGATCCGTCACCGTACCGCCGAACATGATTCGCTAAGTAGAGGTGAATGTTAGACTGGTCCAAACCCAAACCCAGATTCCGAGATCCGTCACCGTACCGCCGAACATGATTCGCTAAGTAGCGGTGAATGTTAGACTGGTCCAAACCCAGATTCCGAGATCCGTCACCGTACCGCCGAACATGATTCGCTAAATAGCGGTGGATGTTAGCCTGGTCCAAACCCAGATTCCGAGATCCGTCACCGTACCGCCGAACATGATTCGCTAAGTAGAGGTGAATGTTAGACTGGTCCAAACCCAAACCCAGATTCCGAGATCCGTCACCGTACCGCCGAACATGATTCGCTAAGTAGCGGTGAATGTTAGACTGGTCCAAACCCAGATTCAGAAATCCGTCACCGTACCGCCGAACATGATTCGCTAAGTAGCGGTGAATGTTAGCCTGGTCCAAACCCAGATTCCGAGATCCGTCACCGTACCGCCGAACATGATTCGCTAAGTAGCGGTGAATGTTAGACTGGTCCAAACCCAGAAAAAGGTGTGAAACAATAATTTAGTTATGTTGTCCCCACCCAACTACAAAAGTTTCTGTACCACGTGACTACAATAGTAACCTTAATTTCATAAATAAAAGACTGAAACACCGGCATCAGATAATCGTGTTTTTTTTTTAATTATTCTGTTTAAGCCCTTACATTGGCTACCAGGAGCAGTCCGATGACGTCGATGACGTCGAAGTATTTGCACTATGTTAAACCGGCAAATCTTCATGAACTCAGTTTCAAACGTATTGCATTATTGTACAGTTCAAGGAAGAGAAATATATACACGTGTGCATGGTAAATTAGTAAAAAGACATGCATGAAGTGCATCCAAGAGCCCGTTGGATACTTTGACAAGATGTGATTAGGCCGGTTAAGAATTTAACGTCTGTACTGCTTTGCGTAGCTATTACATGCATATTTTCTAGCGCTTCTGTTACATTAGGTACCGTGTTCAATTAACCTGTTCAATATAGTTACGAAATTTTGTAATTGCAAAGAGAAAATATTAGTCTTTATGGCAGTATAATTTTCATGCATGTGCTACAATAAAAATATTACAAAAGTCCACGTATCTTTTAACACATCTCGCATTCATTACAATTCGTCACATTGATGCAAAAAAAGATGGCACGTACTTTCGCAATAATTGAACAAATTATTGTGAGTTTCGTTTATCTTCTAAATTAAACATAAAACAAACGCAAACCAGTCCGAATACTTGCCTTACGCATTCAAAAGTGATGAAATAAAACTTAATCGCTTATCAAAACTCCCCAAACGCTCATTTCGAAATTTGTCCTAAGTTTCCGCATAATGACTTCCTTGCTATATCTTAATTTCTCAAAGGCGACTTGATCCCGTCATGATATGGTTCCGAGTGACCGTTGTACAATTATTACCATCAATCGCAATTTTCCGGTGATCATGTCGAGCGTATCTGTACCAATAGCAGGTTTCCACGGTCAGTGCGCGTGTTCAAACACAGAACCGCGTGTACGCGCGTGATGCTTGACTTCAGACAACTCTATTTGCGTCATCAAAGTGATACTTTAGCCTCTCGGGGGTAGATTAAGATATGAAATCCTTTATTTGATGATTTGTACCTTCTGTTTAAGTCCTCCTTGTTATGACATTTTTTTTTCATTTAAACACCCGTAATAGTATATAACTATAATAATTACGTTCTGACGAGGGTGACAGTAATATTGCATCCTGCGGGTGCCAGTATTTTCTCCCTACGGTTGACATTATTGATGTCACCCTCATCAGAATGTTGTATTTACTTTATTATACCGAGTAAAATAATTGTTGCTATAATAAATTATTGTTTTATATTATTTATTAATCTATAGATGAAAGAGTAAGCAATATGTGTAGATATTTATAAAAACAAAATATCATGATTAAAAAACTTGATCAAAATAACAATAACAATACTGGTATCATCAAAAGCAACAGCAGTCATTGATCCAAGAGGACCAGGGGTCGTATTCACCAACCATTCCTGAGAATATTCTTTATAATTTCTATATATATATATATCTATTTATTCCACTATTCTTTTACATTATAAATACATAGTATAGTATAATTGTAATTAAATAACAAGTTATATTTCTCACTGTAGAAGCATATCTCTTTCTCTCAGTCATTCTTCAGTTTTAAAATGGTGTAGATTTATTGTGTGTGTGTGTGTGTGTGTGTGTGTTGGTGGATGGGGGGGGGGGGGGGGGGGGGGGGGTAAGGGGTATTTGACCCTATATTAGGCGTCCCTTTATGTGTGCAAATTTTGGTTTCAAAGAATGGTTTCTAACGTTTTTTTGTTTTTTTTTCAAAATTCATTCTTTAGTTCAAGTCCCTTCACTAAAAAATCTAAATTTCTCTAAATAATTACTTGAACTCACTACATATAAATTGACCAACTAGAATAGAAATTATCCACACTCTTTACTGATTGGTGATACGGGAGAACACCCAAAAAGATCCCTCACCACGGCCAATGAAGCTATAGCATTTACATTTAGTCAGGAGATGCAAGTTTCCTATCCTACTATATAAGTCCTTGATCACGGTAAATTAAGCTCTAGCAATAAACATTTTTTAAAAAATTGCGGTTTAGTGTTTAACATACGTGTATTACGTGACATATATAACATAATACATTTAAGAACCGTTAATTGAAATAGTCAGGTTTTTTCCAAACGATAACTCTGATTAATTTAAGTATCAAAATTGCTAAATTTTGTATTAAAATTATTGTTTAGTACTTTTAAATATTCATCAGTTCATAAGATATTGCTCATATACCAATATATTGCTTTGACATAAAGGTCAATAAAAAATTTTTTAAAACAATTTATGAATGAAAGCGAATAATTAGCAAGTACGTCCGACGTGCTTGATGAGCTCAATTGGAAGCGCGTCTGACTATCAATCAAGGGGTCATGAGTTCGAGTCCCTGCCCGGCAACAGTCTCCGTGATGATTGATATACGACATTGCATCTCATTATCATTCGTCTCTCACCGCTGATTCAAGTGGGAAAGTTATCAGTTACTTACGGAGATGGGGTGTGCTATAGTACTGGTTAACCTTTCATGATCCCAGGAAACAGTGGTTAGGTTAACTGATTGTCTGTTTGCCCTCGATGGCATAAAAATGACGCTAAATATGCAATCAATCAATTATAAAAAAAAGAACATACTTAAGATTGTATGATTATTCAAGATATGTATTATTCTGTACATTTAAATTGCTATCGGTCGTAATATGGTGTTTTGCGTCGCTTTTAACAAATTTAAAGTCATATCGCGACGGTGTCTACTTGACACACTATTCTGAGCGCTGGCACACTGGACTATCATGCCGCAGACACATGGTATGTTACCCCACTCAGTATACTGACATCGGGCCAGCCAGGCCTAGAACTATCCTCTAAATGCTGAGCGCCAAGCGAGAGGAAGCTTCTAGTACCAATTGGCAAGTATTTGGTATGACTCTGCCGGGGATCAAACCCACGACCTTCCGTTCTACCACTAAACCACGCTGTGGTATTTAAATTACTAATAAAAATATGGAATCTTATTTTTTTTATTATTTCAACGAAACTTTAAAGGTACAAAATACCATTTGACTCTCTATTATTGTTTTCAGACAGAAATAATTTCGCTCACATACAATGAGACCCAAGAAAGCACATACCATTAACTAAACATTAACCCTGACACACCAAATAGCAGCGACTAAAATATTCAAATTTATGGTGATTTCCCCTAAACATCTCATTAAAATGAAAAATGCGAAAATGTGTGCGATTTCAGAAATTTGAATGTACCACCCTCCCAATTAAACTGACTTAAACTCGACTCCCTCGTTTATTGTTCATTATCAAGGATCACCTGCCCGTGTCGTGCGTTCATACGTCGGAATTTGATCCCTTGTTATTTTACATTGAAAGCAAAAAAGGTATCAGTCATACCCCAGTTATAAAAAAAATCCAGTCTGTTTTTTTTATGGTATAAACCCGGCGGGTATTTTTCATTAAAATTTAATATTGATTGAGGATATATGATTTTAAGCATTGGTCGCATCTTTCTGACGCGTTTCACGGCCTAACAGGGGGTCAAGCTACATTTAGCGACGTACAATCTCGCCCCAAGTCCACGCTATGAATTTTTTAAAAGCGAGACTGCTTGCCTGTGCTCGGATGCGGTGTCACGGTCTACAATCGAAAAATGGAAGTCTAATTTTATCGCGACGAACCAGCGAAGCCCACCGCGAATAATATTTATGTTAATGAGTCGTCTATTAATTGCTTTTTTGCATGTAAAATGCGAATTTTCAACTCAATTGAATAAAATTACCGGCTTTTGACACTAAGTGGTCATATTTATATTCATGTAGGTAAAATTGAAAATAAAGATGTTAGCATAATTATTTATAAACTTGGGTTAAGCATTGGAAATTGAATGTGATTTGCGGTATAAATTTATGATGTTACATATTTATTACGTTAACTATCAGTCACCAGCTATACGAAGTGTTATTCGGGTCACATACTTGACGTGATAAATAGGCGGAAGAAATGCAGACGTACAAACTCTAATCTAGCTGTGAAATTAAACAACGTCGCTTCTTCTTCATCATTTTTGCCTGTTTATGTTGTTTGGGTTATTTCTTTTATATCGATTGTGAAGCTAGGTTCTTACAACCGAGACAAATATTGCAGTCTCCCTGCGTTTCTATAGAACTTATATGAGCATATGCGGATAAAATATATTGTTCAAGGGCACCATATTTATGGCTCTGTTTGGAGATCGAACCCAAATCCAACTTATCCTGGATCGTCCAATCTTCTACTAGCCTATTGTGGGACTGAAATGCGTACTTGCGTATATGTGTGTGTGTGAGTTTGTGAATAAAAATAGTAAAAGCCTTCACGTCTGTTTTGCGTTCTGCAGCCAGTCATTTTCAATATTTTCATGTAGTTCCATTGTGTTGAATATTTTTATCTGCTTTGCCAAGTATTTATATTATTTCACCGCTCTGGAAAAAAAACCATTATATATTCCGGAAAAACTGGAATTAGCTTAGAATTCGTGCACCACAACGTTCCCAATCTCCAATATTGAAGCGTTACATACTTAAATGTAAAGACCCGTCATTCATAGAAAGCCTAAAATCCTAAGGGGAACCTTACATTTTACTGCTTGTTGACGTCTGCAGTGCCAAAATATCATTTGAAAAAAACAAAAAAACACGGATCATGTTTCATCCACGAGATTTTGTTTATGTCCGGTGTTTATGTACACTGCTGACAAAGAGAAAGTCAACTTCATAAAATCAGTTTCCATGAGTCAATGATTTACACACATCCATTTTTTTTATCTCTAAGTTCATTATTAAGATATGACAACGATTTCAGAATATTCGAATAAGGAAAAATGCATTTGTAAATAAAAAAAAGAAAAACAAGGGTCACCCACATATCACCCACCATTATGCGACCACCCCACGGAATCACTTCGTGTTTCCAACTTATGTTACACCCACACAGTGAAAGGCGAAACACGACAGACTTCTAACGGCTCTGCTCCATGTACGTATTTATTTCACAGCTTAACCCTTTACTTCAAATAGACGCCTTTGGACACCTAATATAGACGCTTTTTGACACCTCTAATATAGACGTCTTTGGACAATTAATATAGACGCCTTTGGACATCTAATATAGACGCCTTTGTACACCTAATATAGACGCATTTGGACACCTAATATAGACGCCTTTGGACACCTCTAATATAGACGCCTTTGGACACCTCTAATATAAACACCTTTGGACACCTCTAATAAAGACGCCTTCAG
The DNA here is from genome assembly GCA_029582155.1 of Panopea generosa. NCBI lineage: Eukaryota > Metazoa > Mollusca > Bivalvia > Adapedonta > Hiatellidae > Panopea > Panopea generosa. The sequence continues at coordinate 28,499,781 of CM055908.1, read as the reverse complement.
ACACCTCTAATATAGATCTATATAGAAGACTTTTGAATTATTGGGTGAATTATGTTTATATTAACTGACATAGTGGAAAACAGTGCAGGAAGTGTTCAGATTGCTCGTTACGAGCAATCTGAACTTTTCCTGCACTGTTTTCAAAGGCCTTCTGTGATTGGTGCGGGAAAACGCGTATCTATGGAGTAAAGAGTTAAGGAAAACAGTCTTTGCCATATTTCTGCAGCATTAATTTTAATGAATGTGGCACGTCATAATGATTGTAAACGATCGGATATAGCTCAATTCGAAAACACTTCGAAATATAACACTTTAATACGAACGTGTTGTAAATGATCTATTATGGGCCCGCTAATGTGTCCCGCTTATAAATACTATCACGGGGTGTGAAATTATTTCTCTTCTGCAAAAAAAAAAGACATTTGTCTTTCTTTGATGAGACAGATAAATCACATTTAACGCCATTTTTCATTTATAACATCAATTATATCTGATAAGCTAATTAACGTACTTTGACTTATTGTGATAGCATAATCATCAGCGAAATATATTCTCTTTTTAAAATAAAAAAAAACACACGTTTTGGAAATCGGTCAAATTGACACGTCAGTTAAAATATAATCAATGGTAGGATTTGAGATTGAATAATTATGGAACCTTAGCGGTACCATCGGTCTCTATTAAGAGACGTGAAAAATGGTGTAAAATTGTAAAACGTGGAAATCTTTGACATTTTATTGAGTTTATTGTTATTAATTTGTCAACTAGTATAAATGCAGTAATAGAGGCATATTTGATTAATGGGTTGCTCGAACCTTCGCCACCATTCTAAAATATAAAAAGCGACATCGCAGCTTTTCTCGGCCATGTTGTGTCTATTGACGGTGTCTCTTTGCATAATCAGAAAAACGTGACGTGTACGTCTTAATAAGTTAATTAAGATGTTTCATTAATTACACAACCATGCACGGGCAAATATCACATATATTAATCATTATACAGCACCAGTCATGTATGAGTCTGTATTTAATGGGAAAAAAAGAAGAACTTTACTACTTGAACACGTCATTATTAATTCAAGTTATTAAAACTTGCCTCAAATGATTATATTATAATGCGGCCTTCTTTTGATGTTTTTGACATCACATTTTATAATGATTTTTATATTATATAATGATATTAAAGGAACCTTTTAATATTGTGAAAAAATATTAACAAACTATTTGATAATTATAAATAAGTATAGATAAGTATAGATAATTCACTTCGTGATGAGATGGAACCCACGTGATTCTAACGAGAGCAGAACCATTGTCAATTATTGCTGAATATTGTATATGCGCATGCGTATGCACATGCGGTTTAATAATATTTGACAAAAAGAAGCACAGAATGCAGCAAAGAAGAAAAAGAAGAAGAAGAAGAAGAAGAAGAAGAAAAAAAAAGAAAAAGAAAACAGACTCGGTTTTATTGTTCATGAAGTTCACTTGGTCCTCCGTGGCCGAGTGGTCTAAGGCACCGTACAGTTGCAGGTTCTAGTCCTGCTCGCTCCAAAAATTTTACTCAGATTATTTTTTAGGTGTAACCAACCAATAACATTGGGTATGCCATATATAACCTGGAATATGTTGCCGATGGCGATAAACCCCATTCAAAAATATAAAAAGGAAGCTTTAACCTTATACACTTTTCTGTCTTGTGTATATGTTATTGTGTCTATTCTCTTCATCTCTGCAGAGGGGTATAGCATTCCTCCAAATTGGTGTCATGTCCATTTTATCATGTTTTGTCATTATTATGGTTGAATTAACTCACCAAGCCCTGTGTGGTTTCAGGCGGTGCCAAATGAGTGATGGCAAGAATAGGATCACTATATATATGCATATACATTTACATATACATTTACATATACATTTACATATACATATACATATACATATACATATACATATACATATACATATACATATACATTTACATTTACATTTACATTTACATTTAATTAATCGCTAGATTCTCATCCAAATTTTGTTTTTTTAAAAAAAAGGGAGCGGGGGGGGGGGGGGGGGGGGGGGGCATCGGGAAGGGAGGATTTTATGACTATTATTTTTATTTATTTTTAAACAAAAAACAACATTTTTTTATGAAAATAAAAAGGGTCGCGGCAGCATGGAAATTAGGGAATTAGGGGGCGTGCGGGAGTCATACTCTCGCAATTAATTATGGCCTTAGACATGTTGTAAAAGATGACAATTTGATTATTGAGTATTAAAATATAATTTGCTAAATTCTACAGTTTTGTCTGTATCAAGATTCTAAGTTGTACAATAAATTACAATGGTGACTCTTACTCGAGAGTGCCAGTACAAATAAAATTATTCTGATATATGTATGCATGCATCGATTTATGTTCTATGTATAACGATGAGCTAGCCTACGTATATGTCAAATTGAAAATTTAACACAATGGGGTTTAACGTCTTTTTCAACATAATACAGAGCAATACGGAAGTAACTGGCATTTTTAAGGGGACCACATTGAGTTCGAACCCGGCAACGACCTAACGACCTATCTATCTTACAAGATCACAAGTTAGTAATTTTGAGACGGCGTTTAAGACCAATTGGGAGGAAATTATAATGTCAGTGCTAATGTAGATTCCGCAAAAAAAACCCCTCCATTTTCTTTATGTCATAAATTTTGACACAACACGAGGATTAAATACAAACATTATTCTATTACGGTGCCGGGTTAGCCTTCCTCTATATGGTATCAGAAAGAAGCGTAATATCGTGCAGTGATATACACTTACCATCTAACCTTCAGATATAGATCAGAAAAGACGATGCACAATCGCGAGCTTATTCACGCAACGCCCCTTTTTTCTGAACGAGGCCGATGCCACGCCTACTTTTATGCGGTTAACACCAGTCGTGTTTCATGTTTAGATAATTCGCCCTCGGCGATACCAGAAGGATCAAAGAATTAACGCAAATAGCCATTAATGGATTTTCTATATTAACGTTTAATTAAATCAAAGTAGAAAAACTTAACATTATTATGTAAATATTTATTTCTCTCGACGAAATCCATAACAGTATTTGTAAAGTTATGTTAATCAATACTTTACAAAATCGGTTATATCCGATTTCGTGTAGGCAAGCGTCCGCCATGCGTTTATAATTACTTAACGAAGTATTGCAACTAATTATAATGCATGGAAATGTTTCAATTGCTGAATTTAAAACAACAATATCATCAGCACATGTTTCAGCAGTAGTATTAACATCAATGCAAACAAACATCAATAAAAGCGTCATCACCACGAGCGACAGTGCCATAAAGTACAATGATAGATGCAAGGTTTTATTTTTAAGTAGAAAAAGAGCAACACGATCGAATGTAAACATTAGCAGCAATAGAAATTTAACGTTCGTACTTATTTTAGCAGGAGCAATATTGAGTAATATTGGTACTTATTTTTTTAGTTAATATTGGTATTTATTTTAGCAGGAGCAATTCGTACTTATTTTAGCAGCAGTAATATTAAGTTATTATTTCTACTTATTTTAATAGGAGTAATACTGATTTAATATTGGTACTTATTTTAGCAGCAGCATTCGTACTTTTCTTTGTAGCTGTAATATTAAGTTATTATTTCTACTTATTTTAATAGGAGTAATACTGATTTAATATTGGTACTTATATTAACAGCAGCATTCGTACTTTAGTTAGTAGCTGTAATATTAAGTTATCATTTTACTTATTCTAGCATCAGTAATATGGAGCTGATATTATTACTTATTTTAAAAGCAGAACATTAGGTAGCAAGATTAAGTATAAGCATAAGTATTAATATATACGACAATAGAAGAAGTGATGAAAATAGTAAAATAATTAGTATAAATATCATTTATATGATATGATAAAAATAGCATAACTTTAAGAATAAATATTCGTAGCGTTACTATAAAATATAGCATATTTTAGGACCAATTTTTATAGGAACGTTACATATAACAATAACTATTGGAATAAATATTCGAAACAGAATTAGAAACATAGCGAAATTGTTAAATGAATATAACACATTCGTTCTGTTCTGTTATGTTATGTTCTGTTCTGTTCTGTTCTGTTCTGTTCTGTTCGCAGTAACTACTCAGTGTTTAGAGTAATATTAGGCTAATTTATACTTATACCAGGAATAAGTGATATAATGTATGTCTGTTTCTTAAAAGTGGTATGTTTAAAGGCGAAACTTTTCAATGTTTGATCTTTTATTCTTTTAATTTTTTTCCACTATATTCAAAATGAGAGGAATGCATGTCTAGATAATCATTAATAACATATATTAATAATCAAGCTGTCAATATTTAATTTACTGAGTACAATGTTTTTATAGTTTTCTTCTATAAAATACAATTTTTAAATGTAATCTAAAGTGTTACTTAATTCCTTGATAAAAAACTCAATCAAGTCACCGAAAAGATGGTAGTTAAGGATGTCATTTTAAATATAAAGTGCATAATTAAGTTATGTTATAAACAGAAAATACGGAATTAATTTCCTAGTTTCTTATAACTCTGTAATAGAATGACATTTGTTCATATGCATTTGTAAAAGTTTGATGAAAAATATTTTACTGCTGTATAAATGATGATACTTCAATTAACTATTTAATTATATAAACAGGTGCAAGGATCTTTGTTACGGCCTTTTTACTGTGTGTTTATAGAGAATTTGTTCATTTCACACTATTGGCCTGCTGCAGTCGAAGTAATCAATCCAACCGGACAATACTGCTTCCGGTTATAACACCAAATCATTTACCAAACATAAATCAAAACAAACTAATCTCTTAGGCACATTTCCAAATTGTATCACCCGACGCCGTCATGAACATTTGTAAATAACAAACTTAAACAAAGTGACACAATTTCGATTTTTATCAATAATTTCCGATGTTATTGTTCGATTATTTTTCTCTTCTGTTTACCCAGATATCTCATTTTACTCGATGCGGTATTGTCGTACATATTTAACATTTTAACGTGTTAACAATATTTAACGACACTAAAGATACGACCGAGCTAACGCCCTCTATCGGCAGCCGCAAGTAGCAATTAGAGAAGTCTGTCAAACGTTTAAGTCGTCTTCCATCCAATAGGCGCTCAGCTATCGGCCCGTTCATGAATAAGATATCGGACACCCTCTATTCATTACAATCCTCACGGGTCAAATCTTACACTTTTTTTTTTCAATTTGTGTTCTTTGTTCTATTTATTTGTTGAAAATTTCTTACGCTTGGCGTTTGTATTATATTATATTATATATATGTTAAACACTGTTTTAATCCAATTAGTATATTGGATACGGCGTGCTTACCGTCTGGGTAAATTGTCTTCACTATATTCCGGACATCTTCGTAGTGTTTAATTTTTAATTATTCAGTGTGCTTTATCACTTCATGGAACTAAACGAGGTAAACAAACATGAGAACATTGAGTGGTACAACAGTTACAGTAGCTACGTATAAAATATAAAATTGGAGTCCGGTTGAGAAACAACAACAACAACAATAAATATTATCGACTGTTTATCAACTGAAAACTGTAATGAGGAACTGGTACTGAAAACTGACGACATTTTCGATCAGTTAATCACAACTTATCATCAACAGATATTCCGTAATCCATAACGATTCGTGTCAGGAAGGAATCGCACCTTTGATTTATCGGAAGGATTAACGAGTGCGCGCTGGTTGACATCTAAACTAGTTAGCATATAGAGACATTCAGTGACAAACACGCACAAGGAAGAAGTTTCTGTGAATCGTGGATACTGGTACGCGTCTTATTTTGGATTTCCTTCTGATGCACGTGTATTAGATGAGTGATATGAAGATGAAGCCCGTTATACCGGTGCCCAAGCGAGCCCATGGGTTCTCTATAGATTCAATCATGCGACGTGACGACACAGATCGTCGATCGTCACCCATCTCTTCCAGCGACGATAGTGACCAAGAAGACAACATTCCGCGTCACACAAATTCTCTCGATGAACCTCACAGGTCTGCTGTAGGATCACGAATACCCCCGCTACACCCTTCACTTCCGCCACACGTGCAGCAACTGTTGTTGGCTGATGCTTCTGGTAGAGGCAATTCAGAACTTCTGGCATTACGGTCTCAAGCCTGGGCGTTCGGCAACCAGAGCATTGGGGGCTACCCGACGGTCGCGGTAAATGGTACTGGGATAGGTATTCCTCCACAACTAGGTCATGGGCTTCACACTCCGGGATTGCCGGTGCACCCAGGACTCTTGGCATCGTCAAGGGACCCTTTCGCAATGTACCCGTGGATGGTGGCAAGACAGGGACCGGGGCTGATGGGTTTTCCGTACGGTAAGTGTACACGATATTTATATATGAGAAATGATGTAGTAAGCGTTGTTTTCTGCTTACCGTTGTGGCTTGACGAACGTGTTTGGAAACAGAGTAGGCTAGTTTTACTTATATGTCATAAGCTGTATATTCATAATTGTACAGCTACTGTATGTATAATCGTATTAACAAATTTAGAACTCTGCAAACCGATACAAACGGTATCCATTGGCTATCCGAAATAAAACCAACAGTAGTAGGCAAAGCTTCGATTTTAAATGCGCGTGTTTTACTGTGTATACATGGTACAATGTATATAGTGTCGACTTGAATTATTAATTTGGCAAGTAAAATGTATGAAAAAAATACATGCACTAATGTTGTTCAACAAAAACATACATAAACTCATTCTGCTATTATGCGAGCAGAACTTATAGTCTGTCATTCTCATTCTGCCATTCTACTGTTCTACTGTGAGAATGTAAAAAAAGATCATTCTGCTACTCTGCTTTTCTGTTATTCTTCTATTCTGCTATTCTGCTATTCTACTATTCTGTTATTCTGTTATTCTGTTATTCTTCTATTCTGCTATTCTGCTTTTCTGATAATCTGCTATTCTGATAATCTGCTATTCTGCTACCCTGCTACTCGGCTATTCTGCTATTCTACTATCCTGCTATTCTGCTATTCTGCTATTCTGCTATTCTGCTATTCTGCTATTCTGCTATTCTACTATTCTGCAACTCTGCTATTCTGCTATTCTGCTATTTTGCTATTTTGCTATTCTGCTAAATTTACCAGTTTACACCGAATCATACCACACAATGCTGCTAATAAACATAATAAACGCTTTTGATAAAACATATAAAAAGCAGTTAAATATTAACTTAAGGTGAGTGCTAAATATTCCCTGTGGGAAGTAGAGTATTCCTTTTTACATGAATCATGCACGCTCGACGCTTAATTGATATAATGTGCGTTTATTGACTGATGTGTTTTAGCCTTTAGTTATATCATATATCAAACACGTATCAGGCACAGTTTTAAAAACTTTTGGACAGGCTTTCCTGTGTTGTCATTTGATCAATGTCATTTTTTGTTTAATTTCCAGTATTTAAACAAGAATAAAATGACACACTGTTCTGTGTGCATTTCTAATTTCCATTTAATTCAATTTAATATCCTGCTCTTGTCATATTTTTTTAAAATACATTTATTTCAAATATTGGCAACAAATGTGTATTTTATGAGTATACAATATTTTGCTTATTTTATCAGTATACTTTTAGTGTTTTATTTTTATGTAGAATTAAAAGTTAACTTAAGTCAAGTACATTTATTTTGCTGCTGTTTTTGTTGTTATAAGTATTTTATATTTATTTATTTATTTATTTATTTATTTATTTATTTATTTATTTATTTATTTATTTATTTATTTATTTATTTATTTATTTATATATGTATTTATTTATGCATTTATTTATTGATGTGTTTATGCATTTTCTTGTTTCCTTATTTATTTATTATTATCTATGCATTTATTCATAATTATTTTATTATTATTTTGATTATAATTATAGTAATAAGTATAATTATTATTATTATGTTGTTGTTGCTGCTGAGGATTATTATTATTATTATTATAACTATTATTATTATTAGTTGTAGTATTAGTATTAGTATTATTACTATCATTATTGTTACCAAATGAATGAATGCTAATGTTTAATAAGTATGTATTACATAGTAATTAGTAAATACGATCGATGCATAACCCTACAACTTTTTAAACAGTATGCTTTAAAATCTTTCGAAAGTTGCTGCTATTTCCGCTCCTGCGAACAAAGCGGACGTCACATTTGTAACAAAATATTGAAAAGACAATTAATTGTGCCCTTTATTACAAAAATAAGAAGAAAAGAAATAAAACAAGAAAGGAAGTGATGACTTTATTATTGTTAAGTCAGTAAGAGTAATTCATATTTTAATCTAGTGTTGATTTCTCCTACACATTGTGTTGACGTGTTAAGCGGGTAAAATGCGTTATACTCACAGTATCACCATTGGAAACATAATGGCGGCTATGAATACTCCTTGTTTTATTCTTCTTTAAACATCCATTTTCCTAATTCTAATGCTCATTTTTTTTATTTGAATGGCATATTGATGTACATGTATTTTGAAGATTTTGAAAGCATTGTAAACTGGGGGTATGAATACATGATTTCGGAAGTCTACTTTCGCTTTGTGAACAGTGTACACACTGAACAGAAAAAAAAATCTCTTAGATGACACATGACCTCTACTTTTCTCATCTATTTTGGTAGTGTAGAGGTTGACAAATATTTGGGTCTGTCTATGAATGACAAGCATGCATACGGTTTGATATTCGTATTTCATCCTGTAAAACCATATCTATTCAGCCTCCGGTATACTTAACCAAATACGAAAATCTAAAATCTAAACGAACTCACTTCCAACAGTTATATTATTGTTTAAAACATACATTATTCATTTACATCAGTTACACAATAAACGACATTTAATATATAAGTGACTATGATTCTCAATGCAGGAAGCTCAACTTTCATATGAATCTGTCAACAGCAGCAGCAACAAAAACAGCTACAGCAGCACCAGCAGCAGCAGCAACAACAACAATATACATAAAAACACACACAGATAGCAAAAATAATAATAATAACACAAATCAATCTACAACAAACCAAAAATGTCCGAATGGCAGAATTACGGTTTTTTAACACCTTTCAAGCATTACTGATTTCAATTTGGTGGTTTCTCTTATAGCTCCGATATATTGGTGTTTCCAATCTTATAGTTATGATATATTGGTGTTTCCAATATTATAGTTATGATATATTGGTGTTTCCTATCTTATAGTTATGATATGTTGGAGTTTCCAATTTTATAGCTCCGATATATTGGTGTTTCCAATGTTATAGCTCTGATATATTGGTGTTTCCAATGTTATAGCTCCGATATATTGGTGTTTCCAATATTATAGCTCCGATATATTGGTGTTTCCAATATTATAGCTCCGATATATTGGTGTTTCCAATCTTATAGCTCCGATATATAGGAGTTTCCAATATTATAGCTCTGATATATTTGTGTTTCAAATATTATAGTTATGATATATTGGTGTTTCCTATCTTATAGTTATGATATATTGGAGTTTCCATTCTTATAGCTCCGATATATTGGTGTTTCCAATGTTATAGCTCTGATATATTGGTGTTTCCAATCTTATAGCTCCGATATATTGGTGTTTCCAATATTATAGCTCCGATATATTGGTGTTTCCAATCTTATAGCTCCGATATATTGGTGTTTTCAATATTATATCTCTGATATATTTGTGTTTCAAATATTATAGCTCTGATGTTTTGTTGTTTTGAATCTTAAAGCTCCGATATCAGTGTTGGTGTTTCCTACCTTATAGTTATGATATATTGGTGTTTCCAATATTATAGCTCTGATATATTGGTGTTTCCAATCTAATAGTTACGATATATTGGTGTTTCCAATCTTATAGCTCCGATATATTGGTGTTTCCAGTTTTATAGCTCCGATATATTGGTGTTTCCAATATTATAGCTCCGATATATTGGTGTTTCTAAACGTATAGCTCAGATATATTGGTGTTTCCAATATTATAGCCCTGATATATTTGTGTTTCAAATATTATAGCTCCGATATATTGGTGTTTCCAAACGTATAGCTCCGATATATTGGTGTTTTCAGTTTTATAGCTCCGATATATAGGTGTTTCCAATATTATAGCTCTGATATATTTGTGTTTCAAATATTATAGCTCTGATGTTTTGGTGTTTTAAATCTTAAAGCTCCGATATCAGTGTTGGTGTTTCCTACCTTATAGCTTGGTATTTCCAGTCTTAAAGCTCTGATTTATTGATGGTTCCACAGCCCTTAAAATGATACAATTTCAAATTCCATAGTTAAGGATTGGTTCGAAACAGCCAGCGTAAACATGAAATTTAACCTTGCTTTGAAGGCTAAATTCCAATTCAGTTTTCAACACTTAACTTATTACTACACTTGCATATAACCTTTATATATACATGAATCGATGAGAGCGGAAATGGATATCCCCCGCCCCCAACCCCACATTTTTTTTCGAAGACTAGAATGTGACGCCATGACGAGATGGCTATCAGTAGATTATCATCATTACGGTTCAGTATCGTTGTTACAATCTGTCGTCGGCATTACAAGCATAAACATTATGAGTTAGACACTTGACACCTCACGGACACTAATATACCAGCAATGTAGGTTTGATGGATGACGATCGAGGAACACACACAAACCTTGTCTGCGCGGCACTGTGTGAAAGGAGATTCTGAGACACTGCAGGGAAACATTAGGGGATAATATATATTACACAACATAACTGTATGATGATCGTTCACTAATAATTGGTTTTAAAGTCATTTTCATGTCCATTAGTGTTTTGAAGTGCATTCTTCAGTATTCACAAATACTCCGCATATTGGCGTATGTGACGATTATGACGTTAACGTACCATTGAGTCCTTCATCAGTAATTAAAGAAGTGCATTTATGACTGGTGACAGGTCTGCAGCATTAACTCTGTCGTCTGTATCTTTACACCATCAAATCCCCATCATTACAAATAATGTTTTCAACAGCATCGACCGGCGCGTCCACAACAGCCAATATTGAACTCACAGGCGTATCTGTACCTGTTCATCAACATCCATGGACGCAATTACATTAATGGCAGATGCGTCAGTTTGTGTCTACCACAGTGCACCCATTCAATAATACTTGTAACCAGACTGGTCTACCATAGTTATAATGTCATCTTGACCGGACTGTGTAATGTACCAGTGAGTATGTCTAAGATTCCTGCTGAAATTCCAGTTGAAAGATTAAGTTTTTGTAAATCTAAGCTATCTGTGCACGGATAAATGTGTTTAAAACACATATCCTCTTTGGGAATAATTGTTTTTTTATCCTACGCTTTCTTAATGATCTTAAGTAGTATCTAAATAATCGGGAGTTGTTTCTGACGGTTCCCTGTTGCATTTTCATTTTTTTCCTTTCATATCGAAATGTTAGAAGTAGATTATGCTCTATTGGCGATTAGCACCGATTTCTAAACAAAGCAGTCTTTAAAGCAGAATGTATTTTTATTTCCAAAGTATTCACCAATCAAAAACTTGTTTTGTTTCCAATGTAACAAGTAGACATTAGTGTATATTATACTACTAGTAATTCATTTAGCTTCGATGTAACAAGTAGACATTAGTATATACTATACAAATTCATTTAGCTTCGATGTAACAAGTAGACATTAGTATATACTATACAAATTCATTTAGCTTCAATGTAACAAGTATACATTAGTATATACTATACAAATTCATTTAGCTTCAATGTAACAAGCAGACATTAGTATATACTATACAAATTCATTTAGCTTCAATGTAACAAGCAGACATTAGTATATACTATACAAATTCATTTAGCTTCAATGTAACAAGCAGACATTAGTATATACTATACAAATTCATTTAGCTTCGATGTAACAAGTAGACATTAGTATATACTATACAAATTCATTTAGCTTCGATGTAACAAGCAGACATTAGTATATACTATACAAATTCATTTAGCTTCGATGTAACAAGTAGACATTAGTATATACTATACAAATTCATTTAGCTTCGATGTAACAAGTAGACATTAGTGTATAATATACTAATTCATTTAACTTGATTGTGAAATAACCTCAGGTTAAATGATTCGCTATCGAATCTTTTTTCTCTCGTCGAACCAGTATTGGATTTGATTTTGAGATGCCATCGGGTCGAGTCGAGGATCGGACTCTCATCCTCTAGCGATAGGCGCAACTAACACATTGTCCACCACATCACAGCATCGCTTAGGATTACATGTATTTATGTTATCTATTACACAATTATTAATGTACTGAATTGCTTTTAAATGTTTGTGCAGAGTGCCATCTGCTGTTTATACATCCGGCGTGCTCGTTTTTTTACTTCCGTTCGCGAATTATCTTAAAAGTTGTGTCACGCCCAGAATCGAACCCACAGCCTCTGGCGTGAGGGCCAACACTATCACCCTACTACAATGTCACTATTAGACGCTTTATAAATTACTTAAGATTATACACAATAATTTTCCCAAGGTTAATGTATTAAACGCGTCTTGTCTGAGTACGGTGCGCATACAAATACTGCAAAGGACATCTCTTTCATGCATTTATTTCTGTAGCAAAACTAAAGTAAAACTTAAACTACTTGACACCATGAAAGTATAAATCAAAACATTTAAAAGCATGTTTGGGATAGAATAAAAAAAACACAGAGCTCCAAATGTGTTTCTTTTTTATTGATATTTTGTTTCCACTAAAACATCTTAAGAGTACTCAAGGTGGATCACACCAGAAACCGATATGCCTTTTCTAGCTTTTTAACACCTGTTTTATCCCTCTTTGATCTTAGCCTTAATTGGCGGCACGCATTTGACATTGAAACCTACAATCAGCAAGGAACGTCAAGTGGCCAACCCTTTCCACCATTTTTCTTTATATTTTATAGCAGATGAATGTTATTAACTTGTTGTTTTTTTTTTTGGATAATTTATGACACATGAAAAGTAAGGCGAGCTTTACCACCACTCCCGATACACATTCCATTTGACCGGCGTGCCTATTGCTTGTATTAACTATGATTGTTATTATATTCTACAATGGCATTTGGCACATCTGTATGTAGCATGACTAGCACCACCTGTTTCCTTTATAAGTACAGACAGTCAAACCTGTCTCAAGCAGCCACTCAAGGGAAAATAACAAAAATGACATTTTAAGGCAGCTGGCTGCTTAATACAGGTTTATTAAAACTAAAAACAAAATGGTAAATAGAAAATGTGACTGTTTAAGACAGATGGTTGCTTAATAGCGGTGACAACTAACACAAGTGTCATGTTTAGGGAACCACATAAAACCGCGGCGGAGGATCGAACCCACGACTCTCCGCTCTAATGCAATTTTCGGAAATAGTGTTGAAATTCTTTTCAATTGCCATATGTCCCTTTAAGCCAAGCGTTGGTTTGTTCAATATACTACAACGATGGTATATCCTCCTCCAATTAGGACAAAATCTATCCCTAATGTGTGTGAAATGAATATTTGTTTTCGAAAATTCTGTTTACTTTTCTTGTTAAGGCAATATGCTTTAAGCGCTAATTACTTTACTCATAATCCGTTCAAGTTGACAGAAAGCCGTTTGAACTCTGATCAGGCAGCAAATCTTTTTCCAACGATATCAAATTAATGAAGCTTAATACTGTGGAATATCACTTACACCGTATACATCGTTGGTTTTATTTGTGACAATTAAAACAGCCAATCACAGACACTCTAACGGCCATTCATAGAGATTTTACTCGACATCAAAGGGAACAGGGAACATAAACTACAAATGCATGTTGTTTGTACAAAGGTTTTAGAGAGCACTTCATGCTATAAGGCGCAAAAACCAAGAAGGCAAACTTAAACTGACCCGAGGCCGTTATTATACCACACACATGCATCCTGAAATCTCTGGTCAAAACTTTCTGATTTTCTTGTCCAGATAAAAATGTCATGTTATGATTTTATTTTTTATATTTAGGTATAAAACTCAACTGCAGCACAAAATCACGAACTCTTTGAAACGTTTTGAAAATATTCCAAATCAAATTACATACGACTTAATTTTACCTGTATAATTGATCAGTTTTAGAAAATTATATCTTAAACTCAATTTGCCGCCTCTAACAACGGACATGTGCCGCAGTGGTCCTATTTTGCCTAGTCTGGAGAAAGAACCCAGCTCTCCCGATTTGGGTCCGTTAAATAGCAACGCTGGGAAAGCCGCATTTGAGCACGTTGATTGGTCAGTTGCTTCAACTGAAAGTTTGATGACGTCACAGTTTAGTAAGCGTTTAACTGCTATAAATTTTTGGACAGGCATAGAATTCCCTGCTTTTTAAGTAGTGGTTAATATACCTGATTCTTGAGATATCAGGTTCTGGGATAGATTATATTTTGCCACTACTTAGAACGCACATCGGAACTACCCGAAGGGTTGATACTTTAACCACAAAAATGAACATGATAATGATAAAATGTACCTGTACCTCATTTTGAGGGTTCCTATACGTATACAGAGACCAACAGTGGTCATATACTTACCCGGATCCAAACACGTTTCTAAATATCTAAGGAAATGAAATATAAATGCGTTATGGAAAGATGATAATTAGAAATAAGAGCAATATTTTAAAGATGAGATCCCGTAAGTATCCTCCATGGTCAAATAATCTGAGGTGTCTCTATATCACAACTTAGGTCGTGTGTTCGAGCCCAACGACACAGTTTGTTTGTTACTTCCGGAAGGACGGCATGTTGTATATAAATATAAAACTTGATGCCTAAAGTGTATTCATAACGGCACCAATCCCCATTAAATATGCTCACAAGCTTAGTTTGGCTCTTTGTTATAGTGTATTACATGCAACTTGCGTCCAGCTTCCGATGGAAGTTCATCACCGAGATGACAAGTGTCGTTTCATAGCAACGAAGAATGAATTGAATCAAACTGCGTGAGTGACCACGTTATCAGAACAGGAAATCTGATGGAATTAACTGTACATCTTGAGATTAGAAATCGGAATCAGGAATGCATCACATATATAATATATGTATTAATTTTGTTGTTTCCAGTAGGTGTTTTTTCTACAATACAAATGTGGTCGACAATGAATCACGTTTGAATGAAAATTTTATTAAATGTGCTATGTTGATTCATTTGAGTATCGAGTTACGCATTCCCTCCACCCCACAAATTCCTTTTTTAAGCACATCCAGTTTTTATGATATCGCGAATATTCTCACCGTTACAACTGGCTGCCCGCTGACCACAATTATTGCGTCCAGTGGTCAGCCCTGTGGTCAGTGTCGGCTAATTATGTGTGTATGGGGCTACTGAGTAGTTTACAAACAATTATCATGATACTTAATGGCCCCTTAATGATCGTCCAGCACAGCTGGTTACCAAAACACATCCCCGTAATAGTAATAGTTAATAGTAATGGATGCAATACGTTACAGTAGCTTGGCACATTTATTTATGCCCGGTTTTTGAAGTTTTCTAAAGAACGGTTTGAAGGAGATTACGGTCCTTTAAAGATGGCAAGCAATGATGTTTCTTCTGCAATTAACAACAAAATTGAATATAAAGTTGTTAGAGCGAACATCAATTTCATTGTTGTAACACCTCTAATGAAAGGTTTTACAGAAAATATCTGACCGGCGGTCAATACATTAAAGTTGACCGATGTAAGGGTCGGTCCATATATCACACTAATTCCTACTAGTGGACATTGAAGTGGACAGTGGGCAAATAAAGAGATGGTTGTCCATGTGTTTTACGTTTGCTCCTTAGCTGGTAATGAATGACCGTTCCTTAGGATGACCAAATGATTATAACGAGGGTTATTTACTCAATGACCAGTGGCCATTTTGCGACTGACCACAAAGTATTACAGGTAATAAATTAACATTATTCCTCGTAAAAATGACACTGCGATTATTGAGGATGTCTAAATTATGAGTTTTGTGAAATCCACCGTGAGAAAATGTTTAAAATTTGTGAAAGTTTCCTAAAATGGATAAGTTTTAAATTTAATGCAATACTGGCTTTATTTTGCAATATACATCACAATGTCCATATCATGGACTTAACGTGTTTTCTTTGCAATACAGTACTTACTAAGAAAACCAACACATCTTTTTCAATCTATTCAGTATATTAATACTTAATTTGATGAACATTGTTTTTTTACTATTTTCTATTTTATTGATTATTTCATCATATACTGGCAAATAATATTACATATACTTAGCAAGATTAACATACAAAACTTTAAATATAAGAAATACATTGATTTAAAAAAATAGCACTCTACTGTTTTGAAAGTTACACAACTCTGCGTTGATTTAAATTTAAACAACAAAAACTGATGATTAGTATATTTTTATATAACAATAATAATTATTATCATGATCGATAAAAAAAAGTTTAAAGTAAAGCATATATATGACAAGCATAAAAAGACATTTAGATTAATGCTTCTTTACACGGGATATTATTATTATTAAGTATGCTATCTGTTTACTCATGGTCATTTGTGACTTATGCATACATTTATTTGTAACTGTACACGGTTAATTGAGTATTGCATCGACACCAGGTGACCTACGACAAAGAAATAAAAGTTTCTTCGTTTACACCAAAAAACACGATTTTTCTTATTTCCATTCATATGCATGTATATTCCTATTCATGACATAGAATTGTGATCTTGTAAGCTAAAATATGATAAAGTTCTGTTATAAGCTCACCAAAATATGGTAAAGAAACAACTGTATAGCATGGTGATATACACTAACTATTCATACTCTAGTATATTATGTCATATTATATGTATATGGTTTAAACTTATATACTTTTACATCGATTGTGAAACAAATTATTACAACTGAGGCTAATCACACTAGAAGTCTTCCTGGGTAGAACCAGTACTAAGCATATGCAGACAAAGTGTCTTGTTCAATCGGACACTACAGATAGCCGGGACTGATGATCAACCCATGACCCTCCTATCCTGGGCACGATGCTCTTCCACTATCTATATATACACTATGCATCATCATCATATTATATCACAACATAATATAAATAATAATGGTTATAAGAAAACTTCTTGAAAGATGATACTATATGATATATTTATACAATTATTCTACTATCTTATATAATATTACATAAAATTAAACCGTATATTTGTATACTAGTATTAGTCGGTACTATATATATATTTCAGGCACCATTAAGTAGATTTATATCATATAAATGTTTACCTATACTATTTTTTATTTTACTATTTTTGATGAACTATAGTGATAATTTTATTGTCATTTTACTGTTAATTACGGAGAGACCTCAACGCTTATATAAACCGTTCTCTAGTCAGTCACCTGGGTAAAACCAGTACTGAGTGTTTTTAGGTATCAGGTCGAGTATTGGGACGAACCCGAAACATTGGGCATGAGCGGCCAATACTATATCCACTACATTACTATACCCACTTCTTAATTTCTAATGGATTTTTAACCAAAACTTACTGACATTCTATGTAAAATGGAAATCTTCTATTGTGAAAAATCTGAGCGATTTTATTGGCTGGAAAAGATCTAATTGTGACATGATAGGCATATATAGTAGCATATAATTTAATAAGTGAAACCAACGAAAAATAAATAAATCTGGAAAATATTTTTTTTGTGAAGTAAATTCTTACACTGTGTTATAGAAGTTCATTGTGATTATTCATTATTTACTATGTAAACATACCCAGTCGTATGTGTGCCACGCCTCATAAACCGGAAATTAAACTGCACTTTTCGGACACATTGACTGCAAAAACCCCCCTCCGAATTACCTTTGTAATAACGCTGAAAATTGGCAGCAGTTATATCGTGCAATACCAATTAATCCAGTGACAAAATAACAACACATTTATTATACTACAGTAAATATAAAACAAACCGCAAGAACAATAAGCGACCAAATCACGCAATCTGGCACTCCATAACACGTAATTAACCACTAGTAATGACGTTACACATACACTTTACCCCCAGTATTAATATCAAAATACACTAACGTATTAATCATACGCCCAATTAAAAAGACATTTTCATTGTTGATACGCTGCCTTATCCCCCCTCCGCTATACTTATTATGTAGTAATAAAATATCGCGTATCTGTTTGTACCCGGGCGTCTGGTGTGTCCATGTATACGAAACACCTAATGTATAGGCGGTAATGAGGATGAAAAGAAAGCTTGATGTACGCAGTGTAACACAACTGAATGTTGCTCTATGTTCTAAATAAAATTAGATATAGTTTTTTCACTCCGTTTTTTTTCCATACAGATATATTTATTTTCATAGCAGGGACATATCAAAAATGCATTGACCAGTCTTTGTTTAACATTTTAATAACATTACTATTTCTTTGTCAAAAAGCAGTTTTCAACTGATCGAGTATACACCTCCCTGGTAAATTCCAATAAAATGACATCGTTTTAGAACCAATGATGTTTTTTACTGTACGTGCTATACCAGCCTTTGCTCTATCTGCATCTAAAATCTCAATCTTTATGAACCATATTTAATCGAAATCTTTCAAACCCAATTACATAGGAGTTTTAGCGCAAGAATTCTAACGTCACCACAATAGGCATACTTCTGTAGTGAGACATCAATTAATAAAACTTCTATATATCCAACATTCTCCAAAAACCGTGCTTCATTAATTTTACATATTCAGGAATCGCACCAGTCAGACAAGGCCGTGCAAAAGTAGATAAAACACACATTCAGACATTCTTGAATTCAACTTTATTCAACACGTTTACAAAACCGAAACACAATAAGAACATGAATTATTATTATTTTGCGTTTTGTTTTTAAGATTCCAATATGTTGGAAAATAAGACTTTGCAACTAATGGCTCTTTATTTACCTGATCACATTAATGGACTATGCAATTAGGTTTCTTATACGCAAATGTTATCGTCACCCAGGGTCGCTCAATATCATGTATGCTGAACGACCCTGTCTCACCGGACCTAAAACAGTTGTACATATATACCAGCTTTACGATATGCAATCTTCTGTTTTAATCTTTACTATGTTTAAAAGCCGTGTAAAATTAGCGTCAATTATAACATGACTGGCTGTGCTGAAGTCAGATCACTTGATAACACACAAAATGGCTCATAGAATTCAATTTTCACGTTGCTTAATTGTTTTGCTGGGCGGACCACCTTGCTCACAACTGGAGGATTTGGGAAGGTTTCAAATAAATACCCATAACCTTAAGTGCGTCCAGTCTATAAATTCAATAACGCGAGATTGCATCGTTATAAAAAAAAAATATATCTAAGATTGTGCGTCTTATGAAACTCTCCGGAATCCTGCAGTTGCCAGATTCCACTTTACACGAACTAAAATTATGGTTTGTATCCTATCATAGTAGGAACTGAGAGACATTGCAATTAAATACTTTATATGCAATGGCAACTTTTAATTTGCCGAAAAGTAAGACAAAAAGACGAAGATAGATGTAATATTGTTTCCCACTCCATAATTAGATACACCTTATAAAATGTTACATGTTGGAATAAGCAAATCGATACTTAGTTCACTCTTTTACACAAGCAAATCATTTGCATCAATATCATACGAACGTTAAGTACATATGGTACGTCAACACTATCTGATAAGGATACATTGCAAGCACAAAATACAATCAACAAAAGAAAAACCCAGATTCGGTTTTCCGAGTCTCAAGGTGTCTTGTGTCTTAAGGGATAATGACATATGCAACATCCCTTTCGGTCACAAAGGCTTAAGCAGAAGCAAACTGAATGAAATTCATGACTTTAAAGAACCAGAAATACTAACACCATTGAGACAAAATACTGACTACATGCTATATAATATAGATATATGATATGATACTGAAGTTGACAATCATGTATTAGTAATCAAAATCACATTTTAATACAATCATATAAAAATAATATCCTTATACCTTAAAATTAAAAAAAAAACCCACACATTTCGTTAATGTGTTAAAATCTCCTGCTAAAATACGCATTTTCCATTTACTTTATGGGCCTCATATTTTCACAGTAAAATTGAATCTTTGTCCGAACCAAGATATAATAATAACCCGATGTTTATCGTTACACTAATTACTGGTTTCATTTCAACTCCACAATGCTATTGTTATTAATTGAATGTTAATTGAATGTTAATTACCCGTGTCGTATATAGATACCACCAAAATGGCACATATTTTCGCAAAGGCCTTTCAAAATTTCGGACGAATAGGCTACTACTTTGAAACAGTATACGTGCTTTTAGTTTTTGTGTCGCTCGTTGTCTAACACCAGTTATGTGATGTGTAATCATTCATAAAGAAAATAAGAAACTATATACTCGACGTACGTAGTACTCAAAGGACACACCACTACATAACTATAAACATCTGAATAAACCATTATTTCTTTTATCATTTTTTGCACATTTGGCCAAATTGAAATTATTTCTGAACAATATGTTAAAATCTATATGAAATGTAAAATAACTGTTATGGAAGCAGATTTACACAAGCTTCTAAAGCTTTTTTCTGTATCCTTTCCGCCTAATTCGTTAAACATATGACTTTATGCTTTTTTGTTAATTATATGCTAAATATATGTATTTCTGTGAATAAAATATTGTTTAAACTAACTATAAACACAACTAATTACATAGAACAATTAAAGTAAATACAATTCCGGAAGACATGACAACAGAAAAAGCGACATCTTATAAATAAAGATCTGGGTCTAGTTACTCAAAGCGCTGTTACCGTTACTGTTAGCGCTCGTTACGACAAGTTTAGATGAATTTCGATTATTGATATTTTGAGATTTAATACATTCATGGTTACTCGTATGAAAATGTCAATAATCTACTTTATATTGATATGTGTTAACTTTGAGAGTTATACAGCATTTCACCTAACAGAGTGTTTGAGCTAACAAATTTTTGAACAACTCGGACCAGCTGATCTTTATGTTGAGACAACCATTACACATGCTGTCTATATATACAGGTATAAGTCATAATAAAACAAAATGCAACCTTGCTCCTTGCATTGATGACTTTCCTGTTATGTCATCATCCCTTCTGTACGTTTGTATTGTTTATATTTATTTTGATTATTCTATTGGATGGTTGTTTGTGTTTGTGTGCTTCTATCTTTATGGCAAGTTCCCTTTTTACATTTTCGGTTGTGTTGATTTTTACACTAATTGTTATCAAACTATTTATTTTCCCAAAATAATACGAAACTTGTGTTTAATTCTTAAATTTGCAAAAGGTGTATCACAAGATATTTTCTAGCTAGTTTGAATGGGATTGTCATGCACACAAAACACCTGTCTATTTATCAAGTTAGGTAGCTACTATTCATTTTACATTTCTTTGTTTTACCCTATTTCGTTTTAACTTTCTTAGGATTTGGTTTACATTTTTCAGGTCACCCAGATGCCGGGCTTCTATTCCATCCATACAGAAAACCTAAACGTATACGGACCGCCTTTTCACCATCTCAGCTACTGAAGCTGGAACACGCATTTGAGAAAAATCATTACGTTGTCGGTCAGGAACGTAAAGAACTTGCAGCGAAACTCAGTCTAACAGAAACTCAGGTAACGATATGTTTTCTTGTTATCGTTCGTCAAAGAGTGATAAGGTTTGCAAGTTATCTGTTTTCTCGGATGGCTAAAATATAGAAACAAGATCAATAAATTACATTCTTAAGGTGTAAGCACACCATTGTTTTTTTTGCTCTTTATTCTATAATAAATAAACAAGTTTACAGCCTTGTTATTTATAGAGAAATACACATGAAAGAAGTGAAACTTACATTTTATTGTGTGTCAACCTCTGCACTACCAAAATATGATGAGGAAAGTAGGGTCATTCATTTGTCACCCAAGATAATTTTTTTTCGTTCAATATGTACACTGTTGACATAGAGAAAGTAGATTTCCGAAATCGTGTATTCATACCCCGATTTCTAAGCATCAATTTTTATGCGACTACCCCACTGAAGCATATCCTGTTTCAAATGGTGGTACTGTGTCTATATTATGAACAAATATACAGTTTGCAGTCATAATTTTATTTTCTATTTTGTTTTGTGTTGTGTTTAATCAGTGTGCACTACATCGTATCTATGTATGAGTTTAAGATACTGTGAAAGAAATAGATATTCTGAAGAAGATTAAGCTGTCAAACTATATATATACAACTTATGCAATGAAAGTAAGTTAGCGTAACAAGAGCATAAACATAATGAATATATAGATTAATCATCATAAGCATCGATACAGTACATTTATAAAGAAAAAATGACAATACGGTGCCCCGCATGAAGCGGTCAGTAATAAATCCATCACTGGGGAGCTTAAACATGGTAAACGATTGTACAGAACCTCGCTCTTCCCAAGTAATTACATCCTAACACGTGACAGTGTAAAGAAAGTGGACTTAAAACTCGAGAACATGTCATAACAGCTTGTGGTTTTCGTTTTACTTTGTATATCGGTATCTTTCATCTGCACCACATCTGTGTGTGATACGGGTTGTATTGAGGATTACACAATACTTTTAAATTACAGTTAATGTCCACAAAATATTATAATATCGATTATATCGTATAGCACCTCGCAAAATCTCTATATAACAAAACACTTTTCAACAATACCATTTTTATTTTGTTCTGTTTCTTTTATTCACATATCGGTGTCTAAGTGCAACAACAACCTCTACAACTTTAGCAATATTAGTCACAACTATGTTGGTATTCACAGTCTCTACTATATGTACAGGGTGTTGGGACAGTTTGAAGGCAGCTACTTAACTAAGGAAAGGGTTTAATCTAACAGTGTAAACTATAATACAGCACATTTAGAGTAGTAACAAACACATTATTTATAAATTATAAAGATGTCACTTTATATTGAGCTTTCATGATATAATATTGAGCTTCAATGATATAATATTGAGCGGCTTCTATGATATAATATTGAGCTTCAATGATGGAATATTGAGCTTCAATGATGGAATATTGAGCTTCAATGATATAATATTGAGCTTCATTGATATAATATTGAGCTTCATGATGGAATATTGAGCTTCAATGATATAATATTGAGCTTCAATGATGGAATACTGAGCTTCAATGATATAATATTGAGCTTCAATGATGGAATACTGAGCTTCAATGATGGAATATTGAGCTTCAATGATATAATATTGAGCTTCCATGATATAATATTGAGCTTCTATGTGGTGTCCTAGAGCAATAATTTTATCCGCACATGCTTAACTTGGTCATACAAAGAACTATTTCAATAGTGATTTATCACAGTTTTAAGAACCGTTTTCACAATTGATGTTAAATAAAATAAATTCAAAACATAAAACATTTACCATAATGGTTATAAACGAAAATATGTCCGAATTAATAGCAATTACAATGCATACATTAAATATCAGACTATCTTTGCTATGTCATGCTGTCATTTATATCAAGCGTAATTTGTGTAATTATAGTATAGTTCGTTTATAGTACTTAAGATATACTACTTAAGTTTTAAAAAAAAAAAACAACATACAAATGACAATTACATAGAAATACACGGCAGATATAATTACTGAGATAGTAAACAGTAGTTTAACTGATATCGCAGTTATAGCTTCTATTCATGAAACCTATCTGTACGTCAGCTGAAAATGACATTAAAGTGATAATTATTTTATGGGTAATCACTTGATATTAGCTTACAAATTCAGAAAGCTATTGTACAAAACCATGCCTATCTATTACAATTTTGCACATTAGAGAACCGATAACCCAAAATGCATTGGAACAACCGACAATCAAAATATCCGCCACATAATGTGTTTTAAATTTAAAAGCCATGTTATTCTGCCGTGTAAACAATTAGCATTAATGATGAGGCTACTCTATCTGCGAATTTGATTGGAATTGTGGGTAAATCCATTCAATTTCCTGTCATTAACTGGCAATATTCAATTCTCGGATTTCACAACCGCGCTAGATAGTTTGCGCAACGTGAGCGGCAATATTAAACGGTATAAACAGCTTAGACATTCTAGCAATTGTAGCGGCGTTCATGTGCCGCAGACGATATTTAAACAATTCAAACTGGACGCTAACGTGAGTTCATGATTATAAATACTGCTGATTTATTATAGAAAAACTTACTGAAACTTGAAACCTGAATTTTATTCATTGCAAGAACCATCAACATAAAAAAAGAACAAATGGCTATTTTCAAAAAATAACAAAAGCATACTAAAATGTCAATACCATCATAAATTTTAATTATTCATAACATTTATTTTGATTAGTACGTTTGATAGGCGATAAAAACCACCACACAACATCGGTGGGGTTCTGCGCAATAATACAAACATCGTCCGGTCTGTAACGTGAGTCACACATCCGCGTTCCCAATACCGTAACATCTTGCTCTTGGAGGCGAAAAGCACCGCTTAGATCATCACCAATTTCAACGCTATTAACACTATATTTCTATTTATAATCAATTATCGACTCTACTTTCATTTAATTATCAAATTAGTGAAGCATTTTATCAGGCTCTTAAAGGAATTTCAACGATCCAAGAGATAAGTCAATGGCATTGAAAGTGATTCTGTAAAGGATGATAGCAGGTAATTATGCAATACAATTTAAACGCTGCTCTTGGTGATTTAGCTTTGTGTCGATTCAGTCGACCGTGACCATTAGCAGTGATAGGCCTTTTGTTTAGTCACTCGGGAATTCAGCGGTGAATTCAAGGCCAGTAATGTGTAAAGACTATCTGTGTTTGCTTGTAGTTCGGTTTCCTCACCACGACTCGTGACTCTCCGCGGTAGAAAGTAATCCCTTAAATGACTTCACCACAGGCGATCCGTTATCGGACAACTTTTGTCTCTTATGGACGGCAGATAGAAGCTGTCATTTAACCGCAGATATCAATAGATTGCTTGGAAACAAATCAATGCCAATATCAGCGATAATTAGATCCTTATTTAGTAGGATTATCACAGACATCTAACTAATACCGAAAATTAAAATCTCCCATCTTTTGTTAAGCTTTTTTGAATGCTAAGTGCTATTTTATTAATTGATCTAATTGCTTCATAACATGTTTTAATAATGCATAAGCCCTTTAGTGTTATATACAGATTTCTGCATGAAAAGGGCTGTTTCGTTATTAAATGACAGAGACAACGTTATACCATTAAGTCTGAAGAGAATCTCTATGTGATGTTAATCTGGCTCTCCCTTTCGTCTCAGATTATGCAAATTAAGGCTTACAAACTTAAAAAAGCGAATAGTTGATCAATTAACGCGACAAGTGACAGTCGGCAACTAACAGCTTCATCATAATTACGAGCAATGCATAAACAAACTTGAATGACGTGGTACCATTTACACATTAATGATATTATGTGAATTTGAAAGCCGGGAATACATTCATCAATCATTGGAGTCTGATAATTGTATTCAGGGTCAAAGTATTAACAATTGAAATCCTTATAACATCGTTTAATTAAAACAAACACATTACACTATTTATTTACGGAAACAAAGAATTGAGGTAATTATTTAACGGAACCTTTTTGAAATTTCTTAGCTCTATTTTGATGCTGACTGTTTTTTTTTCTTTTTTAAAAGCTCAATTCTTAAACTCAAATATTAAAATAACATAGATTTATAAATACATTTAATATATAGAATATTCATAAAAAGTATAATACATACAGAATGAGCATAATACACACAGAAGGAGCAAGGATCAGCGATAAGGAAAGGTCATTAACAAAATCGTCACTTGGCGCTTAAAACTGGTTTACTGGTACAACAGTCCTCGCTCTTTCCCACTGGCATTTCTTTAAAGTACGCATACATTTGGTCAATTGATAGAAACATAATTAAACAATATGCAAAGTCAGTTTCAATTTCGATAAAAAATTATTGGACTACTACAAGTTTCAAACGTTCAAAAACTGGAAATAATCTGGAACAATCAAACGATATTTTAAGACATAAAACATAGCAAAGAATATGAATAAAACATCAACTTTTTAAATATATAAATATTTATTCATATGTAACTTAATTACGGTTCGAGTTTGACTTAACCATAATGGCCAAAACCTTACCGGATGATCAAAGAGAATCATTCGGTTTAATTTAATAATATTTCTCTAGGTCTTTTTCGTCGATTTAACAAATAGGATCTGAACATTGTTTTGAATAATATCGAAATAAGTATCCAAACAAACATGTATAAACGTATCAAGTTTATTATGATATTAAGCAACTGAACATATATATATATATAGAATCTGAACCTTTCGATATATAAAAATGCACCAGGATATATGAATATATAAAAAATCGGACATGTCGAGGTATAGAGTTAAACATCTGAGTATTTGACTATATAAATACATAACTGAGCATTCTTTTATATAAGATTAATCATCCGAACATATAAAAACGCGAGTCCGAACATATATACATAAGCATCTGCACATTTGAATATATAACAATAAAAATACGAACATTTCGACTTATAAAACTATAAGAATCCAGACATCTAAATATATGAAAATAAAGATGAGGACATTTCGACACATACAATAGTAATCCGAACACTTGGATATATGAACATTTCAATACACAGAGAGTAACCAGTGAACATTTTTGTCAAAAGGCCCTGACAAATATATAGGATGACTGGATTACAGTTATAGACACCATTGCAATCGTTGTTCGCATATCTTGATTCGACAGAGCTGACCACCACATACGTAAAGTAAAGTGTACAAGTTATACAGTAGTATGACAGCGTGTTGTTTCAATATTAATTATGCTAATATAGAAACAATTATACTCAAGTTTTCGGTGTAACTTCAGAGTTTAGCATAACATACTAAGCAATAAAATCTGGGGTACCTCAAGACCCTGTCTGAAATCTCTTATTGTTTTTAATATCGGATCTTAATCATGCTGATACTTTGTCTGTATCAAATCGTATATCATTCAATGCAGCGAAGTATATTTCTAATAAAAGCCATAGTTAATCGGATATGTCATCACTCTCCTCTAATTCATAACACGAATAATGGTATTATCTCCAGTATGCATGAACAATTACTTGAATTTATGATTAATATTAGACTCTCTTGGCTTAACCAATGTAAGATTCCAAAAGTGAGCTGCTAAAATTATTTTCGATAAGAATTATGAAACTCCTTTTGTATAATTATCCACTGAAGTTAGTGGAGCGCGTGGTCCAGTGGAAGAGCACCGAACCCATGTTCGGAGGGTCGTGGGTTCGATACTCCGCCACGGCCTTGTCCTTGAGCAAGACACTTTTCCGCATATGCTTAGTACTGGATCTAACCAGGATGACTTCGAGCGTGATTTGCCTAAGAACTTTTTTCACAATCGAAGTAAAATAAATAAGTTAAAACTAAATACTGAACTTAATTTGGACGACTTTTCCTGTACGGTCTTACATTTCAAAGGTAGGTCTTGTGACATAATCATTTAATGACCAGATTCCAGCATATTTCAAAGATGTATTTACTCTAACAGCTTATGTTTATACGCGTACATTATATTCACATTCCAACCTACAGTTGTATTCTCCTAAACCAAAAATACTGATATTTTGCGTATTAGTTATCAAGTCCTATTCCATCATATATAAAAATGTAAATTTCATTAATCAGTTTTAATATGTATATCACAACAGTGTCACACTTATTTGTATCTTTAAATAAATCTTGTTGATCTCATTAATATTCATGTACATGTAAGTTTTCTTGTCTGTTTAATAATTTCATATGCTTATTATACGTTAAATTAATGTTTTACTTTGTAAATATGTTATGTTGAGGATTTTATAGAAGATTAAATATGTTCAAATAAGTGTTCTCTTTAATAAAAATCGTTATTATCATTAATATCATAATTAATATTGGTAATGCTGAATGTTGTATAATCCTTATTAAAAAACATTTTTTATAAATTCGAATACACGTATTCTTGTACTGCATAAAATGTTAAGAACTACTTTTGAAAAAATCGAACAATTGACTACGGATAGTTTTGAAAACGGGTTTTGTTTCGCATACATTCTAATTCGTTTTGATTTATAAGTATTGAACTTTTCTCTCAAAGAAATACAAATAACCTCAATATAAAAAATGCATTCGCAATGTTCGAAAATTTAGTACTCTAAAATAAAAATACTATTAGGAATATGTTGTTTAAATGTTGTTGTTTTTTATGCAAAACTGTCATAAATTACATCGTTGTAGATTTAAACTTTAAATAAAAATGTATTCAATTATCAAATATGGGTAATTAAGCTATGATCGACTGTCTTCTGTCATAGATCCGACAGATATAGTGGTAATATTTGGGACTATTTCTTTGTGCGGAATCATATTCCGTGACAAATGATATTCGGCGTTGTAGAAGTGTACGGATAAGGATCACGGAGGCACAAGAGATACTACGTGTCTTGTTGTTTACAAAAATCAATAGGTTATCGCCGGGGTGGCATACCCACAATCTGAACAGTAATGGAGACAATTAAATTAGTGTCCATTGAAAGCATTGTTCTGCATAGTTAGAAGTCGCTGTTGTGGAAGCGATGCCTGTATGTTTCATAAACGTAGTGTAAACTTTACTATGTGCACCTATGACTTGATTGTAAGAAGAACAAGTCAACTCTACCAACGGTATTAGGTCAAGCATGCAATCAGCGATTCTAATCTTTCGCAAATGTTGGTTATTGAAATTTAAACTACTAGCACCATTGTCTTTGACAAAGGAAAACATTTTTGAAACACGCGCTAATTGATTTAAATGAGACTAATTAAATTTTGGACTGATAAATCAGTGACACGTATATAAAATTGACAGCTCTGATCGAAACAGAACAACTAGACAAATAACTCATATAATTGTGATTTGGCACTGTGTTTCAACAACGTTCGTAGAAATGCTTTACGAGTGTAAACATTTCGTGGGCGGCTGTAATAGATGCAGCGGTATGGTTAAGACGATTAGATGATTGACTGGTATATTTATTATTGATTAGAGTTAATGAGTGTGTTTGGGTTTTATGGTTAACCAAACACAAAGCATGTTTAACATTCGGGGGTATCTTTTCTTATAAAATAAAACACAAAACAAATTTAACAAAAGGAAATAAAAATAATATATATATAAAACAAACAAACAACAAAACAAAACAAAAGAAATCATGAAAAACACCTGATATGTGCTAACAGTCCATTGTTAGTTCCGGCTATATAAAGTTATAGCCTGTATTGCAACTTAGCGCTCCAAATCAGTAATTTTTCATTTATTTGTGGACATATTGTTGTATATTTCATTTTAATTCTGTTCCTTGAAAATGTTTGTATTGATAGATTGAACTTTTGAAGCTTCACTTTGTTTCGTGGAACTTAAAAAAATATGAACAGGTGATATAAAGTTCAAAGGACACAGTCACAATCGATGTATAAAAAAACTATAACTGTATTATTTATAAGGCCAAAACAAATATACAGAAGCAGTGGCAACATGGTTTACCCTTGGAACGGTAAATGAAAACTCCGCCCTTGCGCAGCTTAAACCTGAATTATGGGTGTACCAAAACCTCGTTCTTTCCCCTGATTGTCACAGCATCAGACAAGACGATGCAAATAAGAAAAAAAATTAACCGCCAGGTTATTCTCTAACAAAAGTGGTAGCATTCATAGATGTAAAAATTTATTTGAAAAATGTTAATTGAAATTACATATGAAATGAGCCAACATCTGTATTGTGTTGGGGGGGGAGGGGGGTGGTTGTTGCCATTTTTACTCTTGGCGTAATAATGTACACAAATATAGAGAGTTACATTGTAAGATACCATAGAGCAAAATATATCTGTTCTCTCTACTCTTATTCTCTTACAATTCTGTCTTTTTCTCCTTCCTATTTATTTTTTATTTGTTTACAACTGCCGTAATCTATTTGTTAAACTGTAGGGGGAGGGCCGAATCTAATGTTGGAAGAACTTGTGGTCCAACCCCATTTCTGTATATAATAAAAATTATAAATAGAAATAAAATATGTTTAAACCAAAACCAAACCAGCAAAATAAATATCGTCTGCTGCTATAATACTCATTCGGAAGCTTATAAAATGTAACCCATGATTCATTTTTATCGCACCTGTTGACGAGAGGTAATGCTTACTGTATCATCATTCACACACCGCCCCCACCCTCCGCTAACACCGACTTAACCAGTATTCGACAGGACAGGAAAAAATGTCTCACAAAGAACGAAACATCCACTGTATAGATTAAACACAAACGGCAAACTAATACATACATCACAGCAACCGCCCAAACCAATCTAACTACTACTTGTAGTCTACAAAAGGAGCAGTGACAGAAATGGCTATCTTTCCAATATAAACATTAGGTTATGTAACTTAATCTGCACAAACGCTCACTCCCAGGTGTTAGTGCATATTATTTTCCATTAAAATGCAAAACTCTTAGAGATTATTTTGTCGATCAATGCGTGCCTGAATACTAATCACTGCCGTAATTGCTATAACTCGCACCGTGGCGACTCCGTTTCTAGCCCTTCCTATCGTATTCAGTCAATCATGTCACATACACTTTATTAACCGATATGACAAGATATTAGTTAAATTACGATCAACGTTCGAATGGGTACATTTCCAATGAAATACTTGTCTAAGAGGAAATTGAATCATCAGAATTCAATGATTCGCTACATTGGGCGCCAAACCATATCAAATTGTTGCCCACCCAATTTTGAAAGCATTAGCTGTATTTCGTTTCATTATGGTTGATTGATAGGAAAATGATTGCTAAATCTGACTAGAGCTATCATAAATTTTGTCATTATTGTCAGTGTATTCAAATGGCCGACCTCGGGTCAACTTGTAATCTATAAGACGGCGGGCAAATGTCAATCGAAAATAGCTATTCATACATGGACCATATTAACTCCGTATGCGACGATATCATTCTTGCAAATTTCCATTAGAACGATCTAATGATATGAAAGCAATTTAATAGATATTATACTAAAACAGCAAACAACCGAGTCGTGGATGTGTAGGGGTCTTAACAGACCCGTGTCCGCTTTCATACGTAAGCTTATGCCCACACTGGGGGTCCGGAATAGCGATAGCCCATATTGTTACAAATCCCCTCTATCACACCGCTACCTATTCAAACCATCGTGTCAGCTGATTTATTTTGAGAAAAGTATCTTCATATAAATGGGCTCATATTATAGGTATTAAATTTTGTTTTCCTTTATAATTCAATTTTATTTTGACGGATTAGGAAAATATAAAGTGTCACTTTTCATGTAGATAGGATGAATAAAACATCTTCCAAATGACTCTATTCAACTTGGTATTTAAGTATTGGGTAAGATAAGATTAATTTTGCGATGTTTTAAAATGCAGCATAATTAAGTAGTTTACGTTTTATGGCATGCTGAGCTGTTTCAGAGAGTTCTTAATTTGCACGTAGTTGCATCACGTGAATAACCGATAAGCACAGGTGTTAGACTTAATTAAAAAAACGTTTTTTTTTCTGTGATACATTTGACTTAAATGAATATAAATGAATGTATAATTAGTAGATTAGGTGTCATTGAAATACGCTGATTTGCCGCTTAAATTTCAACAGTTTGAATTGTAAAAAAACAGTAAGGCATATCGTATCAGAGCAATTACATTTTATCGGTTAAGTGAGGGCGGCAAATTTGTTTTAAAGATATGCTGTTTGTCACATGAAAAGGTTCAGCATCGCCTGTATCGTATGCGGCGTGATAACATTCTGTGTGCTATTTTCAGCTCGATAAAACTTACACATTTGCCTTATGTTTTCATGTGTTATGATTTCATCATAAGCATATTACATAATCGCTTGTGCTTTTGTGATTTTCATTTAGAAAACTCATGATTTAAACTATATACTATTCATGTTTTTTTTTTACAGAAACTTGAAACATTGTTTTGAAAAAGTAATGAATTACCAATGCTAATGCAGGTCTCATTATATTTACACCGTAAAAAATCCACATACGTAGAAAACGTTGTAATGTAGCATTTTAATAGCAGAGATATAAATGCTAATATAAATGTACAATAGCATTTTAAAGACACTACAATGACATCACTAATATTTTTCTAAAGTCCGCAAATGCTTTTAAATCTGTTAAATCCAATAAACATGTCTCATTGCAGCATAGGCTATGCTATACCAACCTTTGCTGTTTGCATTTACAGCCAAAGATCATAATCGGTAAATACTATTTTAACGTTAGTCCCAAGCAAATTACAAATAACCCTTTTTAGTGCAATAATTGTGTAACAGTCACTAAAACAGGACGTAACCCTATAATGATACGATAACCTCTATCTATATACCGATGTGTCGATAGGTGAAGCGCGAGGTTGGAGGCACCCGTACACGGAGTTAAAATTCCCAAGTATCAAAATTACACTTCCTTGACGACCTTGTTATTTTTTGATACGTGTGATTATTCCATGGACTGTTTGTGTTTTGCTGTTCTGGTGACTGTGTCTAACTTTCTTTTCGGACAAATATCTTCGTGTTTGTGTAACAGTGTGGGTATGCAAACTTGTGTGAAACATCGATACTTTCTTGAATTCTTGAATTCTTCACTCATTTTGTTTTACTTCCAGGTTAAAGTTTGGTTCCAGAACAGGAGGACGAAACACAAGCGTGTGCGGTCAGACGATGAAGGCGAATCGGGTAACATATCAATCGATGATGACGAAACTGCCACGTCATCAGCAAATTGTGACGAAACATCTCAAGTTTCATACGTAGAACAGAGTTCGTGATGTAATTGAGTTTTAAATATAAATTGAATATATTTATACATAGTAAAAATGTATGTTGACGATTCTTTCTGTATATATCTGAAATAAACTGACTGTTTAGACAATCTACGAATGGCCAACACGATATAGTGCGTTTAATGTTGATCTTGGGCAGGAAAATGTTCTCTTACATTATTGTTAGGCAGAAACGGAAGCTGTACTTTATTATTGAATGAATAAACACATATTTAATATTACTGAAAAACAAAAATGATGATACAAGTTATCAAATTATTCAAGTAAATATTCTTTAGTTGTATTTAAAATATCATTGGAAGTGCACACACGGAAAAATGGTATTTTTGATAGATTTTACGGTAAGGTAGTGAAAAAAGTAAACAAAAAACATTATCGCCTTTAGTTAGTAAAACACTCAGTATTATTGCACTGACAACAAACTGGTATATGCAACATACTTGCATTTATTCTCTTTAGACATTAAGGACTAAACATTTAGTATTTATTAAAATATCATAAGGTTCCGTACGTCACGCTCCATTCAGCACTGGAAATGTATACATGGTGGTAGTATATATTAGGCAACAGGCATGTTTAGAAAATCGTCGTAAGTGAAAATGTAGATTTGATTTGAATGGAATAAGTTGAAATTGCTCTGCCTTTCTTTGTCCAGTGCATGAGCGTTTACCCATTGTATGAATATTACAATATATTTAGCCATTGAGAGAGCAGTATGGTGCGTAGCGCATGGAACCCTTGGAGAGCCTTATATGAATTTTAATAATAAGAAGATGTCATACACATATTATACAGGGGACATGGGATAATTACAACATGAAAATACAAGACACGTGTATGTGATCTTATAAAATATAAGACACATTCAAATAGCTTAGTTTGACATGTTTAAAATTATGAAATATTTCAGAATGTCGAGGTGCAAATTTATTGTATCTGGATGAATATTAGGAGAATTACAAAATTATTTTGCTAACACAATTTAATTTGAAATGTTTAACTAAAAAATAAATTGCTTCGAATTTAAAATTCAGAGTTTTATAGCATTATTTTGATTTTGCAATAACATTTTAATTTGAAATGTTGAACATAATAAAATACTTCAGAATGTCGTGGTGCAACAGTGTTGTATCTGATTAAAAAATATTAAAAACAACAACATAAACATTGATTTTGCACTAACATCTCAATTTGAAATGTTGAACATAATAAAATACTTCAGAATGTCGTGGTGCAACAGTATTGTATCTGATTAAAAATATCAAAAACAACAACATAAACATTGATTTTGCGCTAACATCTCAATTTGAAATGTTGAACATAATAAAATACTTCAGAATGTCGTGGTGCAACAGTGTTGTATCTGATTAAAAATATTAAAAACAACAACATAATATTGATTTTGCATCAACATCTCAAATTGAAATGTTGAACATAATAACATACTTCAGAATGTCGTGGTGCAACAGTATTGTATCTGATTAAAAATATTAAAAACAACAACATACTCATTGATTTTGCACAAATATCTCAATTTAAAATATTGAACATAATAACATACTTCAGAATGTCGTGGTGCAACAGTATTGTATCTGATTAAAAATATTAAAAACAACATCATACACATTGATTTTGCACAAATATCTCAGTTTAAAATATTGAACATAATAACATACTTCAGAATGTCGTGGTGCAACAGTATTGTATCTGATTAAAAATATTAAAAACAACAACATACACATTGATTTTGCACAAATATCTGAATTTAAAATATTGAATATAATAACATACTTCAGAATGTCGTGGTGCAACAGTATTGTATCTGATTAAAAATATTAAAAACAACAACATACACATTGATTTTGCACAAATATCTCAATTTAAAATATTGAATATAATAACATACTTCAGAATGTCGTGGTGCAACAGTATTGTATCTGATTAAAAATATTAAAAACAACAACATACACATTGATTTTGCACAAATATCTCAATTTAAAATTTGAACATAATAACATACTTCAGAATGTCGTGGTGTAACAGTATTGTATCGATTAAAAATATTAAAAACAACAACATACACATTGATTTTGCACAAATATCTCAATTTGAAATATTGAACATAATACAATACTTCAGAATGTCGTGGTGCAACAGTATTGTATCTGATTAAAAATATCAAAAACAACAACATAAACATTGATTTTGCGCTAACATCTCAATTTGAAATGTTGAACATAATAAAATACTTCAGAATGTCGTGGTGCAACAGTGTTGTATCTGATTAAAAATATTAAAAACAACAACATAATATTGATTTTGCATCAACATCTCAAATTGAAATGTTGAACATAATAACATACTTCAGAATGTCGTGGTGTAACAGTATTGTATCTGATTAAAATATTAAAAACAACAACATACTCATTGATTTTGCACAAATACCTCAATTTAAAATATTGAACATAATAACATACTTCAGAATGTCGTTGTGCAAGTGTTGTATCTGATTAAAAAATATTTAAAAAAAACACAACATAAACATTGATTTTGCAATAACATTTTAATTTGAAATGTTGAGAATAATCAAATATTTCACTACACTATTTCGAGGCTCAGAACTATTGTACATGGTTTTACATTTAGACATATATATAATGGCAAACTGGTTTTGCATTTACACATTTTCTTATTTAAATACTACATTCCTTTACACGTTTTTGATGCCAACTATGGTAATGCCACCATTATAGTGAGTCACTATAATGATGGCATTGCCAATGGTTTGTTCTCCACAATTCGTAATTTAAGCGCTAGGGCAAGAGCGCGCATACTTAAGGGTCTGCCCTAAAGCTTTTGTAAGCGATTCATAAAGCACTCATTGAAATATATTTAAATTTATAATAGTTAAATTGGTATAAATCTACCAGTAAAACTCATTAGATTTAGTATGTTTCACTTTATGCATTAAAATAAGATAATATGTGCCAAGAAAAATGATTTTAAGAAATATGAACTTCTGAAAGATATTGTTTAAGATTTAAGGCGCTGGGAGCATACTATTTCTGCCATTCAAGTGCTGGGGTACCCCTGTGCTTAAATGACCTGCGGAGACGCCTATATACATGTACTCATATAGCAGTCAGCAATTTTCAGACTATTTTCTAAAATGTTATAACACATGTTTTACTGCCTGCAGATACATGTTTAAAGGGCACAGCCAACAAAAAGTCCCATACACAAACGACATTTTAATAATAATGACAATAATAATAATAAAAATAATAATAATAATAACATTGATAATAATAATGATAATGATAATAAAAGAAGACAAAGAGAAGAAGTGTTAAATAAAAAAAAAAACAAAAAAAACAAAACAAAACAAAAACGGTTGTGTGTTAACTATAAAATGCATCACCTTAAGACCCCCTACTTGATGTGGTATTTTAATTTTTTGGTAGGGTGGACACTTTCTATGTATTCCAAGATCCCAACTTTCTCTTTTTAGAGTTTGTCTCCTTGCTTTTAAGTTACATAGAATAGTTGTGAAATACACGTATACATGTGCGGATTACGTAACTATACTGACTTAATGAAATACATAATACATATGGCTATTTACCATACAAAATTATATGTAGATCTATATAATTAATTTTGTCATGCGCAAAATATGTCTCTACAATATAAGATAACATTTATAATATAAATGCTTTTTGTGTTTATCTATGATGCCACATAATATTTCTTTTTGATATGCATTTGTTAAATAGTGCTTACGAAGTATCTGTATAACACGTGTCAATCAAATATGTAAATTGCATTTTTTATACAACGCAGTTGTTAATTTTATTGGTATTTTGAAATATGATGGATTGGGCATTAATCTACCTTTTTATAAGGTGATTTACATATCATATGCTACATTTGTATACGATTGTAAGACATATAAAGTGCACCATGTCGAGTTTGTAAACATGTCTTGATTGACTGCATTACCCTGAGTTTTATTCGTTGTTTTAAATGTAATTTTGTTCATGATATGTGTTTCCAAAAGGGAACGAAACTGTATTCACTTGATTATAAAATTATCAAAATAAACAAGATATCAAAACTGTGTTTTATTTATTCTATATTGAAATATCAAACATATATAAGTCGACAACTGAATGCTGTTTGATAAAAATGATCCCTTGGTCTAAATTCATCAATAATTTGAATCTGAGAATCGGACTCAGGCTCAAATTCTTACATTTTTGTAAAACACTGTAAGCATACAAGTATTGGTAAGAAATGTAATTCTGTAACATTTTCTGTCAAATAATTACTAAAACTGATTGTTTCTGCAAATAAATATAGTAATTTGCTTGTTTAATAGATTGTTGAATCCTAAATTTTTGACAATTTGAGTCTGAGTCTAATTCACAAAATATATTGATGAATTTTAGGCCAAAGCAGTCAAGATTTTTTTTTATCTGGCTTAATCTTACTGCACTGCTTATAAGGGTTAATGAAATATGTATTACCTCCACGTTCCATTCCAAGTGCCCATTATTTGATCAGCACTGAAACAGTACCATTATTCGCAGGGTTTAAATAATAATACTGAGCTTAAACGCTAGGCGACCTCGCAGTCAAATACCATTTTATACACATGGCGAGAAACACATTACAGAAGTCACGTGATTTTTGATGATATCGCCTGATTGTTTTCTTGCTCGCAAGTAAACAGTTAATTTTATTTTTTTTATAAATCTTAATGTAAATTAAAATGAAACATTAAAAAACACGACGTTTTTTTTGTGAATTTGGGACGACGTCAGAAATAGCAGTCAAACGTCGTGTATTTTTAAGTATTCCATTTTTAATTTGAATTCGAATTAATGAAAAAAAAACTAGCGTGAACATTCCCGCTTTTTATTCATTCATACTGTAGTGAAACTAATAACGTTTAACATATGTAAAATTCAAAAACTTGTACCAGAGCATTTTTGCCCAATGAAACGTGAATGCTCAAAATTTGTTCTTTTTATCAACGCCGGCATCTTCGCCATTTACATCATCATGACGTCATAAAAATGAAAAAGTATAAATTTATGTCCAGTTGAAGATGTAGCATTCAAATGACACAGCACCACCGCAACATTATTACAATTAACACATACTACTACTAACGATGATGAAGATGATGATGATGAGGGATGATGATGATGATGATGATGATCACAAATAATATTAATAATAACGATGATGATGATGATGATGACGATACTTGTGGTTAAAAACACAAACATATACATGTATGAAAACAATATACATTGCTATACAAAGATGTAATCGATGCCTTTGCAGACGTCAAAGTATTGTAAATGGGTTAGAACACCATTATAAATACATGGCCAGATTTACGGCACCCATTTCTATTCATTCATGTCGCTCATGATGTGATACAGGACCTATACTTTTCATACTCAGTACGTTTATGAAATATATGTAGTCTTCCGATGCAGATTTTTATTTACTGTCATACTTCGTGAATAATTCGGGAACAATAGAAAACTGTTCATTATTGAGTTTGCTTGAAACCTGAAATTAAACGTTTGGTAACTCTGTTTGCTATTTAAGCTGACCTAATAAACGTTTTTTGATTAATTTTAAAGCAAATGCTTGCAATAATTTTTTAAAAATTACAAATTTATAGTATCTCCTCGGTTTGCTGACATAAAGCATAAAGAAGAACTTTATATGCCATTTGTATGTTTGTAAATTTGAATAAATAAATAAGTTTAAACCCAGAGAAAATATGATGTTGAACACAACATTACAGATTGCATTCGACATCCCAGTTTTATTGATGGAAGGAGACCCAAGATCGATTTTGCAACAATCTGAAAAGACCCACTTTACTTTTCATAAAAGCGTGTTTGGGCCGAGCTTGGTCAGAACCCAATAGTGACATTGAGACAGTACCCCAGACAAGTCGGCCGCGGAAGACCCAAACTTTTATGATGTAGTTCTATACGAAAAATCAATAAAGTACCGCTGATATGTCAGTTTATTCTTAACACTCCTATGATATTGCTGTTGTACATCCCAACATACAGCCTTCTTCTCTTGTTACAGTAGGCCGAGCATTGGTAGTTTAAATTGTCTTTGCCACTCTCTTCTATCCGTATCTTCGTACATTCTGGACTAAGCTGGTGGATGTTATGGGACACGTAACCACACACGTAAACAAGTCCATCGTCATCTATCGCCAGTCCTCTTGGGTATTTAAGGTGGTCGGATTTGTAGAAGGAATCTGCACTCCCATCCAATCTCAGGCTCGTTATTTGATTACTTTCACAGGATGAAACATATAGTGTCATCGTATGTCGAGTGATGGCAATATATTCCGGTCTCATTAACCTATCTGCGCAGGGTATATTTTTCAAGACATGACCATCCAATGTCATAATTTGAACCTTCGCTTGGTCGACAAATGAAACCACTATTTGTTCTTTGGATTTTTCGTAAGCTACACCCATGCATTTACATTCAACTGCCACGACATGTCCTTTAGATAAAGAATCCAACTCTACCTGCACAAACTGGATCACATTTTCATCTGGAAAAGTAACGACAATCTCTTGTTTGCTTACATTGGTCAAATCCCAAGGATTTGAAGTAAACTTTAAATTTGACTTTATCGTATTTTGATCGATGTCAATTAGCTTAACCTCGCGGTTTTTATGATCGGCAATGACAAGTCGGTTGTCAGCTATGGTGTCTAACCCAGTAATCCAGGAAATACCATTGCCAGTTGATAACAATGATTTCTCAACACATGTAAGAGTTCTCTCTTGTTGATACATTTGTGTAGAAACCTCTCCGAAGTTGGCAATCATTTTCAAGTAAACATCCATGTTTTCTGGGTTGAATCTATACTTTGATATTTTATTATTGTTCTCAATGGTTACCAGCGAAGTTTTCATAGTTTTTAACTGATGGCTTGCCTTCTTTGTAACAACAAACATCTGATTTGTCTGATTTGATTTCCTTAATGTTTCTTGGTTAGATTTCAATTCTTCAATATCATTTATCAACGATATGCATGTATCAGAAACACGCTGTATCGTTACAGAATCTGTCGCTTTTATTTCATTGATTTCATCTATGATTTCCTTTTCGAGTTTGTCAAAAAACTTTTCAACTTTTGCTCTCTGTTGTTTGATATGTTTTAACGCCTCGGAATGAAAACCTTCAATTTCAGTTTCATATTTCATTGAACTTTCTAAATTGTCTTTGAACAATTCTTGAAATATTTTCAGTTGTTTTGTTAGATTTTCATATTCGTAGCTTTTTGCTATATCTTTAGAAATATCCGAAATATAGTCTGAGCTACTGCAGTATTCATGATCTTTCCGCATACACTCATGGCATCCAAGCTGGTCATGTCCCCTACAGTAGAGCTCGATCAATCTATCTGGATGTCGAGTACATTTCTCCGTACATGTGTTTTTTGCCTTTTCGAATAAACTTGTTTTCTTCGGCATGTTGGATTTATCTAGAAGTTTATGATGTTTTAATGGAGCTGGAATACAATGAACAGAAAGGCACCTTTCACACAAATATTCCATACAGTTGTCACAGAATCCTTTCGCCTCGATATGTTTTCCATTCACGTCACATGGGTCACAAAACAAATCAAATATAGTTTCTGATCCGCTCAA
This sequence comes from Panopea generosa, assembly GCA_029582155.1. NCBI lineage: Eukaryota > Metazoa > Mollusca > Bivalvia > Adapedonta > Hiatellidae > Panopea > Panopea generosa. Next base: position 28,458,925 of record CM055908.1, on the reverse strand, counting down.
AACAGATTTACTTAAATTTTGACATTTTAAGTCAATACCTTCAGCCATTTTTATATCTTTAAAACATATATGACTCTTAAAGTCCACGACGTGGTTTACCTATTATATTAAGCTGTAACTTCCCACTTTTTAACTGATAAATGTTTAGGTTGATATTCAAGATTGTTTTGGTTTGTTTCAGTATTCATTCTTGATTAGATATGACCTGATAATAAGTGCGTGTGCATTGTGTTTGGTCAAATAAGGTCATTACAGAGATAGCTTATCAGGAAGTGATCATATATATGACAATGTTGAATACAGAATTTTAAATGAATAAATTGATAGCATATATAAAAATTCGAATAACACTTAGTAATATTTTTAATTAAGTGAGGTATCTTTCAGTCAAATCTAGGTCATCGGTAAGGCTTTCAATTGCTATCTTGTTAATTGATGTGTCTCTATCAATTTGATTAGATTGATGGTGTCGTTTTCAGTTTACAGGCATTTGAGTCCAATGGCACCTATTCCAATGTTCTCTTTCTCATATAAAGTTTGGTATTCTTTTCAATGTATTTCAGCTCGCTGGTATCGAGATAAATGATGCCCAGCTTAGTCATATCTTTTTCAATAATATTAGGTTAACTTAACTACTGTCGAGTTTAAAATATGACACCGGATACGATATGAATATTTATGAGAGAGTTGAAAAAGTGTAACTTGCCTCTTTTATTTAAAACATAATTCACAAAGATTTGTCTTGCAAAAGCCTAATAAGAAAAACTGTCTCCTTTATTTGGAGCATACTTGTCTTGTAATAGGTAAGTAGTTAAAAAAACAAAGACTGACACTTTTAAAAAAGATAAAGTTGTCACTAAATGCCATTCTTCAGCTATTTTGTAATTGTTTCACACTACCCAAGTCACCGTAAAATTTAAATTGATCCCCCTTATCTATATTTGATATATCAAATGACATTATTTACGGTTTGCACTTTTTGGCATATAATGCACAAAATGACATATCACTTTAAGCATGATTGCATGAAAGACAGAAATCTTAATTGAATTACAAATACTTATAATGCACAATACGAATATTTGAAAGACTGATTTTTATCTAAGTGTTATCAAGCAAGACAATATAGATATTTTATTACCATAATAGAGTTAATTAAGACCTTAAAAGTGTCTAAATCTGCATTATTAACGGTACTTAAGGAAATAATTGCCAACAAAATTGTATATAATTATTTTTTTTGGACGTTTTGTATTTCAATTTTCAACTTTCCCACGTAACGGACCACATATTTTTTAATTTAGATAGAATTATGATATGTTTTTAACTAATTATACGTTATTGTCGCTGTTTTTAAATAACTTTATCTGAACAGAATATTCGACGTGCGTACAACTGTTAGTTTATAAGATAATTAAAAATTCTTAAATTACAAGGGACACACGATTACGTACGTTATTCAGATTTTATCTCATGATTTAGACTTTTTCTTAATAATAATATGTAGGTGCAAAGCATGAACTAATGATATGTCTGACTGAGAAAGAGATGTTCGATAATATCAAACCAGAATTGAAAAAGTGATTACTCATATGATGATAGGTGAAAGAGTTAAATCCGAATAAGATAGAAGAAATAAATGGCTAAACAGAGAAGGCATCAAATGGTATTGCACAAAATGTTATGTGGAACGGGAAACATTCTTTAAAACAAACCATGTATGAGTATCTTTTAAACATATTGATGATATTTTTATCTCCAGTTTAGTGTAGGTTATTTTGTGTAATAAAATATGAATATTAATATCAATTAGAGCAGGAGACGCTCTATAAGACCAACATGACTGAATATTTTTAAAACATAATCAGATATTTATGAATTTTCCCTCCATTTTTATTGAAGGTTATTTTGTGTTATAAATCATGAACATTTTAATTGTACTATAAAGGTCAAGGGCGAGGAATGTTTAAAAGGTAATATATACACTTGCACGGATTCCCCACAGTTTTATGTTTTATAATCTGGTCCAGTATTTAAAAAATATTTCAGTTATATCTAATTAAATAATCCACCGTAAGCACCGAACGCGCAAAAAAAAGAAGAAAAATAGCAGACTCTGTTTTATTGAATCTGTTCATTGGAGTTCTCATGAGTATTTGCAAGATTCCTTAAGTCTCCTGGTATAGCTTAGACGGTATTTTATTAAAACTGTTCAGAAATAATCATGTTAATTTAAAATAAAATTTGAACTTAAAAGTGTTTACTCAAGTTGAGATGTTATTGTGAATATAAGTCCAAGTATACAGCTCTGTTCAATACCAATACAAGGATATAAATATCAAAATAATCAGTCTTTAGCCACTGTTAGAACCATGGTAGCGGAGAGAGTTGATACATTTGAAGAAATTCAAGCTAGCCGTGTTGACACTACTTCTGTATATATTCATTGTACTAATGTTTAGTTTATGTATTCATTATGCGTATTGTGTTGGTTTGTAAATGTCCATTGGTTGTTTACGTCCCCTATAAGGCATATCGTTTCTTATTGTTGACGTTATATACCATTCCTTAACTGTCTATGCCTGTACAGCACACGGAAAAAAAGAATATTATGAAATAAACATACATACATATGTAACCAAGTGTCCTATAACCATCTGCAGTGTATGCAGCTTTTTCTTAATACCCTCAAATGATATACTGTTGATATACTTGCAAACAGAATATTGGTTTTGGTGTCCATCAATGTATCAGTTATGTGCTAATATCATATTGCCAAAACAAATTCTGGTAGTGATTTGTCCTTGTTGAAATGTTATAGTTTCAGTAATGTGGACTACTTTGTTAATATGATTTCAGTGAATAGTTTGTCAAATAGTCATCTGAATGTGTTAATTGTCATCCAATGTAAAACTGCAGTCACTATTAAAAACACGTAAAGCCAAAATGCAATAAATCCACTCAGTTCAACACGAGTTTTCTGTTTTTATCGACATTATTGGATATGTTTTAAATATGTTACGATCTCCCTGGTATCAAAATAATAAGTCGGAAGTTGTTTTAACGACGTCGTGTTAAAAAAAAGTTCAAAGAATACCTGCATGACACCTTTAACATATCTTCCGGTTGAAAAAAGGTTTGACCCATGCAGCACATGGACGTATGATTATGATGTCGTGTATCTGTGGTGTTGCATTGTAATTTATCTTTAGGATCAGTTAGCCTAAGCGGAACAATCTACATATAAAGTCGTTTTTGCGGTATAATGTTTATGATGACGGGTTAATTAATTTCCATATTCAGATAACATGTTAAATACCGCAATAACGTTTCATAAAAACTCACTTCTGTATTCCCATTTAGCCATCGACTTATACAGATGTCGTTACTTTTCGCTGCATATGTGACTGAGCACCTTCATTTTATGTCAAACTTTTACACAAATAATTTATTCCATACCTTGTGTTAGTCACAATCTCAATTATATGCAGTAGTATCTTTGATAATAAAATGTACGTTTTATGTCGATCCAAAAATCAAATAAGTTAGTTTCATATAAAAAAAGTTGCATATTGTTCTGGTGCATGCCGCTGAACCCGATATAACAGACCATGTACTGATATTCTTTCACAATTGAGTGCACGGAACCATGCACTAATATTATTATGTTTTTAAAATCATAGCAAAAGCACGCATTTCGAAATTTTTAAAACGAAGCGAAGACGAAGATAAAGGTCAGGGTCATCTAATAGAGAACCTAGAATAAAAAATTCTATACATTTTATTTACTTGATCGGCAATGACAAGTCGGTTGTCAGCTATGGTGTCTAACCCAGTAATCCAGGAAATACCATTGCCAGTTGATAACAATGATTTCTCAACACATGTAAGAGTTCTCTCTTGTTGATACATTTGTGTAGAAACCTCTCCGAAGTTGGCAATCATTTTCAAGTAAACATCCATGTTTTCTGGGTTGAATCTATACTTTGATATTTTATTATTGTTCTCAATGGTTACCAGCGAAGTTTTCATAGTTTTTAACTGATGGCTTGCCTTCTTTGTAACAACAAACATCTGATTTGTCTGATTTGATTTCCTTAATGTTTCTTGGTTAGATTTCAATTCTTCAATATCATTTATCAACGATATGCATGTATCAGAAACACGCTGTATCGTTACAGAATCTGTCGCTTTTATTTCATTGATTTCATCTATGATTTCCTTTTCGAGTTTGTCAAAAAACTTTTCAACTTTTGCTCTCTGTTGTTTGATATGTTTTAACGCCTCGGAATGAAAACCTTCAATTTCAGTTTCATATTTCATTGAACTTTCTAAATTGTCTTTGAACAATTCTTGAAATATTTTCAGTTGTTTTGTTAGATTTTCATATTCGTAGCTTTTTGCTATATCTTTAGAAATATCCGAAATATAGTCTGAGCTACTGCAGTATTCATGATCTTTCCGCATACACTCATGGCATCCAAGCTGGTCATGTCCCCTACAGTAGAGCTCGATCAATCTATCTGGATGTCGAGTACATTTCTCCGTACATGTGTTTTTTGCCTTTTCGAATAAACTTGTTTTCTTCGGCATGTTGGATTTATCTAGAAGTTTATGATGTTTTAATGGAGCTGGAATACAATGAACAGAAAGGCACCTTTCACACAAATATTCCATACAGTTGTCACAGAATCCTTTCGCCTCGATATGTTTTCCATTCACGTCACATGGGTCACAAAACAAATCAAATATAGTTTCTGATCCGCTCAAAACAGATTTACTTAAATTTTGACATTTTAAGTCAATACCTTCAGCCATTTTTATATCTTTAAAACATATATGACTCTTAAAGTCCACGACGTGGTTTACCTATTATATTAAGCTGTAACTTCCCACTTTTTAACTGATAAATGTTTAGGTTGATATTCAAGATTGTTTTGGTTTGTTTCAGTATTCATTCTTGATTAGATATGACCTGATAATAAGTGCGTGTGCATTGTGTTTGGTCAAATAAGGTCATTACAGAGATAGCTTATCAGGAAGTGATCATATATATGACAATGTTGAATACAGAATTTTAAATGAATAAATTGATAGCATATATAAAAATTCGAATAACACTTAGTAATATTTTTAATTAAGTGAGGTATCTTTCAGTCAAATCTAGGTCATCGGTAAGGCTTTCAATTGCTATCTTGTTAATTGATGTGTCTCTATCAATTTGATTAGATTGATGGTGTCGTTTTCAGTTTACAGGCATTTGAGTCCAATGGCACCTATTCCAATGTTCTCTTTCTCATATAAAGTTTGGTATTCTTTTCAATGTATTTCAGCTCGCTGGTATCGAGATAAATGATGCCCAGCTTAGTCATATCTTTTTCAATAATATTAGGTTAACTTAACTACTGTCGAGTTTAAAATATGACACCGGATACGATATGAATATTTATGAGAGAGTTGAAAAAGTGTAACTTGCCTCTTTTATTTAAAACATAATTCACAAAGATTTGTCTTGCAAAAGCCTAATAAGAAAAACTGTCTCCTTTATTTGGAGCATACTTGTCTTGTAATAGGTAAGTAGTTAAAAAAACAAAGACTGACACTTTTAAAAAAGATAAAGTTGTCACTAAATGCCATTCTTCAGCTATTTTGTAATTGTTTCACACTACCCAAGTCACCGTAAAATTTAAATTGATCCCCCTTATCTATATTTGATATATCAAATGACATTATTTACGGTTTGCACTTTTTGGCATATAATGCACAAAATGACATATCACTTTAAGCATGATTGCATGAAAGACAGAAATCTTAATTGAATTACAAATACTTATAATGCACAATACGAATATTTGAAAGACTGATTTTTATCTAAGTGTTATCAAGCAAGACAATATAGATATTTTATTACCATAATAGAGTTAATTAAGACCTTAAAAGTGTCTAAATCTGCATTATTAACGGTACTTAAGGAAATAATTGCCAACAAAATTGTATATAATTATTTTTTTTGGACGTTTTGTATTTCAATTTTCAACTTTCCCACGTAACGGACCACATATTTTTTAATTTAGATAGAATTATGATATGTTTTTAACTAATTATACGTTATTGTCGCTGTTTTTAAATAACTTTATCTGAACAGAATATTCGACGTGCGTACAACTGTTAGTTTATAAGATAATTAAAAATTCTTAAATTACAAGGGACACACGATTACGTACGTTATTCAGATTTTATCTCATGATTTAGACTTTTTCTTAATAATAATATGTAGGTGCAAAGCATGAACTAATGATATGTCTGACTGAGAAAGAGATGTTCGATAATATCAAACCAGAATTGAAAAAGTGATTACTCATATGATGATAGGTGAAAGAGTTAAATCTGAATAAGACAGAAGAAATAAATGGCTAAACAGAGACGGCATAAAATGGTATTGCACAAAATGTTATGTGGAACAAACCATGTATGAGTATCTTTTAAACATATTGATGACATTTTTATCTCCAGTTTAGAGTAGGTTATTTTGTGTAATAAAATATGAATATTAATATCAATTAGAACAGGAAACGCTCTATAAGACCAACGTGACTGAATATTTTTAAAACATAATCAGATATTTATGAATTTTCCCTCCATTTTTATTGAAGGTTATTTTGTGTTATAAATCATGAACATTTTAATTGTACTATAAAGGTCAAGGGCGAGGAATGTTTAAAAGGTAATAAATACACTTGCACGGATTCCCCACAGTCTTATGTGTTATAGACTGGTCCAGTATTTAAAAAATATTTCAGTTATATCTAATTAAATAATCCACCGGAAGCACCGAACGCGCGCAAAAAAAAGAAGAAAAATAGCAGACTCTGTTTTATTGAATATGTTCATGGGAGTTCATGAGTATTTGCAAGATTCCTTAAGTCTCCTGGTATAGCTTAGACGGTATTTTATTAAAACTGTTCAGAAATAATCATGTTAATTTAAAATAAAATTTGAACTTAAAAGTGTATACTCAAGTTGAGATGTTATTGTGAATATAAGTCCAAGTATACAGCTCTGTTCAATACCAATACAAGGATATAAATATCAAAATAATAAGTCTTAAGCCACTGTTAGAACCATGGTAGCGGAGAGAGTTGATGCATTTGAAGAAATTCAAGCTAGCCGTGTTGACACTACTTCTGTATATATTCATTGTACTCATGTTTAGTTTATGTATTCATTATGCGTATTGTGTTGGTCTGTAAATGTCCATTGATTGTTTACGTCCCCATTAAGGCATATCGTTTCTTATTGTTGACGTTGCATGCCATTCTAAACTGCCTATGCCTGTACAGCAGACGAAACAAAAAGAATATTATGAAATAAACATACCTACAGATGTAACCAAGTGTCCTATAACCATCTGCAGTGTATGCAGCTTTTTCTTAATACCCTCAAATGATATGCTGTTGATATACTTGCAAACAGAACATTGGTTTTGGCGTCCATCACTGGATCAGTTATGTGCTAATATCATATTGCCAAAACAAATTCTGGTAGTGATTTGTCCTTGTTGAAATGCTAATGTGGATTACTTAGTAAATATGATTTCAGTGAATAGTTTGTCAAATAGTCATCTGAATGTGTTAATTGTCATCCAATGTAAAACTGCAGTCACTATTAAAAATACGTAAAGCCAAAATGCAATAAATCCACTCAGTTAAACACGAGTTTTCTGTTTTTATCGACATTATTGGATTTGTTTCAAATATGTTACAATCACCCTGGTATCAAAATAATAAGTCGGAAGTTGTTTTAACGACGTCGTGTTAAAAAAAAGTTCAAAGAATACCTGCATGACACCTTTAACATATCTTCCGGTTGAAAAAAGGTTTGACCCATGCAGCACATGGACGTAGTCGATTATGATGTCGTGTATCTGTGGTGTTGCATTGTAATTTATCTTTAGGATCAGTTAGCCTAAGCGGAACAATCTACATATAAAGTCGTTTTTGCGGTATAATGTTTATGATGAAGGGTTAATTAATTTCCATATTTAGATAACATGTTTAATACCGCAATAACGTTTCATAAAAACTCACTTCTGTATCCCCATTAAGCCATCGACTTATACAGATGTCGTTACTTTTCACTGCATATGTGACTGAGCACCTTCATTTTATGTCATACTTTTACACAAATAATTTATTCCATACCTTGTGTTAGTCACAATCTCAATTATATGCAGTAGTATCTTTGATAATAAAATGTACGTTTTATGTCGATCCAAAAATCAAATAAGTTAGTTTCATATAAAAAAGTTGCATATTGTTCTGGTGCATGCCGCTGAACCCGATATAACAGACCATGTACTGATATTCTTTCACAATTGAGTGCACGGAACCATGCACTAATATTATTATGTTTTTAAAATCATATCAAAAGCACGCATTTCGAAATTTTTAAAACGAAGCGAAGACGAAGATAAAGGTCAGGGTCATCTAATAGAGAACCTAGAATAAAAAATTCTATACATTTTATTTACTTGATGTAACGGATATTTAAATGTTTTACAACATAAGTTGCGGCTTGTGGATGCCTTCTATTTATTGACAAGTTCACCAATTATCGTCAAACGACGTAATTTCTTATTTCGCCGGTAGTGTCCGTATACGTTTGTTCTCGTCGTAAAAAGCAATGTTAGTTTCGAATACTCGTATAACATTGATGACGTCATTAAACATCGATGATGACGTTATCTTAAATAACATTTTTATGAGTGGTTCGTGTGTAATTATTATTAAATCTATTAATGATATATTGTTTTTCAATATATGAATTGTGTTTTTAAGCTATATATTTTAAATGGCACTCCTGTTGAACATATATAGATATATATTATTTTCTGAGAGATATAATAATATAAAAAGAGAAAACAGATTATTCAATTAGTCATCCCAAAATGCCATATAACATGGATACTACTTTTACTCATTCTCCCCAATATAATTTATCTTAAGATCGTTATATTTTCACAAGCCATCATGGCCCACAGTTCAATACAATATCATTTTGAAAACTAGAAAATGTTTAACTGTAGTTTTAATAATAAGACAACTAGCATCCGAACAAGTATGTAATTAATAATAGATAATAAAAAGAAAAAAAGAAAAGCAAAAAATTGTCTTATTAACTTTTGAAATTGAGAAACTCTGTAGAGAATCTCGGATTAAACGTTTTTTTCAAATGTTATTAGTTGCGATTTGTACGGTATTTTATTTTGACATCTTAAGATAGTTATATATTCTTTTGTTTTAGCAATATTCAATTAAAACATTAAATATAACTGGAGGCAGATGGGTATTGGCATTGTATATATGATTTGAGTTTGACTTTCAATTTGAATCTAAATGATTTTGATCAGTTTTATATAGGTATCATATATATAATTTAATTTAATTTTTGTCCGAATTTTGTAATGAAGAAAGGTATCGATGTTTACAATAAATATTGCATAACTAAAACAATTACATATCGCCATTATTTTTCTCTTTTCAGATTCTCTTTTATACATGATATCAAACAATTAACAGGAGTGTTTTTTTAATCTCTAACCCGCATTTAAAGAGTAAAATATAATTCTTTTTTTTCTCTCGAGGATGTCCATTATAAATCACTTCAAACTTTGTATCATCGACATTTGTATAATTGCTGCGTAAATAACTATAACAGAGCAAATTGGAATTTTAAAAGCATTCTTTCGAATGTGACTTGGAACCGGAAGTGAAAAGGAAATAGTCTCGTGCTCAAAGTTAATAATGCATTTTCAATTAATACCGAAACTTGTACATACTAGTAAATAATGAGTTTTATTATTAGACATTTAAATTGTTCTCATTAATTTTATAGAATGGAAACATCACCGAGAGGTAACGTAAACATGACTAGAGGTAAAAGTAAGTATTCTTTTTCATAAAAAAAGGTTACATGGCGGCCAATTATTCAGTTTTAAAATAAAGTACAACACATAATTTCGAATTGGTATTGACTGTTTAATTACAGCAATTAAGTGATTATGTGTATTATTTGACTTGCCATTGAAATGTAGAGTTTACGTCATCAAGTTAAGAAAGTATTTCCATCCCCCCAAAAAAAAACAAACAAAAAAACTAACCAACTTGATCTACCATATATGTGCTTTATTATGTTCATTCTCTTGATTTTTGTTGATGACACAAATATTAATAATTTTTATGAAATTTACTTAACATCTTTTATTACAGAGATCCATTTAGAGTAAAAAACATACCTGTCATGTAATGAAATATTTATTAATTTATATATGTATATATATGTATATGATGACGAGAAACTGTATATAGTTTAAGTCAATAAAATGTCTTATGTCTTATGTCTTATGTCTATGTCTTATATCTTGCTTTTATTAGTTTTATTATTTATTAATTAGTTCATACATTTAAAAAGATGGCAAAACTTATATATACAAGGTCCTGTCGGACATTATAAATGTCCACGAAGGTGAGTTTATTTTAATCACATAACATATAGAAATTGAACATTGACTCTATCTTTATGTATATGTTAGAAGTTATATGGAATTTTTTAACTACAAACCGGCTTAAATGTTGATCTACTGTGATTTAATTGGCTGAGGAAGAAGTTCAACCTCTTTTGACAGTCATGACATTCTATGTAAAATGGAAATATTCTATTTTGAAAATTCTGACAACATCGTAAAGAAGCTAAAGACAAAGCGTGTTCTCCACGATAATATATTACCTACCGTCAGTCTCATCACTTGACGTCTGCAAATTATGTCATTTGCGATAATTGATTGAGGTTATGAAGTCAATGAGTAACTCGGCAATTTACACTGAGAGCCGAGTTGTACGGACATCACTGAACATATTACTCGGTACTACGCCTGCGTAGTACGCTCCTGCACCGGTAGGTTAAGTAATAAAAGAGAATGCATTGCTTTCTTCCTAGTTTGCTTTAGATGTGCATATGTATGACAACAGTTGCTACTGGTAATATTTTTAAAAAAATAAACAGTAATTTATTTTTTCAATGAAAATGAAAATGAAATAAGACAGATATTTAACCATCCACTACTTATTCTTCTGTTAATTGAAATTGCCTTTTATTGGTGGACGGGAGTCAAGGATGACAAATTCTACTTCCTGAAACTTTTACGTCTTGCCATACCCTTAATTATAGTTTATTTGCTGCTCAGGTTTCCGCAAAGTCATTGTAAATGATCACTTGTTACCAGATATGTTTGTGTTTAACATGGCTGGATGTAGTGCATTGCGCCATGCTCCATTAACCTCTGCCAATATATCAAATTGTGTAAGATTCTTGCAATATTAAATATGCACATTGTTCCCTGATACATCAGACATAATTAAGTTTCATTTTAACATATTCCATTCAAATTGAATCTACAATTTTATATATAACATCCGCACAAAATGATCCAATGCATAAACCTACTTTTTATATTTAGGCCAATGTGAAAGTATTAATACTGACATGGTATGAACAGATCAATGTAAAACTGCCATGTCATGATTTTGACAATTGTGCGACAAGGTTTAATATTGCAATAATCTTGCAACAGTTGAGACGTTCACAGAGGTTGGTGGAGAGTGGTGCATGGCAACCTGGGGAAAATGTTACTGTATTACTACTTTAATTTATCATTTCCTCGTTTGTGACAACCAGTAGAATACCAAGGTCGACTAAGTTGAAAGCACCCGAGATAGACTAGCAGTGTATTTGTCAATGTAATTCCCAAGGCATTACCCTCTTGTGTCATTTCATATGCATTGTCCTTGTTATAATGTTTAAAAGCAGTGTATGTGTAGATGCTGTTGTACTGGTTTTGTCTTTTGAATACTGCGTCTACATATTTGTACCTATTTTGAAAGCATTCTCCTTTTGTAGATAGAAAAGTAAACAAGACATAGATTAATAATAAAGCCTTTGTCTTCACTTTTTTATTATTTCGTCAACTTGAGGTTCTTGTGAAATAACAGATACATGTTTATTTCACAGCTCAATCAAATAAAAATAAAAGCGTACATTCACGGATATACAGGAATGTGTAAGTGTACATTGTTTATCACGGTATCACCTCTCTCTTTGTTCGTCATCAATTGTCTAGTTTGACCTTTCTAACCAGCTATTCCATGTTTAATGTACGGGTGCTGCTATGTGATATGCTGTGTCCTCTAACTGATACCACGTGTCTCTGTAAATGCAAAAGAAATTCGTGTTGTTTATTGTACATATATTGTTGAATAAACTACTATTGCATAATCCAAATGTTAACGAGCAACCCCAATACATTCGAAATGTACTCGAATAACCATAGTTCAAAGTTTGTGAATATAAGTGCATTTTGAGTGCATTTGGGTTGCTTAATATTTAAGTTTTTATTTTTTTAAATGCAAATCATAATATTTTTGTTTTACAATTGTCGTTCAGGGAATTTCTCAGACATGCACAAATAGCTACAGATTTGACGAAAATAGAGAAATATATAGGGGTGATGTGGAGAGAGGGAGGGAATGTGGAGCAGAAAGAAAGTCTCCAATGTTTGTAACTTGTGCCACTTGCAGTAGACATTTATAATATAATATCCTCAGGGTTCCGTAATTTGAAGATCGAGTCATGAGAATGCTCACACCAAACAGATGACAATCTTTGAACAATACATGACTTTGAATATTAATATAAAACAATGATGAATGTTTCTATCGAACATTAAACATCTTTATACAGCATATGGCTGTTTTGATACTAAAATTCAATGGGATGAAGTGGTTAACGTAGTTGTCTCCCTTGATAGGTTGATAATAAATTGAGAGTAACTATGACAATAGTGTTCTAAGATCTGCTTGTGTGAAAAAAGTGACAGTGATATACTACGTGTGGCAGAACGCATCCTTTTAATGATAACTCTTATACGGCTTGACGATAATCAATGTGTTTTAACCGTTAAAATATACACGTTAATGCTAAAGCAGACATTGGAGGAGTGGACATTTTTATCATAAAAAAACTGACATTTGAAATAAATATAACTATTACTATTAGTGTCAAAATGATGGGTAATTGCATTTCTGTGATGATTTTAATAGTACTTGTGGATAAATGAATGTTTTTTATTTGAAGGATTGCGTTTCACAAAAAAACTTACGATTAAAAAAGGTCTTAAAAGTAGAGTAATTCTTGTTCATAATATTTTAAATATTAATCCAGATTAATCCAACCTCAGATTGAATATTTTAAAAAAACGGTATGTTTTCTTAAAATACAATCTTAAATTCATATGGATAACCATGACAAATATAGTGAAAGTTTCTTACTAAACGTTTACGACAGATTTCTATCGTAAGTATTTTGGTGAAATTAATTCTATCATATCGATATTGATTATAAATTTTTTTTAAAATGTTTTTTTTTATCGGTCGGTTTCTTAGTAAATAGAAATATATATATTATTAATGGTCTTTACTATACCAACAATGGTTTTACTTCTACTTTCAGATTTTTTTTATTATAGTAACCTCTGATCTACCCTCAAGGTCTGTTAGTAGCTACTTATTTAATTTATTTAGCTTACATCGAATATTTGTAGATCGTAAACACAACTTCCAGAATTTCGTATTTGAACAAGAGCGTGGTGCATTATGTTATGACAAGTTTGATTTCAACTCTATTTTTGGATGTTTCCGTTACATGAATCTCTGATCATTTTAACCAGTCAGTTTCAGGTGTGGTAGCACCTACTTGTTGACCTCATCACCCTTTGCTTGCATAGGATATTACGCACAATTTCAATAACTTTATTTCAGAAAAGAAGTACAGTACATAATGTTTGTGACAAGACTGATGTGGCGAAATATCTATATATGTTTAAGTAATCAAAGTTCTTCAAATGATTTTGCTAGTTAATATAACTGAATGGGAATTTAGAAGGCAAGATGATACTAACATTGTTAAAAATGAATGGTGTAATAACGTGAAACAAAGCATGAGACAAAGTTTGTACGAGTTTGTAGCTCCGGTTATAGTAACAAAAGTTTAGACAATGTATGCCTTGTGTGTAATGCTGAAAACCAGTGCTTTAAATGTACCAACGCACAATATTATTTGAGTAGTAGTGAACCTGGAATGGATCAACTTTTCGCCTTTTTAGACATGACTTTAAAACCGATCTATATTGCAATATGGTTTTACCAATGTGACGTTGAACAGCATACAGTAAATTAATATATTAGAAAGCAACTCAATACGCATTGAAACTGGTGAGAACATCTTAAAGAAGATGATCGTAACTGGATGTTTTGTAATGTTATGAAAGACGAGAGTCGTGTTATTTTAGAATGTACCAAGTTTGAGGACTTCAGACAAGGTTTTATTTGAAAAAGCCACTGCTTACTATGATAATATTTCAACAATGCAAAAACCTGATGAACTAGTCACTGTGTTGACTCATCCGGCTTAGATTTGAGTATGTGCCATAACTCGTTTTAATATATTACTTCGACATACTTTTGTATCTTTGTAAATTATGCTTTCCTTATCGTAAGTGACTGCTATAATTTTGTTCATCTATGACAATATTGCTTATCAGTTCTCTTCAGAAGAGAGACAGTGTATACGCTAGAAATAGCTTTCTTCTCGGTCGTCATGTATCGCTGTGTAATGAATATATGTATTGATAACATATAGATATTTGTAAACCAATCAGTTCTCCATTTGTCTAATTAAGGAGATAATCATTAGTTTCAGATATCTTTTAAACATACACTATGGTGCTCTTCCTTCTTATTTAGTTGTTTTAGTTTAAGCTTAATTTATTTTTGTTTTTAATTAAAAGGATTAGCAGTATATAACTTTGTTAAAAGTGTTTCTTATATTTTTTTTAGAATGACTTTGTACACGTTTAAACAGTCATGTATATGTTTTTATTATATGACTTGTACCTAAATGAGACGAAAATAAAAAAATATATTTATCATCTTCGACAAAAATCACCCATTGTCATCCAAACATGTACGAAGGCATCAACAGTCTTGTCACCTAAAGACATAATTTGACAGATTATGACGAATATTAAACATTTTTGTAAAACAATAACAAACCACAATTACACAGTTTTAGTTTCTCCGATGCAAGACGTGTCCTGCCATCACAAAGGGCAGGTAGTTGGTCAGCGAGACATATACAGTTTAAATTGTGATATCACAGGAATGCAAAAAAAACCCCCATATGAATCATATGTCCTGCTTGAAATATAAACATAAACATATTTCTGCTGGAAATATAAACTCAAGTTCAAAGTCATGGAGAAGAACTTGATAATATTCTATCTTCCTATCTAATCCATGATTGAATTTATATTGATTTCTCTGGATCCAGTTGAGGCTCATGTATATTGTAGCTTAGACTTTGTATTACACATTTGAAAAAAAAAATCTATGAACCACTTTCAAAATAAAAATTATATCAACCGAATAACGCAGTACTTTTTTTTGCGTAAGAATCATGTTACCGTGGCTCAAAAAATTTAATTGAATACATAATTATGTTTAAACAAAATGACCAGCACAAACACAGTCAATGCATAAAATCACAATTACTACTACTGTTAATTACATGGAATCTAACTTAAGTTGTCATTTGGTATATAAAATGTATGACATCAGTGAACTACAATGAAATGATACAGAGAGTAATTGTTGGTTTAAATGTGATATCATGTGCGTTCCATCAAGATAACGCCGAAGTTGTACGTACTGTCATGCATGACCATGCCAATTTCAGTGTTCAGGAGTGAAATTTAATTGACATTTTCACACAAATCAACATTTTTATTGTCTCATGTGTATAATTAAAAATAGTGAACATACAATTAGCAATGTCATTATTTTGCAACATTAAAATCACCAAAAATAATTCACTTATAATTCTCTCTATGTGCAATAATGAAATAATATTTATTTGTCAATATTAGTAATAATACTACTAATCGATTTGATGTTTTCTTGCGTGCAAGGGGACAAATGTTGGCGGCATATAGTGGCCTAACAAATGACGTTAATTAGCCGGGCGATTTTCTCTAATTCTCGCCTTCTGCTTTAATTCATATCGGCGATTAATCGCAGCAGCTTGCATGGATTTGTTAGGATTTGTTAGGATTTGTATAATTTGCTATTTATTTTTATAATGAGCTTATGAAACATATTCAGTCAAGCATCTTGAAGAGAGCTGTTGCTAATTCAGAGCCTTTGATTTTAATATACAGAAACGTAATTATCGGGAGACGTCTTTGCTATACAGAGAAAATGGGAATGTCTTAGTAAATTACACGTATTAATGCAGTTTTGACATTAAGATATGGTGATAGTTTTTATTGACTGCTGGCTAATAAGTTTTTTGTATTATATCCAGTGCACACGAATGTGTAGGGGTGAAGTTTCCTTTTTATAAATTATTTTACAATTTGCGATTATAAGTATAGAGGCATACGTATACTGAGCTGTTTTTTTCGTAAATTGTTTACTGCAGTATATACTTAGAGTCACTGCTTTGTGAAGAACAAGCTGGATTCAGACAAAACAGTTGATCACATAATTTAACTTAGTAATGATTTCTGATTTCTACCTTTCAAAGAGATGAATCTTTTCTGATCATTTATAGCTTATAGACATGCCTTAGATTCTGTTGAAAGAGTATAGCTTTGTGGGAGGAATTATTGTTTCACAATAGCGAAGGCAAATATATTAAAAAATATAGGCATGTACTTAACGGCTGAGTATTGTGCTAAAGCCAACACTTATTCATTAGGTTATTTTTTTTTTCAATAGCCAAGTTGGGATTAGACATGGTGAAACTTTCAATTTTACTTCCGTTGTTTTTTAATAATCACACTCAATGTATGTCTCAAAATTATAATGATGTACATTCCTTGTCTGGCGGTTTTACAGATATTTTAAGTGATGATGATGCAAAGGTGTTTCTCAAGGTATTTATACTGCTTTATGCCGACGATACTGTTATATTGGCAGAAAGTGCACATGAGTTTAAAACCGTCTTAATGCCATGTCTAACTATCGCAACATAAATATCACTACTACCAAAACTAAAGATGTTGTATTTAATAGAATTAAGTTCCTTAATTTTGTTTTAGACTTTCAAACAGCGGCGCCCTTTGCAGTCCCTCTTTACCGTCACGTGACCTCAGCTAGGGGTTCTGGGAATTTCTCTGACCTTTGGCAGTTTATAGTTTACGCGCTTGCGCTCCACTTTGAAATGTACGGTTAAAAAATGTTTCCCATTCTGACCCTCCTCTTTTCATTTTTGAAAGTGTACGTCTTTAAGTTAGACGGTACTTTGGATTGGCGATACTTTGCTTTGACGATACTTTGTATTGATCTTCACATGTATATTATTGTCATGTATATTATTGTCATGTTGGGTTATGTAATACAAACTTGCCTAATGATCATATGTCAGTATGCTTCATGCTTTGGTTATGCAATATTATTTACTTAATAAGTATACTTATGTTTGCACATCATTGTTAATGATATAACTTGCATGTTTGGTGCGCTGCGCTTATTAGTTGGAGCTGTAGTAAGTTTTCAATAATAAAGCTCTCGGTTACCCCCTTATGCTTTGTTGTTTGTTTGTTTAACAGGTAATACACGGACTTGACAAATAAACCAGACTATTACCTCAATAAATCATAACCTGCGGAAGACTTTGCATAATTTGGTTTTATATTTTATCTATAATAGCAGCTTTTCTCAATTCAAAGCTGGGAAAACTATGTTTTCATGTGTAACTAAGACTCGGAAATTACTACTGCCTATCGATCTTCAGGTACATTTACTTGACACTATGGTTGCACCAATCCTTATTTACGCATCTGAAGTGAGGGGTTTTGGAATCGAGATTGTATGATCAATATATACAAAACTTGAATAGTACATTGCAAGAGTCTGCTAAATCCTTAATTATCATCTTTTTTAAAACTAAGTGTCGATTTGAAGAATATTTATATATATTGCCTACTGGTATAACTATTAATATATTAAAGTTTAGATTAATTAATAGAAAAAGGACGCCACTTTTATATAGGGTGATGATTTCACTTTCTTTTCCCAAATAATTTTCCAGTGAACGAAAGTTATGGTTATAGTAACGTGCAGACGCCTTGAAATTCAATTCTTTAATGAATAGCGAAGATAAATCCATTTTGGTCAAATTAGCTACATTTTGTAAACTGTAAAATAATATTTGAATCAATCTCCTTTGAAATCTCAATGCCGAATTCTCAACAGCAGTAATTCCAATAAATTAGTATTATATATCGTAAATATTTTGCTGCCCGTTTGGGATAGAGTGGCTGTCTTGTGGTATCACTATTTATTATTTTGGATAGCGCTTATTGGTATTTTCGGTTGTTCGACAATAAATGGTGTCATCACACTCTGTTTTGCCATAAATTGACTCGACTACCAAAATGCCCTAAACGAATAGCAGTTGTGACATATTTTGTCATTTGTTTTTTGATAAAAATAATCAAAATTTTCACATTGTGTATTTTTATACCACGTGCTCCTATAGTCTTGATTAATTATAAACTTGTAAACTGATGAAATAAATGGTCACTTTACAAACTTGTTTTGAGTAATGCGAGAAATAGAGTATGTATCCTTTTCCGACATTACAGTCTAACCTGTCTTAAGCAGCCAGTCAATTGAAGGAACAAAAGTGGCATTTTAAGACAGGCTGTTGCTTAATACAGGTTAGTTTATGAAAACATACAATTGGGAAATAGAAAATATAATTGCTTAAGACAGATGGCTGCTTACATGTAATAGAGGTGACAACTTGCACAGGTTTTACTGTATATATATTTATACTCTGCCGTGCATTATATCATTAACGCTTTTAATCATTTCATCAATATATAAGCACGACATTATTGGCTCAGAAAGTAGGACACCAACTAAGTAAAAAGTATAAAAGACGGCCACAAACAATAGACTTTGATGTAAATTAAGTATACAGACGCGGGTGTTCATGTCAACCGTTAATATAATTCTGGAGATTTGTATAATAACTTTATACGGCTTTTTATGACAGACATAACGCGTAACAACAAATATGTAAATATTGCATAGACGGATCCAGGTCTTTCAATCAGTAGATAGGTGAGACGTTCCCTTACACCAGAGGCTGTCACTCTGCAATTTAAAGCACCAGCAGCTCCGCCAGGGACTTTGCAAATCTCAGAGATGGTCCCAAATTCGAAGTTGGACGATCAACGTTTATTTTTATTACCATTTTCACTAGAATAGTACATTTTTAAAAATCCATGAAACCCCAAAACGGGTCGTGGCCACTTGTCTCTCCCCATCTAAACCCGCCAGTGTGTGGCATATCTGGAAGGTCTTAGCAAAATCGTCTTACAACTTTTCCCGTACATTTAACTGAGATGTAAATGCGCTTTCAGTATGCGCCGAATGAAGCAGATTGTATTATCTAATCGTATGGAAAAGGCTCATGCGCTAACGAGCAGCCAAATTACCAAGCTTATTGATTACTGCTTGGAAACTGTATAACTCAATCGGAACAATGCTCGGCTATTTCCGCCTACGTTCAAAATAGAAACGTGGTATAGGACTCACACCACTATTATCTCCCTTGATTACTCCGGACCTACAGATGTAGGAGGTAGAACTAAAACTTTAGTTCTATTTTTCTTCTTTTTACAGGGCTTTAAACTGCAATGGTGTGTTTTTTGCTAGCGTGAGTTAAATTGTCAGTATTTTAGAAATCACCACTGAATATGTGATGCTGATACCAGCTTTTTGGACAATTCTGTGTCATTTCAGAATTGTTGGTTCGAACCGTATCTAGGGCGAATAGTTGACATATTATTACTCTGGAAATTGAAAGGTCTCACAAAAGCATTGAATTTAAAAAAAAAAAACCTGTTCAAGGAATGCTTTTTTCCTTTATTATTGAATATCTTGAACCAGTGAAGAATTTGAGCCCAGACACATGTTGCAGAATTTGATTTTTCACCCTGTTTTGTTACAATGGAGCCCTATGGGAAATGTAATAGTGGTGTGAGACGTATAGGAACGTCTATTTCAAACGTAGACGGAAACAGCCTAGCAATAATCAAGAGACGTTTTGACCAGTCATTCGGAACACCTCGCCGAATTTCTGTCAGCGACCTGGAGGTTTTCTCGGAACTGTTTCCGGTACCGTTTGCATTTGTACTGCATCTTTGATAATTAACCGTTTCATCTCAATTATTTGATAAGCGTACCTTGGTCTCAGTAGAACGTAACATTGACATAAAGGTTTATAACCTTATTAATACGACAACAACGGGCACCAATCGCCGATAGTGTAATGGTAAACCTGGCGGCTTGTCTTGCAGGAGATTCGGGTTCGAATTTCTTCTCAACGACACCTGTTTCTCTGTGCCTCTATGAATCGTCTCTAATCAATTTAATTTAAAGAAAACCGTGATTTGTCCATTTATATATTTATGGCTTTGAACATATCTAGCGACGGTTCTGCGTTGTTCTTATTACTTCATGTCAATGTAACAAATAGATCTGCTTATGTCATACATCTCTCTATTGTTATAGATATTCGATGTGATGATGTATGACAAGCGCAGACTTATAAACTATGAGAATGAGACACAAAATAGTCCCTTCTGCGTAATGCGCCAAAGAAATTGAACTAATTCCATTTTGGTTTCGCGGTATCCTAATGCCGATGGTTGACGGAATTTGCCGAGTAGGTACATATCGGTCTACAAGTATTAAACATCGGTGGAAAAGCCGAGCGTTGTTCAAATTGTTCTGCAACTTTTCATCCGTGCTCGTTTAGTATTGAATTTATTAAACAGGTTAGTTAAAATATAATGTGCAAGGCTTTGCTGTGTATAACACCACTTTAGGGAAGCTTGTTCAATTTACATAAAAAAATCCAAAGCACTATCAATAAAATGATATTAACAATGATTTAAATGTAAACCAGGACAGATTTTTTTTATTCATTGAAGATTAGTTAAAAAATGTAAAACAAAGAATTCTACTTCAATATACCAGCAACCTCCTAGCATTAGTTCTCTATATATTGTGTATAAACATATAAGTTGGTCAGGTGAGATATCGGGTGCAAGAAACATGTTCCTTTTTATATTTCAGTAACGTTCCTGAGCAGTAATTAATGCACTATTAATAAAATGATAAGTACAACGGTTCAAGTGTAAAATCATTGAAAATTGGTTAAACAACAATTTTAAGGTAAACTATCTACAAATTGTAAAACATAAAAAATATACTACAATATATCATCAGTCTTAAATAGTCGTAATTTTAAGAAATAACGAGAGAAGTTAAAGTTCTAATAACCTGTACACCTATATCTATAAAACATACGAAGAAACGCGATCTATTTCATTCGCATTTCAGCCGGGTGGTTTTACCTATAATTCTTCAACCCTCATATAAAAGTTATACAAAATATTCGTATGAAAAGTTCTGTTTCAATATTATATGAAGTGCATAATTATGAAGCAACAAACATGATAAGCATAAAAATCATAGAACGGTACCAACATGAGAAAAGTCATAATCATACACTGTTTTCTTCTCATATTGAAACCATACAGAACGTTTCACACTGATGAAAACCGAACGTAGTATAAGTGCATAATGTTGAAACTGCAAACCACAAACTGTTCAGTCAAGTACTGTACAGTCAAGTGTGTCTTAAGCAGCCAGTCAAGGGAGGAACAAAAGTGGCCTTTTTAGACAGGTGGTTACTTTATACAGGTTAATATGCTTTGAAAGTATTTAAATGGGAACTAGCAAATGCGACTGTTTCCGACAGGTGGCTGCTTAATACAGGTGACGGCTTACACAGATTTTACTGTATATCTCATCCGGCGTTGTTTCAGCTTTTAACGAGTAACCTATCAAAGCTTAATAAAACACAGCAAGAAAAATACGCACTCGATGTTCATTCACGAGCAATCGAAGTGGACAATAAACGCTGCAATGAAGCTATTCAAGAAACAATGAAAAATCGCTTAAATCAACCACTGTGAAATCTTTCTGCTATTAACATTAAATGTTTGGTGTATTTTATTGTTAAGTGTCAAGTCATTTAATTCCTGCCTTTGAGATATTGGAGTTTTATATTTATCAAATTAAACAGACACACGGTCTTAATTGCCTCAATTTTAGTTTAACTACGTTCAACCACTTAAGGTGCTGTATTTCGAAGACTTTGCATCACGTGAGCTTGCCATCTTTGAAATAGACACGCGAGTGGCATTTCCTATCGCGTATTTATACACCCTAAATTTTACCGTACATCCGGCAAATAACACTGTGTAGTCATGCGCGATGAAAAAGGACCGAAATCACAACTCATATTAGCATAACTAGGCGTTTGAATTGCTCCTAACGTTGCAATATGTGTCAATAATGTTTGAAATACGACGTTGATAACTTTTATCATGAAATGGTAGCTTTGTATCCTTATGATGTATTGTTATTTCACTTTATATCAAAATGATCTTTGGCGACATAACATTAATTTGAACAATATCAATTTGCCCTTCTGTCAAATGAGCGCAAATGTAGCAAAACGCCATTACTCAGTTACGACCCGGTGTCGGGGTAAGATGTCAATTTCCGGCAGAGTCGTAAATTATCTCCCGCCTTTTTGCGTCTTTTGAACCGGCTAATTTTTATAGGACTGTTGAATCACAGTGCAGTTTGAAATAAATGGTCATCTATTTCCATTTGGAGAAATTGGCTGGTTAATTGAATGCGAAAAAGCACAATCACGATTTCATATTAGCTGTTTTTCAAAATGGGTCGTCTGTAAAATAAGACAATAACTTAATAATTAACCTTTCGACATTCAATTATTGGCCGCACCGCACTTCTGCAGAGGGAAGATATCTGGTGTCAATTGTTTCTCTCTTCTGAAAGTCAATTCTGTATTCATGAGAGCGAAATAAATACGAATATTTTGCTGCGATTAAAGAGGAATGTGACACTGTTGATATATTAAATACAAATTTAAAACGTCTTTGATAGTAGATTCAACACGCATGTTTTTATGATACCTTAGTAATTTAGTTGTTTAGTTTCGTATATGTTTATCCTATTAAAGCCATACTAGTTTCAGCAATAAGCCAAATTCCTATTTTTAACAAGTATTCATTATTGGATGCTCTTCTCATTAAATGAATGCGACTCATGAATATAATTTATAATATTTATTTTACTTTTACTTAGAGCTTTACGAATCGTTCTAAATCCGCTTCCTGGGTAGTAGAACCGATACTGAACGTAAATGGGTCGAGTCTAGGATCGAACAAGTTACAGTACTACTACTTCTACTGCTGCTGCCGCTACTACTACTATTACTACTACTTCTACTGCTGCTGCTACTACTACTACTACTACTACTTCTACTACTACTACTACTACTACTACTCCTTCTACTACTACTTCTACTACTATTACTACTACTACTACCACTACTACTACTACTACTACTACTATGATTACTTCTACTACTACTACTACTTCTACTACTACTACTACTACTACTTCTACTACTACTACTACTACTACTACTACTACTACTACTACTACTACTACTACTACTACTACTACTACTACTACTACTACTACTACTACTGCTGCTGCCGCTGCTACTACTTCTACTACTACTACTACTACTACTACTAATGCTATTATTACTACTACAACTACCACCACTTATACTTCTTCTACTACTACTACTATTACTACTGCTGCGGCTACAATGACTACTACCTCTACTACTAGTAGTACTACTACTTCTACTACTACTTATGCTGCTGTTGCTACTACTACTACTACTTCTACTACTACTACTACTACTATTGCTGCTGCAGCTGCTGCTGCTGCTACTTCTTCTACTACTACTACTGCTACTTCTACTACTACTACTACTGCTACTACTACTACTACTGCTACTAGAACTACTGCTGCTACTACTACTGCTATTGCTACTAGAACTACTGTTGCTACTACTACTGCTACTGCTACTGCTTCTGCTACCGCTACTACTACTACTACTACTACTACTACTACTACTACTACTACTACTACCACTACTACTACTACTACTACTACTACTACTTCTACTACTACTAATACTACTAAAACTACTGCTGCTACTGCTACTGCTACTGCTACTGCTACTGCTACTACTACTACTACTACTACTACTACTACTACTACTGATATTGCTACTACAACATTTTAAGTATTATGGCGCATTTTTGATTACATGGATACATTCTGCTGATATGTCACCACTGAGGTCGTCGGTTCGAGTTGGACTCTGTCCAAAAATTGATTTAAGAAAGTTTATAGTTACAAAATACTAGGATTCATTGCGAGGTCTTCCTATACTATTTGCTCAAAATAACCTGCAACGTGCTGAAACAGGCGTTAACATCCATTAAACAAAAACATAATGAAATCATAATAAAAATTTCAATTTTAAAGTAATTAACAGTTTATTGCATGGAATGAATAAAATGATAACTTCACGGCGCACCAACACTAAAACATTATATGACGCGAATTAGTGCATGGAAGAGCAGGGGGTCGAAATTTACACGGTGATAAAATTCGGCAAAGCGGGACGTCACGGTGATGTGTGGGTCCGAATAAAGTCATTGATGGCTAAAATTGTCTAATGAACAGTGTAAGAAAAAAAGTACAGTCTGAATCCGTCTGTAGGTACTACGTGTGGATTATAGGGCAGACTCACCCATACAACCCGGCGACAGACGTACCCTGTCACATGATTAACTTTCAACAAACCTCTGTGACCATTTTGCCTGTAATCGCTCAGAAAATTACCGGTTACGGCATTTCTTGTGTTGATATTTATTCTTATTGATAATTAGCGTGTCATTAGGATCCCCATCCAAGAAAACCCCTAAAGGAGGGTGATGGGGTACACCTGCCCATTCTAGTGGCACAAACAACGCATACCACATTACAAAGCTTGAAGGCGGATGTGGGTGGGGTTCTAGACGATCGCTCAAATTAAGAAAACATTTATTCCATTTATAACCTGATTTTAGCAATTCATTTGAATAATTACAAGTATCATGTTAAGGGGACCGTGTGTATAATAAAACTATTAAAAGCCACATCTGAACCAGGTACTATTAAAAGCAGAATTTTCCGGTCTCCAAACCACGAAACGGTGTTATGAGTTAACGATGGGATGCGTGTGGAACAGGTAACAAGTGCCAGTGACGTCAAAATGCTAAACGTTTAAAGGGACATGCGATAATTTTGATCAATTTTCAGTTAATTTCAATTTTAAAAAGTATATATCTACGTGATACATATTTATAAATTAATTAAATATTCCCTAACGGATGCTCCGCTCCGATCCGTTAGCTAAAAAACTTTAAGTGAAAACGTCTGCCAGTTACTTGCGGAAGCACGGTGGTGCTATTTTGATTTCGTTCTGAGTTCTTCCACCACCAGTAAAACTGGACATGCCATTTATAACCTGAAATGTGTTGAAAATGACGTTAAACACAATTTAAAAATAAACTACTCCCAGTAAGTATACAGGCCCTCAATTTTGTCTCTATTTTTGAAAGGGGCATTACTCGGGTATATAACTAAAATGCATTGTAGTGTCTATATATACTGTTCTCTATGATAGAAGTGTAATATATACTTACATTGCATCAGTTTACATCGTTGTAATAAAATACAAAATATAAAAAAGTACCAATTTGTATTTTTAATGTTGATCTCACTTTCTCTATTTTTAAAACTTATGGACACCACACGTTTTATATAATAATAATAATAATTATAATAATAATAATAATAATAATAATAATAATAATAATAATAATAATAATAATAATAATAATTAATAATAATAATAATAATAATAATAATAATAATAATAATAATAATAATAATTATAATAATAATGATAATGATAATGATAATAATGATAATAATAATAATTAATAATAAAGACTTTTATAAACGAGAGAACTCATTTGAATAAATTCAATCTTCCATGAGGCCCTCATATAACATGGTAGACATTTCTTAAATATGAAATCACTTAAAACTTTTTTCTGAAAATTATACATCTACCTGATAAACATAATAATGAGATTTGGATATTTCAAATACGTGAGCAGGTCATCGATTAGTTTCTGTTTTATAAAGGGAAATAACTCTGATATAAGATTGCAAAACAAGTAAGTTGTATTCAAAACAAGACTTTAGGTACTTAAATGAAAAACTTAGGGAAACATCTAAAGCTAAATCCAAATACACTAAATGTAACAGCTAACTCGACACCTAACATTTATGTACCTGACATAATTATGATGTATTTTTTCTAAAAATTTCAAAGTAATTTCCATGAAATATTAACTTGAATAAGAAAAAAAAACATTGCAATGTAAAATCAATACACAACTCTGTTTATGTCGTATAGACATTGTGATAACGCTACTCAATATTTTAACGAAAATATTAAAATACAAAAGTGGCGGGTTAGCTGTTCCGTTCAGTATATTAATGTCGCTGATTCAAATTCAACTCATAACTAAGTGTCTACTGTAACCAAATGGATGTTATTCAATTCAAATGCATTTAACAGAACTTTACCCAAGTGTACACATTTGGAACTGAACCAAAACTCTCTAATTGGATTTTAATCCAAGTATTCTAATTAAATCACAACCTGAATGTATACTTAATGGAAATGAGCAAAAAGTTGCTTGTTTTTTTAATATACAATAATTTTAATATTTGTCGAAAGCACTTGGAACTTGAATGCGATAATTACATACACTGAACATCTAAAAAGGCGCGCACACAAACTGACACAAATGTAACCAGTTCTGTTTGAACTCATACATGCATCGCCATATTAATCAAACAGCTTTAAAAAAACTATATACAATAATAAAAATAAAATAAAACGGCATCTCGATACGAAGGTATTCATCCTGTACCAAACAGCACTCAATATTCCTCCGGTGTAGTGTTTGTCTATTACAAGTGAATTCATCTAAAGTCTATTTAATTAATGCGATGCGAATTGAGATAAAAGGCAATAATGAATAGGGTGTTAAAAGCAAATTCAGATATTAAAACGTATAAATGTATTTCTGATGCTAAATACTATTCATATTTACGCCAATAATGCAGTAATGAACACTCTATTTGCCCATTTTGCTAACGCGCCGTTTCCATGTGTAATTTGTACAAAAATAAACTTCCGGAATATATTATGCACAATGGGCGGGCATGGCGCTAAATGGAGTTTTGTCGATATTACATAAGGTAACAATTTGCCAATACGTGATTTTATGAGCTTGCCATTGCTCGGTAATGTATCTAAAACAATGCGGGTAACGCTAATGTGGGGTACAAACAGAGCGTCGTAAATACAACTGACAAGGAAAAACATCGATTCCAATCGACGCCATTGTGAATTTAAATTCTGTGGTAATATTCGTTTTTGAATGGTAATTATTAATTAAACTAATCAACGATAAGTTGGCTCGGTAATGAAAAATAGATAGCGGCAAATAAATCGACGTTCCACGCCATGATGGCTGCACGATTGGAGAGGTGAACTCGGAACGGAAGATACAACTATGTGACTAAAGCAGCGGTTCGAGAGCGCGTAGTTTAATGGTATGGTATCGATCCCAGTATCGGAGAATCGTGGGCTCGAGTCCCCGCCATGGTTTTGTTTGGTGTCCTTGACCAAGATCCGCGAAGTTTTTCTAATGTTTCTACCCTAATAGAGTTTGGGCGGAGTGATTTTTGATTTTTTCTATGTTTTAAGAACGTGTTCACAATCGATGTAGCTTTAAACTACTACATACTGAAGTTAGTTTGATGTTCTTGCTTTGTGTTTCGATATCCAACACAAAACTAACAACAATCATAAAACCCTCTTAATCTCCAAATTGAAGAGCTTCGCACTTAAATATCGAAAAACTAAAATCGAATATCTAACTAACTTCTTACTTTTTATACTGTTGCAAGCATTGACTGTATAAACACCGTGAGCACTCCCGATTTTAACCGCCAGATTAGATCATTTAGCGCTTATTTTTGAATGTTGTATCAACAAATACATGCATATACCGGTTATTGAGAATAAAAAGTGTGAACATGTGTAACAAGGCCTTTTATTGCAACATTATTTTCGGTCTTAGATGTGTGAAACAATGCTATCCGCAATAATAACGACTTGCCTCTCATATGTATTATTGTGACTGACCTTTGAAATAATTAATGAAATTGGATCTCGGAATACGGGGAGGAAGAAAGAATAGCATACTGGCCAGAACTATGAGCAGAAGTATTGGCAATGGGTTTGTGTTCTGAATTACCAATGCATTGTTTTTGATAAATTTAAACCCACTGTTAACACATAATATGTTACATATTATGATATTATGATACACTCAGTTACCCCAAAAAGTGAAAAGTCACATGTATTTGTCACGAGTGTATGTATCCAGGTGAATGGTTCATATACTCGTAATTGACGACTGTGAATTTTCACTTTTCGGGGTAGCTTAAAACAATGGGGGAAAATGCATCAAAATGTCAAGTCTCAGTCATGAAATTTTGACAGTAGAAGACAGAGATGACACTCTTAACGTATATAAACTTTCTGATGCCATTTTCTGCAGTAAAATTACCTGTATGTAAATGGTGAGTTTTCAAATTCCCTGAGTGTATATGCAGTTTTATTGACGGATTGACCCCAAGATGAATTTGGATAGAACAGCCATCCGCAACCATCGGCAATCCACAACTACTGGTACTCTTTATAACATAATGTGTTTGGACCGAGCTGAGTCGAGCTTGTGTGGGATGAGAATATCGAATATCTGAGCTGACTTTTCTCTCAAGGCGACATACAAACAAGCTTAATAGACGTCTTGGCCAAAAATAATAACGCCACTTAAATATCGCAAAGACAGTTACGGGCCACCATAGTTTTCATTGTTATATAACGTATGTAAAATTTAATAGAAAAAAAGTTATACTATTATTAATTGTGTCAAGATACTGTTTATGATTAAAAACTGAATAATCACTCACATACTTACAACTGCATGCATTTAGCATGTGCGTTACCAGACCTTCTGCAACGCGTGTCACTAGGCTTCTGTTATGGATGAATTTCTTAACAAGAAATCTACTTTGCAAAAAAATAGACACACGCACAAAACATTAAGTTGAAATGAATAGCCTCGGTATTATTAAAAACGTCTGTACTGGTAACACTAATTAGGAAAGCGCTTCACAGCTAGTAATGAAATGCCTATTTGAATTGATATATGAAACTGATTTACATGTTTTAATGGGGCATGGAATTGTTTATACTTGTAATAGGAACACATCGAAAGTGTGATTTATAATAATGTATCTAATAGACGGAAATTCTACTCATTGATATATATTGTTGTAATAAATCAAAGACATATCGCATTGCATATGAGGTAACAGAATCTAATTATGACTTTAACTGTCGGTTTGTCGGTTGAACATCTCCAACGCACATACGCACGCTCTAACGACCGCCCGCCGGCCTGCCCGTCTGCCTGCCTGTGCCCTCGTCTGACGGTCCAGCGGACCTCCTCCTCCATCCGTCTGTCAATCCAAATATGCACTATCCACGTATCATCTAGTGTTTTCTGGCCAAAAATAAAATTGAAAATTAGCATAAAGAAAATCTTAATTATTAGTTTTAATGACATAGAAAATAATTTAAAATGTAATTTAAAACAAACTGAAGCATGTGCAGATACTATAACGATAATAAATAATATCATCCACGGTGTCCATTTTTTTTTTAATCGAGAAAGGTGGTGACATTTATAAACCTTAAATTCTGTAATATTCTCCCCCTAATTTGATATGGGTTTGAAAAGCTCTGCATGAAAGCCCAGACACGCCACTAACAGAGCCATTTTTAAATAAGCCATTAGTATGTTAA
The DNA here is from genome assembly GCA_029582155.1 of Panopea generosa. Lineage (NCBI taxonomy): Eukaryota > Metazoa > Mollusca > Bivalvia > Adapedonta > Hiatellidae > Panopea > Panopea generosa. The sequence goes on along the minus strand of CM055908.1, from coordinate 28,428,760 downwards.
TGGAATGATTCTATTATATAATGTTCTGATTAGCTGATCCAGCTGTTTTCAACTTCACACCTGATAAAAGGACACTTATTTATGATAGATGCATTTCGTTAATTTGCGTTTTGCGTATATCGCGTTACAATATTAATTGAAGACGTGGTGATTTGCGTTAAGTTGCGAAGCATTTTGAATAATGATGAGCCTTTAAACGAAATAAAATCAATTGCATAAGAATAAAAAGATGGGAAATCAACTGGGTTTTGTAGTAAATCACTGCCACCTGTTAAAAGCGACAATCGCGGCGGAGTAATTTCTATAACTACTTAGTATCCGGCGATTCACCCATTTTGACAGGCAAATTACTGCGCCCCGCCCTAAATAATTTTGTTTCGCGCTACTGAGCTGGTAATCACAGGGTTCGTGAAATGTTTACGACTAGTTAGAGTTTTATTAAGCATACAAATAAGTCTAAACAATAATATCCGTCGTACATTTCCATTCGCAATCGGCGTACATGGAAACTGAATTTGAATGAACATTCATCATGGGCAAATTACCCACATTCTATTATAAATGACATATTTACGGAAAGTATTCAGTGTTCACTAATTTAGTTAATTTGTCCGAGTAATCAACGGGCATGCAGGTATTGACAGTTTGAAACAATATTGTAAGACGTGTGCTAATGTACAACACAATTACTATCACAATGACACTGAGTTGCGTAATTTATTCACTCTTGATACAATTCGCCCTTAATTTTTGAACGCCGCGTTCTATGATAGATCAAAACGTCTGCTATGTTATATGACAATGCTGTGTTTTTTTATGTCACGTGCTTTGTTTATATCGCCCACTTGGTCGTAAGAGTGTTTTGTGTTTTCTGTTTTCATTTAAATATATCCGTTTGTTTTACTAACGGGGAGATGTATTATAATTAATCTTCCTAGCGCACATTTAATGACCTAACTATGTGTTGACGTGCCGTAAAACATCATTCGTTCATGTTTGCATCTCTTGATAATCGCTGACCTTTGTTTTGCATTACATTATCAAATACATTGTATATAATTTTGTTTTGCATATCTTTGAAATATAATCGTCCGTCCGTCAACTCGTCAGTCCTTCAACAACATCAAATAGTTTTTGTCATTAGACATAAATAGTAAATAAATTGAACGACAACCTTTGCCAAATGAATGGTAATACCTGTTCTGCTATATCGTTAGCAGACCATTTTCTCATTCCTCTACCTTTTGTCTTATTATGTTATTCGGCAGTAGTTACTTGCCATTCGGCGTGATTACAAATCATTCGACAGTGGTTACATGTCATTCGGCAGTGGTTAATTTTCATTCGGCAGTGGTTTTATGTCATTCGAGCCAAAGACGGAACCCGTGGTTCTGATGTGAGCCTAAGAAAGAACATGTGGTTCTGACGTGAGCCTAAGATATAACCTGTGGTCTCTGACGTGAGCCGAAGATAGAACCTGTGGCTTCTGACGTGAGCCTTAGATAGAACCCGTGGTTCTGACGTGAGCCTAAGATAGAACCTCTGGTCTATGACGTGAGCCTATGACAGAACCTCTGGTCTATGACGTGAGCCTAAAATAGAACCTCTGGTCTATGACGTGAGCCTATGACAGAACCTGTGGTCTATGACGTGAGCCTATGACAGAACCTGTGGTCTATGACGTGAGCCTATGACAGAACCTGTGGTCTATGGCGTGAGCCTAAGATAGAACCTCTGGTCTATGACGTGAGCCTAAGATAGAACCTCTGGTCTATGACGTGAGCCTAAGATGGAACCTGTGGTCTATGACGTGAGCCTAAGATAGAGCCTGCGGTCTCTGACGTGAGCCTAAGATATAACATGCGGTCTCTGATGTGAGCCTAAGATAGAATATGTGGTCTCTGACGTGAGCTTAAGATAGAACCCGTGGTCTCTGACGTGAGCCTAAGATAGAGCCCGTGGTCTCTGACGTGAGACTAAGAGATAACATGTGGTCTCTGACGTGAGCCTTAGATAGAACCTGTGGTCTCTGGCGTAAGCCAAAGATCGAACCTCTGGTCTCTGACGTGAGCCTAAGATAGAACCTGTGGTCTTTGACGTGAGCATAAGATAGAGCCTGTGGTCTCTGACGTGAGCCTAAGATAGAACATGCGGTCTCTGACGTGAGCCTAAGATAGAATATGTGGCCTCTGACGTGAGCTTAAGATAAAACCCGTGGTCTCTGACGTGAGACTAAGAGAAAACATGTGGTCTCTGACATGAGCCTTAGATAGAACCTGTGGTCTCTGGCGTAAGCCAAAGATCGATCCTCTGGTCTCTGACGTGAGCCTAAGATAGAACCTGTGGTCTTTAACGTGAGCCTTAGATCGAATCTGACGTGAGCCTAAGATCGAACCTGTTGTCTCTGACGTGACCCTAAGATAGAACCTGTTGTCTCTGACGTGAGCCTAAGATAGAACTTGTTTTCTCTGACGTGAGCCTAAGATAGAACCTGTGGTCCCTGACGTGAGCCTAAGATAGAACATGTTGTCTCTGACGTGAGCCTAAGATAGAACATGTTGTCTCTGGCGTGAGCCTAAGATATAACGTGTGGTCTCTGACGTGAAACTAAGATAGAACGTGTGGTCTCTGACGTGAGCCTAAGATAGAACCTGTTGTCTCTGACGTGAGCCTAAGATAGAACTTGTTGTCTCTGACGTGAGCCTAAGATAGAACCTGTGGTCACTGACGTGAGCATTAGATAGAACATGTGGTCACTGACGTGAGCCTAAGATAGAACCTGTGGTCACTGACGTGAGCTTAAGATAGAACATGTGGTCTCTGCCGTGAGCCTAAGATAGAACCTGTGATCACTAACGTGAGCCTCAGATAGAACATGTGGTCACTGACGTGAGCCTAAGATAGAACCTGTGGTCTCTGCACTGAGCCTAAGATAGAACCCTTGATCACTGACGTGAGCCTAATATATAACCCGTGGTTCTGACGTTAACTTAAGATAGAACCAGTGATATCTGACGTGAACCTAAGATAGAACCCTCGGTTCTGACGTGAGCCTAAGATAGAACCCGTGATCTCTGACGTGAGCCTAAGATAGAACCCGTGATCTCTGACGTGAACCTAAGATAGAACCCGTGGTCACTGACGTGAGCCTAAGATAGAACCTGTGGTCACTGACGTGAGCCTAAGATAGAACATATGGTCACTGACGTGAGCCTAAGATAGAATCTGTGGTCACTGACGTGAGCCAAAGATAGAACCCTTGGTCACTGACGTGAGCCTAAGATAGAACCCGTGGTTCTGACGTGAGCCTAAGATAAAACCCGTGATATTTGACGTGAGCCTAACATAGAACCCGTGTTTCTGACGTGAGCTTAAGATAGAACCCGTGGTTCTGTCGTGAGCCTAAGATAGAACCCGTGATCTCTGACGTGAGACTAAGATAGAGCCCGTGGTTCTGACGTGATCCTAAGATAGGACCCGTGATATCTGACGTGAGCCTAAGATAGAACCCGTGGTTCTGACGTGAGCCTAAGATAGAACCCGTGGTCACTGACGTGAGCCTAAGATAGAACATGTGATCTCTGACGTGAGCCTACGATAGAACCCTTGGTCACTGACGTGAGCCTAAGATAGAACCCGTGGTTCTGACGTGAGCCTACGATAGAACCCGTACCTCTGATGTGAGCCTACGATAGAACCCTTGGGTCACTGACGTGAGCCTAAGATAGAACCCGTGGTTCTGACGTGAGCCTAAGATAGAACCCGTGGTCACTGACGTGAGCCTAAGATAGAACACGTGATCTCTGACGTGAGCCTACGATAGAACCCTTGGTCACTGACGTGAGCCTAAGATAGAACCCGTGGTTCTGACGTGAGCCTACGATAGAACCCTTGGTCACTGACGTGAGCCTAAGATAGAACCCGTGGTTCTGACGTGAGCCTACGATAGAACCCGTACCTCTGACGTGAGCCTACGACAGAACCCTTGGGTCACTGACGTGAGCCTAAGATAGAATCCGTGAGTTTGACGTGAGAGACCAACACTTTATCCACTGCATCACCGCCCGCTTTGCTTGTATTACTGTTCAAGACGCATGTATGAATTCAAGGGTTTATTCTTATTTAGATGTTAAGAGAACATGATTTTTTTTGTAGCCAAACTCATTTTGTCCATAATCTTATAAGATTCGGCATAGAGCTATTTTTTTTTCATGCTTGATAACATGTATGTAGTTTTGTTTAATATGTGTGTTAAATATTCATGTCATATAACCTTCATTAATTTGGAAATAAAGATGATAATTATATACAAGATACAAGATACAAGAAACAAAGATGATAATAATTTTGATTCAAACGTGATATTTTCATTTTAATGTAAAGAGAACCTGTTGCCAGACTCATTTTGCATACACTCGTATATGATTTATATACACAATATGTGATGTGATCTGTGCTAATATGACAATGACATATGGTTAAACTAAACTTAGTGATAATAAAGTTATACAATTTTAGAAAAAAATATTATCGTTTTAAAATGTTTTAGAAAACAAAACAAAACAGCACTAACACACCGCATTTAAATTTGCTCTTTCAAATTGAACATTATAACGTTTGTCCCTTCTATCAATATTTTATGTCATTTATTCAAAAACATAAAATTCGATATTGACAGTGATTATTTTTACCCAGTTATTGTCTCATAATAAATTTATTGATAAAATACATGTTCCAAATGTCCATTCGGGTTGAAGGTCACTAGTCCTTTTCCGGTAAGCCGCTGTACGAAAGTGACCATCCCTAGAAAAGACTTAGCAATGTTCAATTTAACAAAAATGCCAATATATGTATGACATTTAAAACACACTAAATGTTGTATTGTATTGCGTTTAGCGTCGCTTTCATCAATTTTTCAGCCATATCGCGACGGTGACTACTTGAGACAGTGTTCTGAGCGCTGTCACACTGGAGTATCATACCGCAGACACATGGTATGAAAAACACGCTCAAAGGTGGGGAACCGTATCTGAAGTTCTACATGTCAGTCCCGCAATTAAAAATGGCGAAAAATTTATTGGGTTTTAATCTTGCAAATTTAAAATTTAACCCAACCCCCCTGATTTTCGCCATTCTATGACTTGTCTGACCTTTCGCCGCTATGCTTAGGTCACTATCTGAAATAGGTTTGGTCTTTGCCATTTACAAACAGCAACTTATATATTGTTTTTCAACCAATCAGCTATTTCAAATCAGTGATGGTTTCTGACCTAAAGATTGTTTTCTTGATACCAATAAAAACAACTTGCACATTCATATTCTTAAATTGTGTAAACAGATGACGAACAATATTATATACATGATTCAAACGTGAGTTCCAAACAAAAGTACTGTAGTTTGTGGTCCCCATGGATGCATATCTGTACTCTAACTACCACGGTGACCTTGGGACAAACACGTAGTTATGGCCTCAGGGAGAGTGCGTTCCTCACTTTGCCTTTTTTCATAAAACCGATGAAAAACTTATGATCATTAATTTAAAGTAATAAAAAGAACAACAGCTTTCAGTTGCACCCAAAAGACTCAATTTTGGGTGGCATAATACATTGAGTGTTGGGCTGAAATGATGAACTTGTTCAACTTTGATATTAGTAATTATTTGCCTTAATGTATGGCTTCGACAGAAATGTATTGTTATAATATCCCATAAATATTGTATTAAGTACCGTGAAAATACCGCTGAATTGTTTTTTCTGCAGGTCCGTATTTAATTTGATATGGCAATTTTCTGCCCAGTTTTAACGAAGGTTGAAATTACGTTTGTGGTCATATATACTTATTAACGGCAATAAATTGTCGTAAATTTGACAGGTTGTCGTAAAATCTGCGGACCACAACCATAAATGGGGAGCATTGTATCCATCACATATAATTAGAACATAGTTAGGGAATAATGTATGTAAAATTTCACATTGAGCTGCCGAAATACGCGTAATTAGGAAAACCAGTTGAAATTTGAATCCCACGCTATAATATAATAACCGCCATTTTGAAGCTAACCATGTGCAAATGGACCGTGTTTCAATCCGCGATTAATCGGGTACATTCGTGCAGACGACCCATCCATCACGCTAACTAGATTGGAGCTTATATGTTTTTCTGAAGCGAGGAAAATAACATAATTTGATCAGATTTGGTTTGTATCATTTACCAAATAGGTTCAATTTGGACGAAAATTATTGTTTAAATTCCAATTAGTATCGACTGTTATTGGAACATTTTCAGGTAGCTGAATGTAGACTGTGCACTTTGTCCAATTATTACTTCCGGTATTGAAAAGATATCCGCGTGCAGGAAAGGGGTATCCCGGGATGGCATTAGAGTTAATAACCTTATCAAGGAAACACTTGGCTATATCGCTCCATAAATAACCAGAAATTGAGGATTACATAACATATGCATTGCGTGTCGTCTGCTGCATTTCTTTATCTTTTTCTATTTTCTCTTAAAAAACAGTCGTTATTTAGTATTAACGGTAAAATAATGAAGAAACAAAGCACACCATCCATGCAAAATTAGCGTAATTTACAATTATGCTTTCAGCAAAAATAAGCAGTTATTCCAGTAGTTAAGTAGCAAGTAATAACGTCGTTTCATGCTAAATAGGCAGTTTCGTCTGCCAAAGACGAATTTTGATAGACAGTTTAATCACTCGATGGTATTAAGTAGCCTCCTGCAGAGGTCATTCATGCATGAAATATACGAATTATTGAAAAAATGGAATAGTATGAACCTTGTTTACGACCCACACCTTATTATAAGAACTGATCGGTACTACTCGCATCTTAAGGATGTATGTACAACGTTCGACAGAACAGAACAGAACAGAACAGAACAGAACAGAACAGAACAGAACAGAATTTTATACAGTTTCTCATTAGAAAAAAATACAAATAATATACATATACAAATTCATGTGAAAGGTGTTTCAAATAATATAATCCTTACATTGTTGCCCTATGTTATGTAAGGTTTCTTGTTTTAAAGTCATATATGAACCGAAGGAAAAACATTTTAATTAAAGATTAACTCTTAGTTTGATGATGAAATCAAAGTACTTTTTTCAGCGGTATTGTATTTCTTATTTCAGATGCCTCTGCGATGATTTAAAATACAAGTATTCGTTTTCGATGATTTTAATGAATTTAAGCCTTTTTTAAATATATTTCACTCTTATTACTAAGTATGGTCTAATAATTATATTTTGGAAGTAATCTCTGGTAAACGTTTTGACCTCATTTCAAAATATTAAAATGTATTAGAAAACGATATGTAACTTATATCTCACAAGAGGATTAAAGAGTCAGAGACCACAGGTTTTATCTTAGGATCACGTCATAGACCAGAAGTTCTATCTAAGGCTCACGTCAGAGGCCACAGGTTCCATCTTAGGCTCACGTCAGAACCACGGGTTCTATCTTAGGCTCACGTCATAGACCAGAGGTTCTATCTAAGGCTCGCGTCAGAGGCCACAGGTTCTATCTTAGGCTCACGTCAGAACCACGGGTTCTATTTTAGGCTCACGTCATAGATCAGAGGTTCTATCTAAGGCTCACGTCAGAGGCCACAGGTTTTATCTTAGGCTCACGTCAGAACCACGGGTTCTATCTTAGGCTCACGTCAGAACCACGGGTTCCGTCTCAGGCTCGAATGGCATAAAACCACTGCCGAATGAAAATTAACCACTGAGAGAGTACAAATTGAAATTTCTTTCAAAATTGTATTAGGCGTTGTCCATGACAAAGTGATATAAAATACTTGATGTCGTAAACTCAAGTCAAGCTCGGTCGAAAATATGTGTTAGAAAGTGTGCCAGTTACTTGCAGAAGAACAGCAGCTAAAATGACTTGGTCCATCTGTAAACCTTATTGATATTTACTGAACGGAACAAGTAGCAACTTGTTTAAGTATTTTCTCAAAAAGTATTAACGCAATTTCTTTAAATTTTGGACTTGACGGGTTAGCTGTACCGTTCAGTATACAAAAGTGGCGGGTTAGCTGTACCGTTCAGTACACACAAGTGGCGGGTTAGCTGTACCGTTCAGTACACAAAAGTGGCGGGTAAGCTGTTCCGTTCAGTATACAAAAGTGGCGGGTTAGCTGTTCAGTTCAGTATACAGTATACAAACGTGGCGGGTTAGCTGTTCCATTCAGTATACAAAAGTGGCGGGTAAGCTGTTCCGTTCAGTATACAAAAGTGGCGGGTTAGCTGTTCCGTTCAGTATACAGTATACAAAAGTGGAGGGTTAGCTGTTCCGTTCAGTATACAAAAGTGGCGGGTTAGCTGTTCCGTTCAGTATATAATCATATAACCTGCAGTGTATTCAAAAAGTGGTACATCAAAACTGTACCATGTTGCAGTGACTTTGTACGTCTACATACAATCGTAAACGTGGCTTTCTTTTTAAAATTTTATTTTAAGATCAAACATGTTCATGCTTAAATTGGAGAATGGCCCTTGTTCTTTTTCGTGTCACATAACCGAGGGTCAAAGGCGGACATTGTCTTCTAACTTATGCTGCAGTTGATTCAGGAAATATTTCAAATATAAAATTTCACTGTTTCACCGGCCGATCAGTTACCCCTGTTGAAAATTCAATGGAATTATTCGAAACTTGAAACACGCTCGGACAATAGCACCAAATTAAGTAAACGTGTGTATGTTTGTGTTAGCCCTATACATCGCTATAAAGCACGTCCTCGCACACTATATATTCAGTCTAACTGTCCTGCTCCGGGAATGCTCTTATTAAATCACAACACAATTTACTTGTTGTCAATAGAAAATCAACAAATGGTACACAAATACAATATTAATTGCTGTCTTAGGATGGCCATGAAGGCAAGCTGCTGTCGACGCCATTATTCGAATTAATCCGCGCCGTGTGACTCATGATCCGTGCTATTAAATCTTAATCGAATAAAAATCAGAAATTATTTTGAAGTGTGTCACATGCGATTTGATACAGAAAGTGTTTGTTATTTTTGTTAATAAATCGCGGATTAATTGTCACAAATGAATGAATTATTGTTCATCTGTTGCAACTACGCGGTAAAATCTAGTTCCGTTAGTGGTAACTCGTGTTTTAATACAAAGAAATAGACAAGATGTTCCGTTGTTGTCGTCGTGCTGCCCGTAAATAAAATGGCAGTCATTAGGCTGGTGGTTGGATCACATCTTGCAATTTCTGGCGATATGTACACGTTGTGTTGCTCTATACAAACTGCCGCAATGTACTTTCCTCAAACGACACTGGCTCCCATATTACGCCAAATTCCCCTTTGACCAATTTATATTGTGTATATATGTAACTTGCAAATATCTCTAACCTTCATTAGATATATAATTGGTGAGGCGTGTGGTCCAGTGTAGAGCACTGAACCTAGGATCAGAGGATCGTGGGTTCGGTCCTCCCTCTAAGGCCATGCATGATGTCCTTAAGCAAGACACGTTTTCCGCATATGCTTTGTGCGTGATTTATATTAGTTGTAATAACTTGTTTCACAAACGAAGTAAAATGTATAAGTTTAAACTAAATAGAAATATGATCGTTATCAGTATTCCCAAATACGTTCAATGAAAACCGATTCTTTAAATGTTGTGCAGATAGACGTCTATCAGCTATTTGCACGTCCGACGTGTTCGTTTATTTCTGGCTTCCCTCTATAAATTATTATTTTTAATTTTTTTTTAATTTTAATTAAATCATAAATTGATTAATGGTTATTAAGTTATGAACACTTGAATTAATAGTTTTGCTGCACAATTTGGTAGATGTTGAAATCATGATTTTACACATTAAAATAGTAAAATAAAAGGATGACAGATAAAAATACGATGATAAATTGAATCAAACTGAAGACTACATTTAGTAAAATATTTGTCCCCGTGCAATATTTCATTATTTGATCAATAAAAGGACACACACACAACTGCATTTCACTGAGAAGTCAAAATGAAATTAATCTGTATATTATCTCACGATAAGGATCTTGACAAATTAATGTTTGAACATTTGTGGATAATAGTTCACGACAGAGTGATCTAAGCGATCTTATCAGTTCTATATCGCTTATATCATTTGCAAATAACAGCAAATTAGTTTGATTTGTATTGGAATTTAATTTTTATATGAACAATAAAAATGACAAGAAAAGTGTCTCTACATATGTCAACAAGAACAAAAGTTTTTTTTTTGTTAGAGTATTGAAACAAATTTAATGTGCGTTGGTTTTCAAAATAAAACTTACTAAAACCCCAAAGCACCCTTTTCAATACACGTAGTAAATATTGTTTAATAAACTTACGTATCAAAACCATACCAAACTATTGTGTGTTTTATACTTGTGTGGTATAACACAATAAATAGGGCAATTGGTATATCTTTACTGTTATATATAATTTATCATACTTTAACAGAAATCTTATTCTAATGTTGTGACTGGGTGGGGTATCGTACAATGACTCTGCGGTATGATATTTAAATATGGCGGTGCTATGACAGGATGGATTTTTATGGCGTATGTCTGCGGTATTATATTTCAGTATCGCAGCATTGTGACTGGGTGGGTTAACATGCAATGTGTCTGCGGTATGATATTCTAGTGTAGTAGCGATGTGACTGGATGGGTAACATACAATGTGTCTGCGGCATGACATTTCAGTGTCTGCGGCATGATATTCCAGTGTGGTAGCGATGTGACTGGATGGGTTAACATACAATGTAACTGCGGCATGACATTCCAGTGTCTGCGGCATGATATTCCAGTGTGGTACCGATGTGATTGGGTTGGCTAACATACAATATGTCTGCGGCATGATATTTTAGTGTAATAGCGATGTAACTGGATGGGTAAAATACAATGTGTCTGCGGCATGACATTTCAGTGTCTGCGACATGATATTCCAGTGTCTGTGGCATGACATTCCAGTGTCTGCGGCATGATATTCCAGTGTCTGCGGCATGACATTTCAATGTCTGTGGCATGATATTCCAGTGTGGTAGCGATGTGACTGGATGGGTTAACATACAATGTGTCTGAGGCATGATATTCTAGAGTAGTAGCAACATGATACTTCAGCGCGGTAAAGTTTTCACTGGATTGATTATCGTACCATGTTTTTGCGATAGATATTTCAGTGTGGTAGAGTTGTTACTGGGTGGGGTATCGTACCATGTGTCTGCGACATGATATTTCAGCAGGGTAGAGATGTGACTAGGTTGGGTATCGTACCATGTGTCTGCGACATGAAACTTCAACGTGGTAAAGTTGTGACTAAGTAGAGTTTCGTACTATTATGCCTGCGGCATGAAGTAGAATCATAATTTATGTCTGCGGCATAATTATTCACTGTCGCTGTTTTATGACACTTTTTTCAAAAGAAAACTTCATGATATATCTGGACGAGTATTGATTGACTGATTGATTGATTGAACATTTAGCGTCATTTTATGCCATTGAGGGCTAACAGACGATCAGTTTACCTAGTTTCTGTTGCCCGGGACCCTGAAAGGTTAACCAGTACTCGAGAACACCTCACTATTATTGAAAGCGACCCTAAATACACAATAAAGTCAATAAATTATTGTAGAATTGTCTGATTAAAGAAATTGTGTTCTCACTGTCCTAAATGTTTTCAACAGAATCCAAGTGATATTCAATTATTTCTAAACAATGTACATATCTATGTAACGGATTAAATTGAAGTAATAAATCAGAATAAAAAAAAACTAAAAAATAATTGGTAATTTAAAAAAAACATTCAGTTAAATTTGCTGCGACCTTTTTACAGAATAGTATTAACCAGTCATTTAAAAAATGACAGGTAATCGATTTTAAAACAATTTTCTACAATAGCATTATTTCATCTCTTAGAAAGGACAAACACCTTTTTTTTAAAAAAAAGAGAGTAATAAACCAACAAAACAATACACTCACAGATACAAGTCAATTAATAAAATTATCATCAAATTGAAAACATCATTTTAGCTTATATAATGTATTTATTGTGATAAGAAATTGATTGCAATTTCGCTATCTTACTATTATTATTCTCTGAATATACAATTATCAAATTATTTGGTACAATTGTTATATTTTATTCTATAGACTGGTTAGGCTTCTTAAGCATTCTATCAAACTGAATAAAAATTGTACGTTGTTTGTATTATTTTACCAAACACTTTCGAAAATTACTCGTCATTCACATTATAACCATTAAAAGGCACATTGTAAAAAACGCGTAAATGAAAATGCAAAATAAAGAGAAAAAATAATTTATTGCAATGATCTCAGCATAATTGCCTCATTATATTAAAAATGACATTTGGAATATGATAAAATATAATTTTTAATTATGACGTTTACAACTTATTTTGGGGCATTTTTATTGCAATCCGATAATGTTTAATGATAATATTATTTGGCACAAAAAGGGTGATCATTAGTGCCCGCCTCCCTAATAATTTTAGACGAGATCTTTCGCTGATATACGGTATCAGATCCCCAGGGTAACGCGTTTCTTTCGCCTCAGTGGCACTGTTAAACAGGCTGGCGTCATATCGGCAGAGATCGGCGCGAACAGCCAATACTAACTCGTGGTTAACAATTACCCGATGTTCCCGCCTCTCACTACTCTTTCGCTCCGCCCATTTTCTGGTTTATTGGTTAACAAAATAATGGTTGTGCGAGTTGATTGAAAAATTACATTTTAACAGACAAAGTCAGATATTTTGTTACATTAGCACAACTAATCTTTCATACAGGGTTATTCTAGTCTTCGCATAGAGCGTTAATTTAACACTGATCTTTCTACACAGTGCTTCTGGGAACGATATTGTAGAGACAATGCGATTGTGTCAATTTTGTATCAAAGTGATAATGTTGAAATAATTCATTAGTGAATTTATTGTACACTACTTGTGTTTAATGTGTTGATTGCTTTCAAAAATTAGTATCTGTCTGGGCTAAGACAAACTGAACAAACACAAAATGACTGCCGCTACGCATGGATATCAGAGATCAAAGAAGTCTAAAGGATTCATGATTGATTCAATTATAGGAACAGATTCGGAGAGACAGACGGACAAACGTCCGAAAACGCCAGAACCATACGGTGCTGTCAGATCAGCAAATTCAAAAATCACACACAGACATCGTGTTCGCGACGATGAGCTTGAGGATGATGTCCGAGAAAGTGAACGGACGCATGAACTCGTGGAACACGAAAGATTGCGACCAAAAGAAATATCAGGACTAACTAGTTTAGAAAACTTAACCGCTCATAGAGCGACGTCATCGTTACATAGAGACGCAATGCGTGATATAAATTTTTCTAGTGCAAACATTCGTGATGGAATTCGTGACGGAATACGTGACGGCATTCGAACGGCGACGTCACCAGAAACTTTAAAACATTTTCACGAAGCTTTTTTACAGAATGCTAGTGTTAGTGCGGGTGTTGGTGTACACCTTGGACATTACGAAGCCCAGAGACAGTATCGACACCCTTTATCTACATTAAATATGGGCGGTGGTTACCCACCCCACTTGGGCACCCATCCACAGATAAACCCAATGCTACTGAACAGTGGTCGGGACCTACGGCACCTCCATCCCTACATTGCCGACAGATACCCCGGCTACCTAATGCCACGATACGGAGGTTCGTTATGATTTAATTGACTTTAAAATTTCTTTAAAAGTAAGATATGTTCACACGACGTAAAAACCAAATTCGTGCGTTTGGTGTGCTGGTACGACGTAAAACCTACATTCTTTATCTTTTCTTTTAATTTGGTGTGTTCATAATATAAAAATCCCAAATTCAATTATTTATTGTTTTAATTTGTAATGTGAACTGTAGGTACGTGTCGCATGGATAAAATGAGCTATCAATAGCATACATAGACAGACCCAGTCGTCGTAGAAAATACTAAATAGTTTAGCTGTTAAATAGTAAATGCCCGTGTAGCGTGAACATATGGTTATTCTGTTATAGGTACACACATCATATCAGGTGGTTAACATCTGATTTAGATAGTATTTATATACATATATACATTCTAATTTAGATACCATTTATATACTAGTATGCATTCTAATTTAAATACTATTTATATGCTAGTATACCTTCTAGTTTAGATACTATTTAAATATTAGTATACATTCTGATTTAGATACTATTTATATACTAGTATACCGTTTGATACTAGTAAATATGTTATGTGTAGTCTTTCAATAGCACGTCTAATATACGTATGCATGTACTTTTAAACAGGTAATTGATTACTATTTACCTGTCAATATTTGACTTGCATACATTTCTTTTTAATTTAGTAATATAGATATATCTAGTGTATATAATTTATACTCATTTTCATCTTATATAATGGTGTATATAGTATAGAATCATTTTTATCTTATAAATTATGTGGTGTATATAGTATAGAATCATTTTTATCTTATAAAGTACTTGATGTATATAGTATAGAATCATTTTCATCTTATAAATTATGTGATGTATATAGTAAAGAACCATTTTCATCTTATAAATTATGTGATGTATATTGTATAGAACCATTTTTATCTTATAAAGTACTTGATGTATATAGTATAGAACCATTTTTATCTTATAAAGTACGTGATGTATATAGTATAGAACCATTTTTATCTTATAAAGTACGTGATGTATATAGTATAAAACCATTTTCATCTTATAAATTATGTGATGTATGTAGTATATAACCATTTTTATCTTATAGAGTACGTGATGTATATAGTATAGAACCATTTTTATCTTATAGAGTACGTGATGTATATAGTATAGAACCATTTTTATCTTATACAGTATGTGACGTATATAGTAAAGAATCATTATTTATCTGATAAATAATGTGATGTTATTTCATATATGGTGTATAAAGTATACTCATTTTTATTTCATAATATGATATATGTAGAATAGAATCATTTTTATTTTATATATGATGTATGTAGCATATAATTATTTTCATTTTATATGTGGTGTATAAAGTATATACTAATATGCTCGTGTACATAGTGTATATACATACGTTATCGTGTATATGGATTGGTCCATATACAATGTCATATACACTTTAACAGTGCACGACCATAATACCAAACAAACTCAGGGAACGTTTGTTGAATTTATTTATTTGAAAGAAAAAATAGTCAAGTGCATTTTTAATAATTAAAGTTATATAGTACACTTAAGTTATATAGTACGCTTAAGTTATCATCCAAACTCATGTTTGTCTGAAAAAACTTTATTAAGTAAAAACTAATACCTGATATGCACGTATGCATATAATCTCAAACAGCACACATACATTAAAACAACGTAATAAAAAAACTTATATAACTACTTACTCATATATATATATATATATATGTGAAATAGTGAGCTGAGTATAGTGAGTTATATGTTAATTTGAGATTATATGATATTATTATTTTACAAGTATCAACATATGTAAATGAACAATTAAAACATCAGCTGTCCACTGTATTAACTATATACAACACTTACAGAAAGTATTAATTAAGATCGATAGCATACTTTATACAACTTGGGAGATATATGATTAATGGTGGTAGTGTTTATTATATCATGTAAAAGTGAATATTCAATAAAGAAATATGCAAAACTATGACTTTAAAAACTATCGTTGATTATTATTATGCTTGCTTCGCTATATAAAAGGGGTCTGAAATGATTAACAGATGAAAACATTTCTGATATGATTTGGAAGAGAGTTTTAATATTTTAGATTAAGATTAAAGAATTATTTTTTTGAAGAATAAAAGCTCACGATTTCGTCTTGGAGAATAGTTTGGCAATTTGATTTAATCTTACATTTTATATATGAAAATTAATGTTACAATAAATGATTTTTTAATGTCTCAAATGTGTTGACTTTCGCTTGGGTCACCATGTTATACTTGAAAGTAATTTTTGTTTTACCGAACCCTGAATTTATTTTTTTTTAATTTCATATTTTTAAACGTTTTATTTGAGTCTCATCAATGTATCGAATGGAAGATGGCATAAATACAACCAAATTAGTTATATTTTATTTGAGTGTGACGTTGTGGCTTCTGTTCCACATGTCATGTTTAGTCTTTTTAGATTAGTGCAATTACGAAACACGAATATCAAACTGATTTGAGTCTGACAACAACAATCCGCTTATTTAGTTGTCTTTGAATAGTTTTAGATATTTTTTTGAAATCGTTTATTAAGTATGTATTCTCATCATCATCCTCTTTGGCTTCATGCGCATACAAAATTATCCTTTAATGATTCGAAATACCTCAAAACATCATTCGTTCTTTCGTTTGTTTGTTAGTTTTTAACAATTTTAAATATGCCCATCTGTCTCGTACAGTATTTTAAACAGAGTAAGAAAAGATAAAAAATAGTTTTGAAAATTATCTTGTCTGAACACTATGAACAATAAAATGAAACTGACTTTTTATGGACTGTGGTGTTTAATATCGGAAAGTTTTAAATTTGATGTAATCGAGCCGTGTGATATGTAACATCAACGTAATGTAATGCGATATTATATCCAGTTTTATACGAGTATTTAAACAGTTTTGAAAAAAAATCCAAACACCAAAACAAAGAACCGAAACAACACACGCCACAAAACTGTAAAAGCATGTTTTATAGGTCATTGCGACCTTGCTAATTACAAATTATCAGTAGAACAGGAATATCGTTTGAGTGTCTTTGACAGTTTTATACAAATTTTATGTTTTAAATATCAAAGGGCTTGATCCATTTTTGTCTTAATGTGTTACGCATTCTTTCATCTTCTCGCACAGTTTTGTAACTCGTATATCTTATTTGCTAAATAGATGAAAAAAATATTGTGTCATAAAACAAAAATATACGATTGCATATCGTGATGTCTATTACCCATATGAATAACAGAGGCAGCCCACAGCCAGCTTAATGGGTTAACCGTGTTACGTATCTCGGGGCCAGATCAACATTAGCTTTATCTTAATGTCTTCTTATGCACGTGTTCGTGCACATAGTCTATAAGCATGCCCATTACGGTTGTCGCCTTCCATATTGTGTATATACTTGCTGATCTCTGATATGGCAGTAATTAACCTAAGCAATCTGATTGCCTTTAAAAGATTAATTAGTTTTGTTTCAAGTGAATTGTTGTCTTCAAGTGCTTAAATGGACTCTAGTCAAAGGGGACTTATGTTAACAGACATATTAATCTTTTGCTAATTAGTCTTGATAATCGGTAATTAGTAATATTGTAATGTATACATGACTAAGCAGGTCTTAGGTAATTAGCGCACACTATTGTGCGGGGACAACGTTTTTGTAAGAAATCTCTTAGAAGTCGGGCGGTAAAAAATATTATCAGACCAATTTATGCACATTTGGCCTTTGCAGTATTTGGTTGCTCAATAATTGTATTAATGTGCACAAATATAACAGGTATTTAACAATATAGCTGTATAGTAACAGACATTATACACATGTATTTATAAAGCAATGAACTTTTATCAAAATCTATTGCAAGTTCAGGACAATTCACTTAATCCATAATAAACAAATAAACCGATGTTATGCCATAAATGATACAAAAATAAATTAGAATGTCTATACCAGTTTTATATAAACACACACACTATATATATATTATACATCTTAGAATTAATATGTTCTAACATGTTTTGGGGATTTTAAAACGTATTATATAACCTTACATATAGCGGGAAAGTTGTGTTATATATAACTGTTTTACTCATACAATGTCGTCTCTTATAATTCCTATAAGAATGGCACATGCTGCAACCTGTTATTTGTATTTTAAAACGTATTATACATTATAATTGTAGAGAATATGCTCTTATTGTAATAGTCTTTTATTTTTAATTTGCATATAATTGATGTATTAACATTAAATAGAATATAAATATTTATTATATTTACTCTTGCATTAAAACGCAAAGTGCTTATGTAAAATACTAATGCCAGTACAACAAAACACTCAGTGTACGATAAAACATGAATAATGCAGTATTGTTATTGATTAAATATATAATGTGAATAACAAATTTAATAGGATATATACATATACATAAGTGAAATTATAAAAAAACAAAACATTTTTATTAAAAATATATTTAACATATTTTAATATCAATTAATTCGTATATGAAGAGCTTCCTTGTCGCAGTGCTATACTTTTTAGAATCGTCTCCTATATTTCTTTTATGAATGGTGTCTATATTCCATTTCTTGATCAACTCAGTCGTCTTCATATGGTATGATAGGACGCAAACTAAATAAATGGCATTCTAAATTAAATATATACGTGTCTATATAACTGTTTAGAATAAGGTATAAACTTGAAACATACCGGAAATAAAAAAAGTTCATAATTTATTTACATTGTGTAATTTGAATGAAGTGTATGCATGGCGCCGTGTAATCAACTCAATTGTCATTGACATACAGATGGAATAATGCCAGAATGTGACCATCCACATATAGATTGTTTTTACTGAAATCTGAAGCTATTTCTTTTTCTCTCAGAAAATATTAAATTCTTTATTATTATTTTTAGTTAATACACATATACATACGTTGCAACACCGTAACTAACTCCAATTCCACAATGTTCAAGCGATTTCCAACTCTTAAAGAAGGATTATAAGTATTAACGTATATTTATGTATTAAAGTAGATAAATAAAACAAATATTTTCGAAATCATTTGGCAAAACGCTTCGGTGTGTTATAAGATAACCGTAATTTAAACGAAGCTGTTTTTCTCATCTTTATCAGAGACATTAAGTATGTAATTAAGTCACTGTCAATGCGAACTATCTTAGATAATAGCCAACGTGGTTAATATGTCACAAACGGTTATCCGCATGTTTGTAAATACGCACTTATGTTATTAAAAAACAATTGACATGACTGAAAATAGTTTATAATCAATCATCGACTGGAATTAGTTATTTATTCCACTTCCGTATTTCGGTATTCAACTGGAATTAAATGTATAACCATAACCGCCTCCAGTGTTTGATAGTTACATTACTTGCATACAGAAATATTAAACAAGAATAACAGAAATAACATCTGTCTGCTCTAATTATCATTATTGTAAATAGTCAGTTGTCGTTATTGTAAATAGTCAGTTATCGTTATTGCAAGTAAGCAATTATCGTTATTGTAAATAGTCAGTTATCGTTATTGTAAGTAAGCAATTATCGTTATTGTAAGTAAGCAATTATCGTTATTTTGTAAGTAAGCAATTATCGCTATTGTAAGTAAACACTTATCGTTACAGTAAGTAAGCAATTATTGTTATTGTAAGTAAGCAATTATCGTAATTGTAAGTAAGCACTTATCGTTATTGTAAGTAAACAATATTCGTTATTATGTAAGCAATTATCGTTATTTTAAGTAAGCAATTATCGTTATTGTAAGTAAGCAATTATCGTTTTTTTTTCAGTAAACACTTATTATTATTATTATTATTTTTATTATTATTATTATTATTATTATTATTATTATTATTATTATTATTATTATTATTATTATCATTATTATTATATATAACTACACAATTATCATTATTGCAAACATTTTATAAGAAATATTATTACTGAAAATATATCATAAGCATTTATCATTACTGGAAATTTGTTTTAAATAATTATCATTATCACTAATAATTATGTTAAAAGACAATTTCATCCTATTTTTAAGATATACGCATTGATACAAATGATTAAATTAAGAGCCTTACAAAGCAGTTGTTGTCAATGTGTGGCCGCCGCAATCTCTCTGAAATGACAAATGGGATTTAAGTTATCTTGTTAGTTTTAGTGTGACATGTGTATTTACGTTGTTACCTCAATTTTATTTTATTTCCTATTTTCAGTAGGCGGCGTACCAGGTCTATTCTTCCAACCATATAGAAAACCAAAACGAATCCGCACAGCGTTCTCTCCAACACAGTTGTTGCAATTAGAGAAATCTTTTGAAAAAAGCCACTACGTCGTGGGACAGGAGAGAAAGGACTTGGCCAGTGAATTACAACTTTCAGAAACACAGGTGAGAATACATATTTATATGCATATCCCTTCTTTGTATGGTGAATGGAATAAGATAAGCACGTGTGTGAAATATAGACGTTTTGATCAATCAAACAATGAATGGGTTGAAATATATCTTGACATAACATACAACGGGCATAAAACTAATACCGGATGTTAGTTTTGAGAGGGTATCGGACAGAACATGAGATCAAACCCCCAAACCCCCAAACGTTAGTGGTCAAACCATATCCATTGTACAGCCGTCCTGCTCTTACTAACATTCAAAAGCATCTATCGTCTGATAATAAACTAAAACAAACAATTAATATAAGGCAGACGAGAAATATGTTTGTTACGTTACAATGCCGCTTGGGCGTCTATGACGGGTGGAACGTGGGTGGAGGTTGGGAATGGTGCTGATGGTGATGATGATGATGATGGTGGTGGGTGGGGTATGTTATAACGTATCTCTGGGCAAACTATCTGACAACTAACAATGAATATTTACATAAGATTCTGCTTGATTAGTTTCATAACGGCCACGCACAAACAAAGTTTTACACCTTGCCACAAACTAAAGATACTAATAATTTCGCTTTGAGTTTTTGGTTATATTTGTACGTTAATCGAGTCTACTCCTTTGTGGCAACAGACACATTGCACGTTTTAGTATGTTACTACATCGTAACATGGGTTTATCAATCTAAATATACGTTTAACTTTTTTTCTTCTAACAACTTATTAGTCACACTATACTTTAATATTGTTTATTAGTGTATTAGGCGGCACATTTGTTGTACACAAAATAATATTAAAGTGTCGGTCTATATCAGCACGAAGGAAAATCGTTCAAAATAATGACTTTTCACCTCAAATGTGTACGCGTGGCTGAGTGTGCACAGTATGCATTTGAAAGGTGTGGTAACAAGAAACTAAAATCCTTGAACGCCGTATCGATTGGGGTGTATATTACTAATTATGGCATGTCAATTTACGCACCGAGTTTTGTTTTGTTCTGTAAGGCAATATCGTTTTAGTTGTATAAATCTCATTAGTGACTTGTGTGTGTGTGAACAGAAGAATAACTTTGTATCAGTTAAACAGGCCTTGCAATACGAAAATAAACACGGCGAAACTGATGTCATAATTTATTGTAGGGTTTGTTAGGTTTTTTATACTGACAAAGAAACATATACAAATTGATCATGTACGAGTTATTGGTCTCTCATATTTCTTTTATGAACTATTAACAGGATATGATTTTTTATAGGATATGAAGTGAGATTTATATTTTTTTATCTATCTTATCTTATCCTATGCAAATACATTTTTACGCGTATGTTAACAATATTTTGGATTTATGTGATGTGCGTACGAATTTATATAATTTGAAATATAACTATATATCAGACAAAGAATAGTTATTTCTGTTAATCGTGTATTTTTTAACGAGAATTGGAAAATATGTATGTATATATTTTTAGAGCATCATATTAGATTTTTTTTATTTTACTATTCCAGTTCTTACTAATTAATTTATTACAAATTTTCATTATTATTGTCATTAACATTATCTTTCACTGTTAAAAATATAATATTAATAATAATAATAATAATAATAATAATAATAATAATAATAATAATAATAACAATAAATAATAATAATAATAATAAAAATAAAAATAAAAATAATAATGATAATGATAATGATAATGATAATAATAATAATAATAATAATAATAAAAATAATAATAATAATAATAATAATAATAATAATAATAATAATAATGATAATAATGATAATGATAATGATGATAATGATAATGATAATGGTAATAAAAATAAATAATAATAATTATAATAATAATAATAATAATAATAATAATAATAATAATAATAATAATAATAATAATAATAATAATAATAATAATAACAATAATATATAAAAAAATAATATTGGATGCCTTTTATTAAAATATATTGATTGATAGCATTTATTTTCCAATACAATTTAGAATGGAAAGTAGCCAATATTTTCCGAAGGGAGCATTTCTTAGCTTTTCTGGTATGTCACAAATTTGAAAATTTCAAACATTGGGGACAAAATTGTATTGCAATTACGGTAATGAATGCATTTATACATGCAACCAACATAGCGATATGCGTTAAGATAATGTCTTAAACATCAAATGAATAAAAGATACATAAGGAAAACAAAACCATGACGCGAGAGTTTTACACATCACGTCACCTACTATTCAGGTCCGACTAGCTCAGTCTGCCAATTCAGTGGTCATGAGTTCGAATCTGCAAGCGGAAACAGTCTCTGTGATGACTGGTAATGTACTTTGTTCAACGGCCATGCTTCTACCAAGCCCGAACATGCCAATAGTCATAAAATAACTGAAATACTATTAAAAGTTGTAAAAACAGATATTTTTAGAAAACGTATAAATAACATTGCGGACACATACTAAAATAATGTTATTTTAAGCTTTCATTGAAATAAATTTCCAATATACTGCTTAACTTTTACTGAAATTTTGATCTGTTATTGTTTAAAAAATAAATTTATTTCTTACTTACATTAAAGGTACACACGGCGATGTTAAACTCGGATTTACTCGTGTTCACGTAACATCCTACGAACGTACCGCAGTATGCTGATATTAATCTCCGAATGTTGTATATGAACGTCATATTGAAGGAATTATAAACCGTTTTTCATTAAACTGTGCATTGATTTGTCACGTAAATATATATTGTATATCCGTTTTGTATGATGAGAATCTGTAATAGTTTAAATCATTTACATTTCGTCTTCTTCTTTTTCGTCATAAAACTAGTGACGTAATGCTAGTTCAAGTTGGAAAATAATCCTTAAAATACAACTTTATATTCTCTTGATAATTTTTTTACATTCCGATAAAATCTTATGAAGTAAAATAGGCCTGTAATTATATTGTACATATTTTTTTTATCACAGATGACAAAAAATCTGCGAAATATGATGTCTTTCAATAATTTATCAGAATTATGTCCCTTTTCAAGCAGAAGCAAAACACTAAAGATTCATGGAGTTTAATTTGTTATTTGCATCATGCAGATATCCTATTTTCAAAAGAAAAAAAAAGTTTTGTAAAAATTGACAAAAAATCCCTTGTGCGCCTTTAATATTGACATTAACTTAAATATATAAATAAACGAGACGCAGCTTTGCGGGTTTTCTGTCATCGGCTAATTAACCGTGAACAGATAGGAAACTATTACAACAATTACTTGTTGTAATGATCACAGTTTTTACCCGATAACTTAACATAAATTGTGTGTAATGATGTAAAAATATTAAACACTTCGATATTATTTGATATGTTTAAGGTGAATCATATAATACTACATTCCTAATTTAACCGATGTACACTCGATAACCTTTATGATAGATACGGACTTCATTGTGCTTCTGATATGTAAATATACCTATACTATATGTATCTTAAACATACAACCACTAGCTAGAGTAAGGCATTACTGACTATTACTACTACAACTATTGCTGCTATTACTGCTGCTACTATCACTACTACTACTACTACTGCTACTACTACTACTATTACTACTTCTGCTGCTGCTGCTACTGCTGCTGCTGTTGCTGCTGCTACTACTACTGCTATAGCTACTACTACTACTACTACTACTACTGCTGCTACTACTACTACTACTACTACTACTACTACTACTACTTCTACTACTACTACTACTACTACTACTACTATTGCTACTACGATTACTACTACTACTACAACTACTACAATTGCTGCTACGATTACTACTACTTATATTTCTACTACTACTACTACTACTACTACTACTACTACTACCACTACTACTACTACTTCTTCTACTACTACTACTACTACTTCTACTACTACTACTACTACTACTACTACTACTACTACTACTACAATAACAGCAACAACAACAACAACAACAACAACAACAACAACAACAACAACAACTACTGATGATACCAATAATTCGACTGACTACTATTACTACTACTACTATTCCACTACTGCATCACGGTACTTTTATTGCTACTATAAAAACAACAGCCACTATACAATCAACTATTACTACTTATAATGATAATAATAATAATTCGACTGACTACTACTACTATTTCTATGTTTATCAACTACTTTTGCTTGAAATGACTTCCACGGACTGATATCATAATTATATATTATATATTATATAATGATTCAACATATATTCCATGGACACAATCTATTTACACAATGCTCTTTGATTCTTTCAAATGACGCTGAAATTTGGCCCATTTACCGAACAAAATCACAGAAGAGTTATTAATTTTACCGGTATCATACTATAATACACCACTGATAAATGATGACTGTCGCTGTCTTGCAGAAAAGAGCATATGATATCAGTTTAAATAATCTCATATTTAATAATAGCTCATGAATACCCATAATACACTGTGTAGTTCCCCAGTAAACACCCTTGCTCGACCTCATAAAATATAAATCAATGCGAGGGGCGTCTTAAGTGTTCTATAATGATTCCGAATTGAACGATACATTAAAACTCTATTTAAATAGCCTTTGTGAATTTCGCCAATTACGTAATGTATGGTGAGCTTTTGATGGATGGATTTGCCGCGCAATGGCATTGTGAAGCCGGTTTGAATTTGGAGATAAGGTAATTTATATCGTTTTAATCTAATGCTATGATCATCGGAAGTATAATTGCTCCGTTATTAATAAGACTGGTGTATTTAAAAAGTAATTATTATTTTATATAATACATAAGCGGTATCAAAGATTTTTTTCAATGATATACATTTCAGTTTTGGAGAAATGGCTTTATATTAGATTGATTAGGACTGAAAAGAAAAAAAAGAAAACGATTGAATTATTACAGATCTCTTTAAACTAAATCTACTTTACTGCAATTTATATTATAATTCTTAGTAGTTTATTTCATAGATCTATTTAACTTGAACTTAGACGTAGCAATATCTCGATAACTGAAAAATGTAAATTTGTGTGTTAGTGGGGGCATGCGTTCATGCGTGCGTGTGAGATTGCTATAAAAAGTTGTTTTTTTTGGTTAATATTCAGTTTACAAATTTATCTATCTGCTTTTATATTAGATAGACGTTAATTAAAATCATTTACCAGATGTTACATGTCTCGATTAAAGTATAGTTTAGACTTTATAGAAACCATTTAGAGGTAAAACATACATATTACTATACCAGTATTTCTTACTTATGTTTTAACATCTTTATTTTTTTCATTAGTTCCATCTGATAAGTTAGTATTCCGGCTGCTTAAAGTAAATATAAATAAAATCACAGTAAACCCTACTGACATTCGAACAAGAAGAACGGTGGGACAAAACGTGTTACCCCTTTCCGTCCGTTCTACCGTTCGTCCCCGGAGTGGTTTCTGGTCAACTTTAAGATATTGTGATTACATTTTGAGGAATTAATTCTAACATGACCATGGCAACATGAAAAGGATACCTGACATTACTTTCGAGATAAATCGGATCAAGGTCACGGTTACTAAATATAGAAAAATGGTTTCCTCTCAATAACTGTTAAGTTTTCCTTTAGATCTTTGGATAAACTTTTGTGGACTTTTGTGGACTGGTTACTTAAGTAAAAAGAAAGCTTGTTTTAAAATGGTGAATTATTCGTTAATTAAGAGTTACTTCCCTTTACATGTTCTTAAGTTTTTTCCCCATTGAAATACGTCGCATTGCAAATTTAGATACTGCATACAGGTTGTTCCTTTTAGATAAAGCTTTAAGATAATGTTTCTTCATGAATATTATGTGCTGACGTTAATCAAAGAAATCACATGATGATACTATATCAATATATAATAAATTATGTATATAAAATATAATGACATGATGGATATTCACGAATGTAGTAACCAACCATATATTTAATTGTAAAGTTTGATTTTGATCTTAAAGTAGCGAAGTTTACAAATTTTATTTAATTTTTTTTAGAATTGCAGAACGTGAAATGCTCACAAATTAATGACGAAATCATCGCCTCTTAAAGAATAAACAATCTTTAAAATGATTTATAGAGAAAATATAACAAAAACAAAACACGTTGAATGAGCAACATTTAAATAGCTGATGTCTTCATGTAAAACGTTTAAACATAGTTGTTTTTACCGTACGAATTCGGATATACTATTGGGTATTTTATGGAGAATTATGCCATCTATAGTTATCTATTGTATTATTCAAACTTTACTTGGGTTAAAAGGAATTGGACATAGTATTGAAGTTAGAGTGACATGATTTTTTTGTGTATAAATTATGTAAATTAAACGAGTAGACTATTTTGACGATAACAGCAGATGGCTGATAAGGAATCATTCATCTATTCATTCATCATTCGTGGTTAAGTCTATATTGGGCGGGACGGTGGTGTAATGGATAGGGTGTTTGCTACTCATGCTTGAACTCGCGGATTCAATCCCAGATTCTACCAAATGAACTCTTAAAAACAACACCTATTTTTTTTCTACCAAGAAAACGGACTTTAGCGAGATTCGCAAACATCTTGAGTTCTTTTGCATACTTTGCTATGCTGAGCTGTGGCAAATTAGTATAAATCAACGATAATGAAAAGTAAATTATATAAAGGGCTAATGTTGATTGAAATGGACAAACCAATCCGTAACAACAAAGATGGTAATTTGCGATCACTTTCTTCGTTAGGGTGACAGCTGACGTTATTAAGAATAAGTATCCTATTCACCGGAAAACCACACGCGTAAATTGTCCAATCCAATTTTCGTTGAAACATCTGACCATTGCAACGCTTGGATTTTATCAGCGAGTCTTAAGATTAAATTAGATTAATTTGTCCGAGGATCCAATATATCGCATTATTTTCTACAAGTCAATTAATTTCCAATCGGTTTTATCCATTATCGGGCTTTTATTAGCCCTGTACTATCGCAAATTCTGCCTCATTTGCTCGACCCCGCCCCAGGGTGGGTAATGATTACTGTTTAATTCCACCCAAATAGCAAATAAAGACAACAATTATGGCGTAGAAATCGGCGCTAATTTCTGCGTCACGGTCCTCGGCCGTTCAAGGGGGGATTTCTTCGACCCGTCGACGGGATTTGATAGGAAACGTTTGCACAGAGCGCTCATGGGAATTTGAGGGCATCGTTTTGGTGATTACGTTGATTATTTGAATCTGAGGGTGAAAGTGAAAATTACTTTGAACAATTCAATCTAATCCACGTTCTATCTGATTGTGTTTTTGAAATTGAAATAGTGTACAGGCGTGTCAGTATTTAAAAGTTGACCCTCCTTAATCAAGTATGAATGACCACCCGAGTAGCGCAACGTAACTTTGGTCACTCGGGTAAGGACACGTGACTATTGTAGTAATACTTACACACACAAAATCCCGATTACTTCAGATGCAAATGAACGCATTCCAAATCGAAAATCTTGAAGCTGTAATATGCAACTCTCATGAAAAATAAGATATCGGAATGTTAGTTCATAAAGAATTGTTATCAACCGGGTTAATTACCGGCTGTCTAGCGGGAAAACGCGTCTCATTTACCAGAAGCCGGGTCGGCGTATATGGCGACCCGCTCTTTACTAAAACGGGCAATATGTCTCTACAATCTGACGCGCGTTATCGCTGCACTCATAAGTTTGCGTTAATTAGCGTTTACGAAATCTTGTGTTTCAAGAGAGCAACCTGATAATATTGTTATTATATCATTTGTTTGTTATGCATATGGTTAATGTATGCTCAGGTTACGGATAACTGCTCTAAGCGCTTTGGGTATATAACAATAGTTGTATCTTACTTCAAACTGGGATCCTTTATATTGTAAACGTGATAGCAAAATATTACGTTTATTTTTCGGTCAGCTTGAACTCTTACTAGAGGCGTTGGAGTATAACACCGTTTGTTTTTTTTTGTTTAAATTACCTTTTGTGTCATGATATCTTTGACTAGATTTTCGAAATCTGCAAATACGTTAATAGAATAAGGAAACTTCTCATTAAAACAAGTTCTCAGGGATTCACCCATTCTATTTAAAGTAGGAACCAGTACAGCTCTCCCGATTGGGTCCGTTAAAAAGCAATGTTAGGAAAGCCACATTTGAGCACGTTGATTGGTCGGTTACTTCAACCGAAAGTATAAATTGCGTCACAGTTTAATAAGCATTCAATTGCTATGACTTGTGGTATAGGCATATAATTCACAGCTTTTTCACTGGGGGTTAGTTTAAACTAATTTATTTTAGCTCGATTGCGATGAAAGCTCAGAGCTTATATGAACCGTTCTCGAGTCCGCTTCCTGGGTAGAACCAGTACTGAGTGTTGTTTTATGAGAGGCATCGTGTCGACCGGGGGATCGAACCTGCAACCTCTGGCGTGAGCGGCCAACACTCTAGCCATTAAACTACCGTCCCGCTAACTCAATATACCTGATTCTGAAGATAACATGTTCCGGGATAGACTAAGCAGTAACCGTAATGGAATACTTACTCAGAATGGCATGTGAAGCATGTGTTATAAAAACAACAACAACGAAAAATAAGTTTTGGTCTTGTGGCTTTTTCTTCTTGATATTTTGTTTATTAGTAAGTTCCTATCGATCATTTGTTAGATTTTTTGGTCATGTCAAGCAATACATAACTGTTACTTTACTGTTTGACGTGTTAATTAAATCGATATATCCATGTAGTATCAAACTAGTAACACAAGTAACTCAGAACATATTATAAGCTCTTAGACCCAAGACATATACAGCAATTTGATGTTTTCTTGGTAAGCTTTTTAGCGACTCTAGTTTTGTGGTGAAACCACACAAACTCGGACTTTGAGCACGTAAAATCACAAGAGCTAAGTAAGTTAAACATCTGTTAGCTTAGCGCTCGTTTAGGTTGAATTTAGTATGTTCAGCGTCTTTCAAAAGCTACAGTTTTGAATCAAATGGAATGGTTTCAAAATATGTTAACAGTTTTACAATTGTTTAGTAAATAGTCCCATAGTCCCATTTAATGTATTAAATCTTAAAACATCATGATAGCAAAACGCAAAACAACGCAGGGTTAAACCAACAATGCTTTCAATAACCTGGTCCTGGTTAAACACTGAGATGCTTCAATATTCTTCTAATCTTGCGTTAACTTGTTTCAGTTAATCAAAATATCCCTTTTCTTATATGTAAAGTCATTTTCTTATGTATTTCAGGTCAAGGTATGGTTTCAAAATCGAAGAACGAAGTACAAGCGGACAAAATCCGAAGATGGCTGCGGGACTTCCAATGACGAGCACGATACGTCATATCAGGACTCCCACGACGGAAGTGACATCAGTGATATTGACGATATTGATGACGTAGGCGATAATTTTAGCAATAATGCGCTTGCGTACCAAAACCCAATTCAGTCGTTCTGATGGGTATTGGAGGTGTGTTCCGGAAGAAAATAATGTGCAATC